>JAPYXD010000061.1:0-375286 GCA_030998225.1 Diplolepis rosae
TATGTATATACATGTATGTGCATATGTATGTGTGCACTTATACATATTCCAACATAGTTTCAAAATAGTTTAGGTAAAAAGATAGCCTCAACCATTTCAGTTTTGCACTAAAGAACTCGTTGTGGTCATAGTTGAGTTTGGATACCAAAATAGACGTATAAATTAATTTTTATAAATTTTAAATAATCGTTTGATCGTATTGATAGGGTTGATAGGAGTTTTAAAGTGTAATGTTGTTATAAATGGTCTAATAATGCTTTCGATACAGTTTTCACACAAATAATTCAAATATGTATATATATATGTATATATATACATATTTCAACATAGTTTTATAATAGTTTAGGAAAAAATAGTTCAAACACATTTCATTATTGTTTTTTAAAAAAATTAAAAAAAAAAAAAATTTTTAAGAATGCTTCCGAAATAGTTTCAGACGTATATTCAAAATATTTATATTCATATTTCAACGTAGTTTTTTTTTAAAAACATCTTAGGGAAAATAGTTCATACAAATCCTTAATAGCCTCAACCAATTTTTGTTGTGAATTATATGGTTATAAATTGTTCAAGAATGCTTTCAAAATAGTTTTCAGACAATTAGCTCAAAATATATATATACATATGTCAACTTAGTTTTAAAATAGTCTAGGGAAAATATTTCAAACAAATGTGAATATTGCTATATACTGTTTAATAATGCTTTCAAAATAGTTTTCAGACAAATTGTTCCAAACTATATATATACAGATTTCAACATAGTTTGGAAATAGTTTTAGGAAATATATTCAAACGAATCCCTAATAGCCTCAACCAATTCAGTTTGTGAATCATATTGTTATAAATTGTTCAAGAATGCTTTGAAAATAGTTTTCAGACAAATAGTTCATAAATATATACATACATATTTCAACATGGTTTTATAATAGCCTAGGAAAATATTTCAAACACATGTGAATTTTGTTTAAAAATGTCCTTAAGGTTGCTTTCGTAATAGTTTTCAGACATATATTCAAAATATATATATATACATATTTCAACATAGTTTTAAAATAGTTTAAGAAAAATAGTCCAAACAAATCCCTAATAGCTTCAACCAATTCAGTTTTGTTAATTATATTGTTATAAATTGTTCAAGAATGCTTTCAAAATAGTTTCAGATAAATAGTTCAAAAATATTTATATATATATATATATATATATATATATACATATTTTAACACAGTTTTAAAATCATTTAGGAAAAATAGTTCAATCAAATCCCTAATAGCCTCAACCAAATCAGTTTAGCGAATTTATTTGTAGACACCGGTACGTACAAGAAATGCATAAATGTGAATATTTTTATACATAGCTTATAAATAGTATTAAAATAGTTTGGAAAAAATTAGTCAAAAGATAGCCTTAATTGTCTATACCAGGTTATCCATTTTCAGTGTTGCAACAAAGAATATATCCAAACTTTCCTTCTTTTATTTAATATATCAAGTACCCCTTTTGTTGCCATATTTTATGTACTCCAGTAACTCCGAGAAAATATGTGAAATTAGCGATATGAATTTTTTTGTATTTTCTAGATTTTAATAAATATCACTGATGAGGGCTCAGATCAGAGCCGAAACGTTTGATTAAATTTGACTTAATCATTTTATGGACCCTAAAGCCAATTTTCCATCAACATACCATTCTATTGATATTAAGGGCCAATACAAGGTACAATACTTTTAATTATTCAAATTATGGGCAATCAAAGCCATAGAAGAGGAAATGGTTTCCTCTTAAGAATGAAAAACCGGTACGGTTTTCACACTTTTAAATTGCTGAAGGATTTTTCAAAAATTAAAACGCAGCTAGCAATCAGATCCAACCAGAGAATCCTCTTACTGCGATGCAGGAGGGAAAAATTACTGCCACAACATTTACAATTTCGAACACCCAACCCAATTACTTTCCAGAACAAAAACATCTCGTACCTGTTTTCATCATCCATGAGCGATTTCTACTTTAAGTTACTCAATCTTGAAATCAAAGATATCTGTATCACCATCCATAGATTGAAGAATACCATCAATTATACTGTACAAAAAATCATGCAAACCTTACAACCTGATATTTGTCAACGCTTTTTTGAATTAGAATCTAAGAAATCACACCGAATTTTTCTGTCACACAAACAAATATGTAAATTCAAATTTGAAAATCTCATTGAAAAAAGAAACAAAGGAAACAACATGTCAAAAAACGGAGAAAATAGTCCAGATCACGCGCCCATTGATTCCTGGTTTGCCAATCTCACTGACATTCATATCCCATTTCCAGTAGCAAAAACAGTCAGCCTAGGCAAAAACTTTGGTGTCCCTATCCACAAAAACCAGTTACCCATAAAACACCTAGTAGCAGATTTTGAATCTAACATCCACAAGATCAATGAAGACGACAGAAACGCGGCAAGGTTTAAATTCGTAAATTGTATTTCCACCTTCGCACGTCAAAGACAACCACATAACGCCCTTTCCACCTTCCAGAAGAATATGATCCAAAACACAAAACTCACACACACTTTCCTAAAAAACAACCCCAACATTCTCATCACTAAAGCCGACAAAGGTAATACCACTGTCGTTTTGGATAAAAACAAATACATAGAAGAAGTTAAGACCATGCTCGCAGAAAAGAAAACATACATACCCCTCACACAAGACCCCACAAACACAACACAAAACAAAGTCAACAACCTAATTAAGTGTTGGAAAGAAAAAAATTATATTAACGACAATTTGGCCAAATCACTAAAAGCAGACAACCCGGTTCCAGCAAGATTCTATGCATTGCCAAAAATACACAAACCAAACATCCCCCTCAGACCTATAGTCTCCTTTTGTGGCAGTCCCACGTATAATCTTGCTTCTTTCTACAACAAAATCATCTCTAATAATATAACACCTCCTACTTCACGCATCAAAAACAGTTTTGACTTTGTCCTTAAAATAAAAAACATTACAATTCCTCCAGATTACAAATTAATTTCCTTGGATGCAATTTCACTTTTTACAAACGTTCAAATTGGTCTAGCCATCGAAGGTATTAAAAAAAGGTGGGGTCAAATCCATCCACATATAAAAATGCCCTGGTACCAATTTGAACTTGGTCTCCGAACTTGTTCAGCAAATTCAGCCTTCAACTTCCAAGGTACCTCTTACAAACAAAAGTCTGGTTTTCCCATGGGTTCACCACTTTCTCCGATTGCAGCTGATATCGTCCTGGACGACCTCGAATCCAAATGCATAGCTTCCCTCCCCTTTCAGCTTCCGTTTTATTTTAGGTACGTTGATGATATAATAACAGCGGTGCCATGTAACAAAATTGAAATAATCAAAAACATATTCAAAATGTACAACCACAAAATCCAATTTACAATAGAAGAAGAGTTCGAAGAAAAAATAGTTTTTCTAGATATTTTAGTCATCAGAGATGGAGATGTCATAAAAACAAACTGGTACCAAAAGCCAACCTGTTCTGGCCGATACTTAAATTTCCATTCCCACCACCCATACAATTATAAAATCAACGTAATCAACAATCTCATTGATAGAGGTATCACACTTTCTCACAAAGACTTCCATAAAGAAAATATTGAAAAAATTAGATCTATCCTTCAAAAAAATAGTTACCCTCCAAGTATAATAAATTCTTGCATTAAAAAAAGGTTAAGCCATCTCTATGCTCCAAGTAGGAACTCACAGCCACATTATCCGCTTTGTACAAATCTCTCACACACACAGACTACACATCCAAACCCAGCAATGCACAGTACCAACGCCGGTACACATACATCTCCAAAATATATGCCACTACCCTATGTACATGGCCTCTCTGAAAAATTGTCAGGTATCCTCAAACCTTTCAACATCAGAATTGCATCTCGCAACGTTAATGACCTATCCCGCTTCTTTAAATCCACAAAAGACAGTATCTCCAAATTGGATACTGCTGACGTAATTTATAACATTCCATGCTCAGACTGTACAGCCACTTACATAGGCACCACAAAACGACCCCTGAAAACTAGATTACATGAACACAAGAGGGATGTTTACAACCCCCTGACAAATGGACTGCCCTGACGAAACATGCCTGGCAACAGGATCACACCTTCAGCTTCGATAATGTTCAAATAGTAGATAAATCCTCAAATTATAAAAAACGAATGATTTTAGAAATGACACACATTGCTAGCAACCCCAATTCAATAAACCAAAGATCTGATACAGAAAATTTATCTGTTTTTTATCACCCATTATTAAACAGAAAATCTTGAAAAATTTAAAAATAAAAATAACGAATAAGCCCTTTCTCAGCCTAAACCCCTCATAAAAAATACTCTTTTTAAGTATAGTATTTCCGTCCACTAGTGTTCGTGTTCTCCTTGAATATATACATATGGCCACAAGATGAAAAATTCTCATAATGGTCGTACCGCTATGACTCATGTTACGGTTTGCGATCTTCCCTTGGACATCGTGTTTTCTGTTAGTCTTTGTTTATCTTCTCACTTTTCCCCTTTTAAATTCAAAAGACAAACTTGCACATAAAAAAATTTCTCTCCATTTCATCTGGCCAGTCTACAAAACCCTTCGAAACTAAAATCAGTCACAATTTAAACTTCTCAGAGTGAATTTCGTTTAATATGTGTTGTTCAGAGAAGCCCTTCAACAAAAAGAGGAAAAAAAACTTTTAACTTTGGTTTTGGTGTAAATTGTTGAATTTTTCTCCACCCATCCTTGAAAGGTTAGTCACTATTACTTATGTTTCAGTTTTCATGAGATTGGAAAGTTTGGATATCTAAAATATATTTATATATTAACTGTTTACATTACAGCTCGTTCCATTAAACATATGTATGTATATACATGTATGTGTATATGTATGTGTGCACTTATACATATTCCAACATAGTTTCAAAATAGTTTAGGTAAAAAGATAGCCTCAACCATTTCAGTTTTGCACTAAAGAACTCGTTGTGGTCATAGTTGAGTTTGGATACCAAAATAGACGTATAAATTAATTTTTATAAATTTTAAATAATCGTTTGATCGTATTGATAGGGTTGATAGGAGTTTTAAAGTGTAATGTTGTTATAAATGGTCTAATAATGCTTTCGATACAGTTTTCACACAAATAATTCAAATATGTATATATATATGTATATATATACATATTTCAACATAGTTTTATAATAGTTTAGGAAAAATAGTTCAAACACATTTCATTATTGTTTTTTAAAAAAATTAAAAAAAAAAAAATTTTTAAGAATGCTTCCGAAATAGTTTCAGACGTATATTCAAAATATTTATATTCATATTTCAACGTAGTTTTTTTTAAAAACATCTTAGGGAAAATAGTTCATACAAATCCTTAATAATTTGAGGATTTATCTACTATTTGAACATTATCGAAGCTGAAGGTGTATGTATATACATGTATGTGCATATGTATGTGTGCACTTATACATATTCCAACATAGTTTCAAAATAGTTTAGGTAAAAAGATAGCCTCAACCATTTCAGTTTTGCACCAAAGAACTCGTTGTGGTCATAGTTGAGTTTGGATACCAAAATAGACGTATAAATTAATTTTTATAAATTTTAAATAATCGTTTGATCGTATTGATAGGATTGATAGGAGTTTTAAAGTGTAATGTTGTTATAAATGGTCTAATAATGCTTTCGATACAGTTTTCACACAAATAATTCAAATATGTATATATATATATGTATATATATACATATTTCAACATAGTTTTATAATAGTTTAGGAAAAATAGTTCAAACACATTTCATTATTGTTTTTTAAAAAAATTAAAAAAAAAAAAAATTTTTAAGAATGCTTCCGAAATAGTTTCAGACGTATATTCAAAATATTTATATTCATATTTCAACGTAGTTTTTTTTTAAAAACATCTTAGGGAAAATAGTTCATACAAATCCTTAATAGCCTCAACCAAATCAGTTTAGCGAATTTATTTGTAGACACCGGTACGTACAAGAAATGCATAAATGTGAATATTTTTATACATAGCTTATAAATAGTATTAAAATAGTTTGGAAAAAATTAGTCAAAAGATAGCCTTAATTGTCTATACCAGGTTATCCATTTTCAGTGTTGCAACAAAGAATATATCCAAACTTTCCTTCTTTTATTTAATATATCAAGTACCCCTTTTGTTGCCATATTTTATGTACTCCAGTAACTCCGAGAAAATATGTGAAATTAGCGATATGAATTTTTTTGTATTTTCTAGATTTTAATAAATATCACTGATGAGGGCTCAGATCAGAGCCGAAACGTTTGATTAAATTTGACTTAATCATTTTATGGACCCTAAAGCCAATTTTCCATCAACATACCATTCTATTGATATTAAGGGCCAATACAAGGTACAATACTTTTAATTATTCAAATTATGGGCAATCAAAGCCATAGAAGAGGAAATGGTTTCCTCTTAAGAATGAAAAACCGGTACGGTTTTCACACTTTTAAATTGCTGAAGGATTTTTCAAAAATTAAAACGCAGCTAGCAATCAGATCCAACCAGAGAATCCTCTTACTGCGATGCAGGAGGGAAAAATTACTGCCACAACATTTACAATTTCGAACACCCAACCCAATTACTTTCCAGAACAAAAACATCTCGTACCTGTTTTCATCATCCATGAGCGATTTCTACTTTAAGTTACTCAATCTTGAAATCAAAGATATCTGTATCACCATCCATAGATTGAAGAATACCATCAATTATACTGTACAAAAAATCATGCAAACCTTACAACCTGATATTTGTCAACGCTTTTTTGAATTAGAATCTAAGAAATCACACCGAATTTTTCTGTCACACAAACAAATATGTAAATTCAAATTTGAAAATCTCATTGAAAAAAGAAACAAAGGAAACAACATGTCAAAAAACGGAGAAAATAGTCCAGATCACGCGCCCATTGATTCCTGGTTTGCCAATCTCACTGACATTCATATCCCATTTCCAGTAGCAAAAACAGTCAGCCTAGGCAAAAACTTTGGTGTCCCTATCCACAAAAACCAGTTACCCATAAAACACCTAGTAGCAGATTTTGAATCTAACATCCACAAGATCAATGAAGACGACAGAAACGCGGCAAGGTTTAAATTCGTAAATTGTATTTCCACCTTCGCACGTCAAAGACAACCACATAACGCCCTTTCCAACTTCCAGAAGAATATGATCCAAAACACAAAACTCACACACACTTTCCTAAAAAACAACCCCAACATTCTCATCACTAAAGCCGACAAAGGTAATACCACTGTCGTTTTGGATAAAAACAAATACATAGAAGAAGTTAAGACCATGCTCGCAGAAAAGAAAACATACATACCCCTCAAAAAAGACCCCACAAACACAACACAAAACAAAGTCAACAACCTAATTAAGTGTTGTAAAGAAAAAAATTATATTAACGACAATTTGGCCAAATCACTAAAAGCAGACAACCCGGTTCCAGCAAGATTCTATGCATTGCCAAAAATACACAAACCAAACATCCCCCTCAGACCTATAGTCTCCTTTTGTGGCAGTCCCACGTATAATCTTGCTTCTTTCTACAACAAAATCATCTCTAATAATATAACACCTCCTACTTCACGCATCAAAAACAGTTTTGACTTTGTCCTTAAAATAAAAAACATTACAATTCCTCCAGATTACAAATTAATTTCCTTGGATGCAATTTCACTTTTTACAAACGTTCAAATTGGTCTAGCCATCGAAGGTATTAAAAAAAGGTGGGGTCAAATCCATCCACATATAAAAATGCCCTGGTACCAATTTGAACTTGGTCTCCGAACTTGTTCAGCAAATTCAGCCTTCAACTTCCAAGGTACCTCTTACAAACAAAAGTCTGGTTTTCCCATGGGTTCACCACTTTCTCCGATTGCAGCTGATATCGTCCTGGACGACCTCGAATCCAAATGCATAGCTTCCCTCCCCTTTCAGCTTCCGTTTTATTTTAGGTACGTTGATGATATAATAACAGCGGTGCCATGTAACAAAATTGAAATAATCAAAAACATATTCAAAAGTTACAACCACAAAATCCAATTTACAATAGAAGAAGAGTTCGAAGAAAAAAATAGTTTTTCTAGATATTTTAGTCATCAGAGATGGAGATGTCATAAAAACAAACTGGTACCAAAAGCCAACCTGTTCTGGCCGATACTTAAATTTCCATTCCCACCACCCATACAATTATAAAATCAACGTAATCAACAATCTCATTGATAGAGGTATCACACTTTCTCACAAAGACTTCCATAAAGAAAATATTGAAAAAATTAGATCTATCCTTCAAAAAAATAGTTACCCTCCAAGTATAATAAATTCTTGCATTAAAAAAAGGTTAAGCCATCTCTATGCTCCAAGTAGGAACTCACAGCCACATTATCCGCTTTGTACAAATCTCTCACACACACAGACTACACATCCAAACCCAGCAATGCACAGTACCAACGCCGGTACACATACATCTCCAAAATATATGCCACTACCCTATGTACATGGCCTCTCTGAAAAATTGTCAGGTATCCTCAAACCTTTCAACATCAGAATTGCATCTCGCAACGTTAATGACCTATCCCGCTTCTTTAAATCCACAAAAGACAGTATCTCCAAATTGGATACTGCTGACGTAATTTATAACATTCCATGCTCAGACTGTACAGCCACTTACATAGGCACCACAAAACGACCCCTGAAAACTAGATTACATGAACACAAGAGGGATGTTTACAACCCCCCTGACAAATGGACTGCCCTGACGAAACATGCCTGGCAACAGGATCACACCTTCAGCTTCGATAATGTTCAAATAGTAGATAAATCCTCAAATTATAAAAAACGAATGATTTTAGAAATGACACACATTGCTAGCAACCCCAATTCAATAAACCAAAGATCTGATACAGAAAATTTATCTGTTTTTTATCACCCATTATTAAACAGAAAATCTTGAAAAATTTAAAAATAAAAATAACGAATAAGCCCTTTCTCAGCCTAAACCCCTCATAAAAAATACTCTTTTTAAGTATAGTATTTCCGTCCACTAGTGTTCGTGTTCTCCTTGAATATATACATATGGCCACAAGATGAAAAATTCTCATAATGGTCGTACCGCTATGACTCATGTTACGGTTTGCGATCTTCCCTTGGACATCGTGTTTTCTGTTAGTCTTTGTTTATCTTCTCACTTTTCCCCTTTTAAATTCAAAAGACAAACTTGCACATAAAAAAATTTCTCTCCATTTCATCTGGCCAGTCTACAAAACCCTTCGAAACTAAAATCAGTCACAATTTAAACTTCTCAGAGTGAATTTCGTTTAATATGTGTTGTTCAGAGAAGCCCTTCAACAAAAAAGAGGAAAAAAACTTTTAACTTTGGTTTTGGTGTAAATTGTTGAATTTTTCTCCACCCATCCTTGAAAGGTTAGTCACTATTACTTATGTTTCAGTTTTCATGAGATTGGAAAGTTTGGATATCTAAAATATATTTATATATTAACTGTTTACATTACAGCTCGTTCCATTAAACATATGTATGTATATGCATGTATGTGTATATGTATGTGTGCACTTATACATATTCCAACATAGTTTCAAAATAGTTTAGGTAAAAAGATAGCCTCAACCATTTCAGTTTTGCACTAAAGAACTCGTTGTGGTCATAGTTGAGTTTGGATACCAAAATAGACGTATAAATTAATTTTTATAAATTTTAAATAATCGTTTGATCGTATTGATAGGGTTGATAGGAGTTTTAAAGTGTAATGTTGTTATAAATGGTCTAATAATGCTTTCGATACAGTTTTCACACAAATAATTCAAATATGTATATATATATGTATATATATACATATTTCAACATAGTTTTATAATAGTTTAGGAAAAATAGTTCAAACACATTTCATTATTGTTTTTTAAAAAAATTAAAAAAAAAAAAAATTTTTAAGAATGCTTCCGAAATAGTTTCAGACGTATATTCAAAATATTTATATTCATATTTCAACGTAGTTTTTTTTTAAAAACATCTTAGGGAAAATAGTTCATACAAATCCTTAATAATTTGAGGATTTATCTACTATTTGAACATTATCGAAGCTGAAGGTGTATGTATATACATGTATGTGCATATGTATGTGTGCACTTATACATATTCCAACATAGTTTCAAAATAGTTTAGGTAAAAAGATAGCCTCAACCATTTCAGTTTTGCACTAAAGAACTCGTTGTGGTCATAGTTGAGTTTGGATACCAAAATAGACGTATAAATTAATTTTTATAAATTTTAAATAATCGTTTGATCGTATTGATAGGGTTGATAGGAGTTTTAAAGTGTAATGTTGTTATAAATGGTCTAATAATGCTTTCGATACAGTTTTCACACAAATAATTCAAATATGTATATATATATGTATATATATACATATTTCAACATAGTTTTATAATAGTTTAGGAAAAATAGTTCAAACACATTTCATTATTGTTTTTTAAAAAAATTAAAAAAAAAAAAAAATTTTTAAGAATGCTTCCGAAATAGTTTCAGACGTATATTCAAAATATTTATATTCATATTTCAACGTAGTTTTTTTTAAAAAACATCTTAGGGAAAATAGTTCATACAAATCCTTAATAGCCTCAACCAAATCAGTTTAGCGAATTTATTTGTAGACACCGGTACGTACAAGAAATGCATAAATGTGAATATTTTTATACATAGCTTATAAATAGTATTAAAATAGTTTGGAAAAAATTAGTCAAAAGATAGCCTTAATTGTCTATACCAGGTTATCCATTTTCAGTGTTGCAACAAAGAATATATCCAAACTTTCCTTCTTTTATTTAATATATCAAGTACCCCTTTTGTTGCCATATTTTATGTACTCCAGTAACTCCGAGAAAATATGTGAAATTAGCGATATGAATTTTTTTGTATTTTCTAGATTTTAATAAATATCACTGATGAGGGCTCAGATCAGAGCCGAAACGTTTGATTAAATTTGACTTAATCATTTTATGGACCCTAAAGCCAATTTTCCATCAACATACCATTCTATTGATATTAAGGGCCAATACAAGGTACAATACTTTTAATTATTCAAATTATGGGCAATCAAAGCCATAGAAGAGGAAATGGTTTCCTCTTAAGAATGAAAAACCGGTACGGTTTTCACACTTTTAAATTGCTGAAGGATTTTTCAAAAATTAAAACGCAGCTAGCAATCAGATCCAACCAGAGAATCCTCTTACTGCGATGCAGGAGGGAAAAATTACTGCCACAACATTTACAATTTCGAACACCCAACCCAATTACTTTCCAGAACAAAAACATCTCGTACCTGTTTTCATCATCCATGAGCGATTTCTACTTTAAGTTACTCAATCTTGAAATCAAAGATATCTGTATCACCATCCATAGATTGAAGAATACCATCAATTATACTGTACAAAAAATCATGCAAACCTTACAACCTGATATTTGTCAACGCTTTTTTGAATTAGAATCTAAGAAATCACACCGAATTTTTCTGTCACACAAACAAATATGTAAATTCAAATTTGAAAATCTCATTGAAAAAAGAAACAAAGGAAACAACATGTCAAAAAACGGAGAAAATAGTCCAGATCACGCGCCCATTGATTCCTGGTTTGCCAATCTCACTGACATTCATATCCCATTTCCAGTAGCAAAAACAGTCAGCCTAGGCAAAAACTTTGGTGTCCCTATCCACAAAAACCAGTTACCCATAAAACACCTAGTAGCAGATTTTGAATCTAACATCCACAAGATCAATGAAGACGACAGAAACGCGGCAAGGTTTAAATTCGTAAATTGTATTTCCACCTTCGCACGTCAAAGACAACCACATAACGCCCTTTCCACCTTCCAGAAGAATATGATCCAAAACACAAAACTCACACACACTTTCCTAAAAAACAACCCCAACATTCTCATCACTAAAGCCGACAAAGGTAATACCACTGTCGTTTTGGATAAAAACAAATACATAGAAGAAGTTAAGACCATGCTCGCAGAAAAGAAAACATACATACCCCTCAAAAAAGACCCCACAAACACAACACAAAACAAAGTCAACAACCTAATTAAGTGTTGGAAAGAAAAAAATTATATTAACGACAATTTGGCCAAATCACTAAAAGCAGACAACCCGGTTCCAGCAAGATTCTATGCATTGCCAAAAATACACAAACCAAACATCCCCCTCAGACCTATAGTCTCCTTTTGTGGCAGTCCCACGTATAATCTTGCTTCTTTCTACAACAAAATCATCTCTAATAATATAACACCTCCTACTTCACGCATCAAAAACAGTTTTGACTTTGTCCTTAAAATAAAAAACATTACAATTCCTCCAGATTACAAATTAATTTCCTTGGATGCAATTTCACTTTTTACAAACGTTCAAATTGGTCTAGCCATCGAAGGTATTAAAAAAAGGTGGGGTCAAATCCATCCACATATAAAAATGCCCTGGTACCAATTTGAACTTGGTCTCCGAACTTGTTCAGCAAATTCAGCCTTCAACTTCCAAGGTACCTCTTACAAACAAAAGTCTGGTTTTCCCATGGGTTCACCACTTTCTCCGATTGCAGCTGATATCGTCCTGGACGACCTCGAATCCAAATGCATAGCTTCCCTCCCCTTTCAGCTTCCGTTTTATTTTAGGTACGTTGATGATATAATAACAGCGGTGCCATGTAACAAAATTGAAATAATCAAAAACATATTCAACAGTTACAACCACAAAATCCAATTTACAATAGAAGAAGAGTTCGAAGAAAAAATAGTTTTTCTAGATATTTTAGTCATCAGAGATGGAGATGTCATAAAAACAAACTGGTACCAAAAGCCAACCTGTTCTGGCCGATACTTAAATTTCCATTCCCACCACCCATACAATTATAAAATCAACGTAATCAACAATCTCATTGATAGAGGTATCACACTTTCTCACAAAGACTTCCATAAAGAAAATATTGAAAAAATTAGATCTATCCTTCAAAAAAATAGTTACCCTCCAAGTATAATAAATTCTTGCATTAAAAAAAGGTTAAGCCATCTCTATGCTCCAAGTAGGAACTCACAGCCACATTATCCGCTTTGTACAAATCTCTCACACACACAGACTACACATCCAAACCCAGCAATGCACAGTACCAACGCCGGTACACATACATCTCCAAAATATATGCCACTACCCTATGTACATGGCCTCTCTGAAAAATTGTCAGGTATCCTCAAACCTTTCAACATCAGAATTGCATCTCGCAACGTTAATGACCTATCCCGCTTCTTTAAATCCACAAAAGACAGTATCTCCAAATTGGATACTGCTGACGTAATTTATAACATTCCATGCTCAGACTGTACAGCCACTTACATAGGCACCACAAAACGACCCCTGAAAACTAGATTACATGAACACAAGAGGGATGTTTACAACCCCCTGACAAATGGACTGCCCTGACGAAACATGCCTGGCAACAGGATCACACCTTCAGCTTCGATAATGTTCAAATAGTAGATAAATCCTCAAATTATAAAAAACGAATGATTTTAGAAATGACACACATTGCTAGCAACCCCAATTCAATAAACCAAAGATCTGATACAGAAAATTTATCTGTTTTTTATCACCCATTATTAAACAGAAAATCTTGAAAAATTTAAAAATAAAAATAACGAATAAGCCCTTTCTCAGCCTAAACCCCTCATAAAAAATACTCTTTTTAAGTATAGTATTTCCGTCCACTAGTGTTCGTGTTCTCCTTGAATATATACATATGGCCACAAGATGAAAAATTCTCATAATGGTCGTACCGCTATGACTCATGTTACGGTTTGCGATCTTCCCTTGGACATCGTGTTTTCTGTTAGTCTTTGTTTATCTTCTCACTTTTCCCCTTTTAAATTCAAAAGACAAACTTGCACATAAAAAAATTTCTCTCCATTTCATCTGGCCAGTCTACAAAACCCTTCGAAACTAAAATCAGTCACAATTTAAACTTCTCAGAGTGAATTTCGTTTAATATGTGTTGTTCAGAGAAGCCCTTCAACAAAAAGAGGAAAAAAAACTTTTAACTTTGGTTTTGGTGTAAATTGTTGAATTTTTCTCCACCCATCCTTGAAAGGTTAGTCACTATTACTTTTGTTTCAGTTTTCATGAGATTGGAAAGTTTGGATATCTAAAATATATTTATATATTAACTGTTTACATTACAGCTCGTTCCATTGAACATATGTAGGTATATACATGTATGTGCATATGTATGTGTGCACTTATACATATTCCAACATAGTTTCAAAATAGTTTAGGTAAAAAGATAGCCTCAACCATTTCAGTTTTGCACTAAAGAACTCGTTGTGGTCATAGTTGAGTTTGGATACCAAAATAGACGTATAAATTAATTTTTATAAATTTTAAATAATCGTTTGATCGTATTGATAGGGTTGATAGGAGTTTTAAAGTGTAATGTTGTTATAAATGGTCTAATAATGCTTTCGATACAGTTTTCACACAAATAATTCAAATATGTATATATATATGTATATATATACATATTTCAACATAGTTTTATAATAGTTTAGGAAAAATAGTTCAAACACATTTCATTATTGTTTTTTAAAAAAATTAAAAAAAAAAAAAAATTTTTAAGAATGCTTCCGAAATAGTTTCAGACGTATATTCAAAATATTTATATTCATATTTCAACGTAGTTTTTTTTTAAAAACATCTTAGGGAAAATAGTTCATACAAATCCTTAATAGCCTCAACCAATTTTTGTTGTGAATTATATGGTTATAAATTGTTCAAGAATGCTTTCAAAATAGTTTTCAGACAATTAGCTCAAAATATATATATACATATGTCAACTTAGTTTTAAAATAGTCTAGGGAAAATATTTCAAACAAATGTGAATATTGCTATATACTGTTTAATAACGCTTTCAAAATAGTTTTCAGACAAATTGTTCCAAACTATATATATACAGATTTCAACATAGTTTGGAAATAGTTTTAGGAAATATATTCAAACGAATCCCTAATAGCCTCAACCAATTCAGTTTGTGAATCATATTGTTATAAATTGTTCAAGAATGCTTTGAAAATAGTTTTCAGACAAATAGTTCATAAATATATACATACATATTTCAACATGGTTTTATAATAGCCTAGGAAAATATTTCAAACACATGTGAATTTTGTTTAAAAATGTCCTTAAGGTTGCTTTCGTAATAGTTTTCAGACATATATTCAAAATATATATATATACATATTTCAACATAGTTTTAAAATAGTTTAAGAAAAATAGTCCAAACAAATCCCTAATAGCTTCAACCAATTCAGTTTTGTTAATTATATTGTTATAAATTGTTCAAGAATGCTTTCAAAATAGTTTCAGATAAATAGTTCAAAAATATTTATATATATATATATATACATATTTTAACACAGTTTTAAAATCATTTAGGAAAAATAGTTCAATCAAATCCCTAATAGCCTCAACCAAATCAGTTTAGCGAATTTATTTGTAGACACCGGTACGTACAAGAAATGCATAAATGTGAATATTTTTATACATAGCTTATAAATAGTATTAAAATAGTTTGGAAAAAATTAGTCAAAAGATAGCCTTAATTGTCTATACCAGGCTATCCATTTTCAGTGTTGCAACAAAGAATATATCCAAACTTTCCTTCTTTTATTTAATATATCAAGTACCCCTTTTGTTGCCATATTTTATGTACTCCAGTAACTCCGAGAAAATATGTGAAATTAGCGATATGAATTTTTTTGTATTTTCTAGATTTTAATAAATATCACTGATGAGGGCTCCGATCAGAGCCGAAACGTTTGATTAAATTTGACTTAATCATTTTATGGACCCTAAAGCCAATTTTCCATCAACATACCATTCTATTGATATTAAGGGCCAATACAAGGTACAATACTTTTAATTATGTATATTTTATGTTTTGATTTTTAATATTAATGAATTCGATTTTTTTCACCAAAATATGTGATACGAAATAAGCGTTGTTCTGCAAAATCATTTCCTTAAATAAAGTCTACGCTTGTTTTTCCTTTTTAAAAGATTTGGAAGAAAATACATTTATCAATAATCATGTAATTTATTAAAAAGTTACAAAAATGCATACAGAAAATCGAGCGCGAAGCGCGAGTGTCATGATGAGAATGTATTCCTTAAGGCCGATAGAGCCTTAAGTAAATTGAATTTCCTGTTTCACTTAATCTGAAAAAGAAACTTAGTGAATTTGAGAAGATGACTAATTTACATCATCTTTAATATCATTAAGTTGGTTTGAGCTTCAGTACTAAATTATAAGAAATAAACTTAAACGTATGCGAAGAGTACAAGACCGAGCGCGAAGCGCGAGGTTCAGAAAGAACGGAGCGCGAAGCGCGACGATCGAATCGCGCGCTCAAACTTGCGAGCGAAGCGAGCTGTGCGCAATGAGAATGTGCCCGCGAAGCGGGCAGATTTTTTGAAGTATGAAACATACATATGGCAATTTCAATAGATGAATGTAAATGAAGCGTTTGCTGATTTAAGAAAATACATAAATTATATGTGAATTTACAGCTCAAACTTTTCTTGATATGAAGCTAAGTCGTCAAACCTTTACTAAAAAGTAAAATACATTGAATAAAATTTTTTGGAATTTAACATCTTTTACATGACAATTCGTATATATATATATAAACTACCTTCGGAAATTACAGATTGACCTGGAGTTTCAACATTTGTTAAAGTGTTTTATTTTATAGAAGGATATTACAAAAAAAAAATTTAATTTAGATTTAGATATCAAAAGGTTTTTTTCAGTATGTCTTCATAGTGATTTCTTAACCTAATCAAAATATTTTTAAAAATTCTTTCCTGGATTCTATCTTGGGGTTGAACAGAATTAAAAAAAGTCATGAAATTTTTAAAATATGTAGCTTCTTCAAAAGTTTTTAAAAATCGATGTATATGATATTTTAATAAATTTAGAAATTTTTATCAAAATATTGATAGTTTGGATTTTTTGAATTCTTCAAATGATTGTAGTACAATCATCATTTGAAATTTGATGATTTTTCATTACCATGTTTGATTCTAGATGGAGCTTTTTTTCAGTTTTTAAAACCGTTTATAGACAGGTACATAAGGGTTGAATTATGAAACGCGAATTAATTTACACTAAAAATAGTTATTATATGTGACTATTATTAATAGTTCACGTTCAGAACGTGAGATAATTTTTACACTACTCCAAGGTACGTTTACTTGTTGAATTCTATGATCTACATTTGATAAATTTGTAATAAATTGATATTTAACTATAGTTAGTAAATAAATACATATGCCCATTTACATATATACAACATTATATACCATAATAATAAATATTACCGAGTTATATTTTAGTATTATTTAATAAATTTCATTTCATTATTTTAATTATGTATATACTATCAATACTAATACCGGTAAAAAATCATGTATTTCATATTGTTTCTTTAATATTTACACTTTTCCCTTTTTACTATATATTATTATAATATTATAATTATAATATTATTATTATTATATATACAAATTATCATGTAGAAGATGTTAAATTCCAAAAAATGTTATAGTTACAATGCTTCAAAATTTTGTAATTAAAATTTTAATATAAAACTTTAAGCATTTATTAACCTTGAATTCCATTGGAAAATTTGTTGTTTACTGTTCAAATCTTCCACCGATTTCAGAAGAACAAACAAATTAAAAATTACAAAATATTCCATTAAAAAAATAGAACTTGTCCACATGACACATATTTAACATTTGATATCGATAAATATTTACATGTTCATATGAAAATATCAATGAACACATATTTTAGCTTTTTAATTTATCCACATCTATTAGAAAATTTTTTCTTGTCTTAGACCATTTCATTTTTTGAATGAAAAGTCTGTGCTTAGGCTACAAAAATGTGAGATGAAAATATATCTAACATAAAACTGAGAATGTAAATTTTAAACTTGAATTTTATGTTTATCTCTTCTTAATAGAAAATATCTCTCTAACTAAAAAGTCAGATGTTTATTATAGGCAGATTTTTTCCAAAATATCGGAAAAAAGTGTTGTTTCTTAAATAACATATTTCGTAAATTTGAAATTGTCGTCTGCTTCGCGCCTCTTTTGCACAGAGTCGACCTAAATACACAATTCTCAATTTAGACTGGATAACCGAAAGCGTGAAATCTAAAAATAGCTTTGCAAGGAGGAAGGGAGGAGAAGTGGGACGAGTCGTTCTTGCGTGCAAGAGCGACGAGGAAGAAACAAGGGCAGCGCGCGCCGCTGCCCCTCCATAGAAATTCTGATGGTGAATCATGTCTGGATTTTCTAACTTTCATTATTTACCGACGCACAAGGTTCACCTTTAAAGTAACTCATGGTAAGCGTTCAGTGGGCGCGTTTATCAGGCCACTTGTAGGGAACGACTATTGGTCGATTTTCATGTCGCGTCATTCGCATCTTGCGAATAGCTACTCTATGCTTGTAAGGCAGCCATACATGGAGACTAGATATAAGGCATATAAGGAGACCAATCTCTTAGGGCCGTACCATGGAGACTACATATAAGGAGACCAATCTCCATATATCCATTCCCAAAATGAAGTTCTGCCAGGTACATAGTTACAAAACTTCCCGATGAGGGCATGTGTGTTCCCTGGGTGCAAAATGGCGGCATCCACGGTTTATAAGCATCGTGTATTAGACGTCGCCATTTTGCAGAACTTCATTTCGTGTTTTGTGAAGTACGGCTGTAACGAGCGACTAATACCTCGCTCGTTCTTCACTAGATGGCAAGAATTCACATTCATAATTTCGCGCAATCATTTGAAATAAAATATGTGCAAAATTGCTAAAACTCGCGTTCAAATTATAAAATATATAAATTTATAAACGAAATAGTATTCTTAACATGGAACTGATCTGAAAATATCCCTGAATAGGAATCATAAAAATCTCTCTCTCGCATTTAACTTAAAATTAATAAATCATGTAACATAGATTACTTTTAGCTTTTAGAAATATTTACCATTTAGAACTTATATTTTATCTTAACGATCTTCTAGAATTGTGAAATGTTAAATCTGAGAAATCTTATATTCTCATGTGCTGTCGAAATCATAAATTGTAATATTAGACTTAAGGACTTTCTGTCAGTAATAAACTTTCATTCTGTTAATAGATTTTAAGCTAAAGGTGATGTCTGAATTAGAATCGCGTTAGTTAAGACAGTTTTATTACTAATATTTCAATCAATTCGATTAGGGTTAGTTTTGAGAGAAAAACATACAAGAAATTATTGAGATACTCCAGACGCGAGTTTAGACATTTCTTTATATTTATGTTTAGTTTAAATTTAAGGCTATGTTATATGAAACCTGGAGCCGATGCACTTAAAGGTTTCCAAGAAAATCCATTTCAGTGGTGAGAGTCGTAGACTAAAGGACTTGGTTAAGATTCTTATAAGGAGTCTGGGAACATGTATTCGTATGTATGTGTCTGTGTGCGCACGTGTGAATAGAGTAATAAGGGTGTGAAAACTAGTGCATAGTTTTGAAAGAGGGTATGCTTTCTTTTTTGGACACTCTTGAGAGTCAGTCGTTAGGAGTCACGCTTCGGAGTTAGTCGTTATAACTCTTTGTAAATTCAGACTTCGCCTTACTACGATTTCTTATGATTAAATCTAAATAACAAATTATCAATGTTATTTTATTTCAAATTTTCCGGTTTGTTCCTACAATTTGTTCGCGAATGAACCAACCAATCGCCCGAATACCTTCGATCATGCGCATTAGTTGCGGCTCGTAACATAATAATTTGGGGGCTCAACCGGGATCGCGAATCGGAAAATTCAAATGAACAAGAAGTGCCATAACAGACTTTCAAATATGTGAATAATACTTTATGGAACTGTGACATCAAAAGAACAAGTTGTGACTGAAATATATAAACCTTTTATTAAATATTGGTCTTATGCATTAAAAAAAAAGTTTATTAATTAAACTCTGAAAATAAAAGTGATTACTATCCAATACATCTATATACAAGGAACTTGTTGCTAATTATAAAGGAATATTCTCTTGGTCTACCCTGAGATCTTCTCTTCATCATGGATCACATAGATCATCGTTGAACTGCATCGCTGGACTCACGGATTTTTATGGCTGCACAAAGGACAACGTTGGATTCATCGTCTCTACATCAGGAACAGGAAACTGAAAAAATTTGTAGTGATTAGTGAGAAGGAAATTCTGTGTTGTAAAAAAAAAAAAAAAAAAAAATCTGTTAAAGTGTCTAGTAAGCTATCTTAACGGATACTTCCCTTCTCTTCAATAAGGACAATAAGGTTTGAATAGAATTTAAGCGAATTATTATAAATTTAAGAATATCTTATAAATTACATCTTAGGTAGTGAATCGTCTTCCTTTCCTTCTAAAATAAGTACATATTAAATTCAATAAAACTTAGATTAATATTATATATATTGTAAACAGTATTTCTTTAAATTTAATATTAGTAACAATTTTTGTTCATTTCTCGTAAAATTCGATGAATTTGGATCAATATAATAGCAGACATGTTATCAAACATGTCACTTTAAAATTAGTAACAATATTTTTATTCAATTCATAGTGTTTTCATTTTAATTTTGGTAAAATGCCTAGAAGATCTACAAGGAATCGGACGATTCCTACACCGAGCCGGACTGAAATTTCAGACGAAAATCAGTCCTCTATAAGAAACAATGTTGCGGGAAATTCTATTAACGACAATCAAGTTCGAAATAACGAGAATTCTATCGCTATAAATTATTCTCAGAATCCTTCCACTATTGAGCGCATAAATAGTGAAGATATGACCGATGTTAGCGGACTGTCGAATTCAATGCGTAACAATAACGATAGAAATAATCTGACAATCGGAATTCGACATCCATTGATAAATAATCACGAGATTGAAAGTTTTGCTGAAATAAGAGACTCCGATGCAGGATGTTCATTTCAATCTATTAAAGGCAATGATATTACAGTTTTAAAGGCCTTAATTGATGTAATTCCACCTTTCACAGGGCAAGATGGTTCTTTTCAAATCTTCTCTAAAGAATGTAAATTTGCCGAACAAAGTATCAATCCTGCACTGCGACCTCTTTTTGCAAGATTTTTACGTTCAAAAATTCAGGGAGATGCACAAATATATATCAGGAATTTTCACTTCAGTTCTGTAGAAGAATTATTATCAATTTTAGAAAAAGCATTTGGAATTTCGAAAAGTTTATTTCAAATACAATCAGAGATCGCTCATATCAAACAGATGAAAAATGAAACCATTCTTTCTTATGGTGCCCGCGTTATGAATCTTTTTAACAAAATAGTTGAAATAACAAAACAACAATCCCCTGCGCACGTTGCTGAAATTAAAATTAAAGAATATAACTTGGAAGTCGCGACCTGTTTTCGCTTGGGTTTAGAAGGAGAACTAGAGACTAGAGTTCGACAAGAGAATCCCTACACCCTCAATGATGCCATTAATATTGCTATTCAAGCAGAAAAAGATCTCTCAAGACGAAAGAGATTGAGAGCCGAAACAAATAATGATATTTATTTACCTGACAGAAACATGTGTCCTGCTTCTGGGTCGAATAATTCAAATAAAAACCTAAAGCCTTGCTATCAAATAAAAAATCAATTTCAAAAACCCTTAAATAATCTAACATGCTACACTTGCGGAGAAAACGGGCACACCTCACGAAATTGTGCTAAGCGAAACACGAATCCCGTTCCTAATGCACATAAATTTAAAAATAAAGATTTTCAAAATTCTAATTTTAATAATAAAAGAATTAAAACAGAATGCACGTATTGTAACTTAGGAGGACATACCTTCGAAACTTGCTATAAAAGAAGAGCTGAAGAAGCTGAAAAGGCTCTTGAAAATTATAAGAAAACTCCCTCGACTTCGAATTATTTAAACTTGACAAATGCTCGACGACCGGGTGCAACGACGAGCAGGGATTCAAACAACTTGCACCAATCCGCCGGACAATCCTTACAATCACAAAACAAGCAAACGAGAAACTCATCTTAGTAGATGTAAATTCGTCAAATTTACATAAAGGTAAAGGCACATTTCTAATCGACACTGGTTGTGATTTAAATTTATTAAAGGAAAGTTGCATAACGGGGAAAATTCGGAAAAATAAATCAGAAATATTTTATTTAACAGGAGTAGGTCATGGTATGATAAAAACTCGTGGTTTCATAGAGATTAAAATTAACGATAAAAAAACTAAATTTCATATAGTAGATAAAACATTCAACTTTCAATCTTGCGGCATTTTAGGACTACAATTTTTAAAGGAAAATTCCGCAATTATGTTCTTCAATAACGAAAATGTTATCTTAAATATTAAAGAAATTAATCATATTAAAAATCAATTAATTACATTGCCCGCGCGATCAAGGAAAATAATCACACTCAATACAAATAGTAATTTAAAAGAAGGATTTCTGGAGCGAATTGACGCAGGAAATGGAATATTTTTAGGAAATAGTCTTGTAGGATGTGAAAATGGAAAAATAAAGGTTTTTGCAATAAATTCAACCCTCCGCGATGTTGAACTAACCCTACCGCCGGTCGAAATACAAGAATTTGAAGTCTTGAACCCAGATGAACCTATGGGAAAAATCAGTCATAATCTTGAGCAATCAAGCACCTTAAACACTCGATTATCAAAAATACTAGAAGTTCTCGATCTCTCCTGCTTAAATGATGAAGAAAAGTCAAGTTTAATAGAAGTTATTTCTAAGTACCCACACCGATTTAAAATTGAAGGCGATATTTTAGGTACCACTAATGTTGTCATGCATGAAATACGTACTGCAGATGAAAATCCTACTTTCCAAAGGCAGTATAGAATCGCGGAAATTCATAGTGAAGAAATCCTCAATCAAACCAATGAATTAATCAAAACAAACTTTATCGAGGAATCGGATTCTCCGTATAACTCACCGATTTGGATAGTCCCAAAAAAACCTGATGCTCAAGGTAACAAACGCTGGAGAATAGTGATCGATTTTCGTCAGCTTAATAAAAAAACAATTAGTGATGCATATCCCCTTCCCAATATCACTCATATCCTTGACCAGTTAGGAGGCGCACAATATTTCTCTACTTTAGATCTTGCAATGGGATTCCATCAGGTCCCAATGCATCCCAATTCGAAATCTAAAACAGCTTTCTTCACTCCTTATGGACACTTTCAATTCAAAAGAATGCCTTTTGGACTTAAAAACGCCCCAGCAACATTTCAACGATTAATGAATAAAGTCTTATCAGGTCTTCAAGGGCACGAAATCCTCGTCTATATGGATGACATAGTCATCTACGCCCGATCCTTACAGGAACATACAAAAAAATTAACAATTTTACTAGAAAGACTCGAAACTGCAAACCTTACCTTAGAACCCTCCAAGTGCATGTTTCTCAGAAAGGAAGTTGGCTACCTAGGCCACATAATTTCTAATGAAGGAGTCAAGCCAGATCCAAAAAAAATCGAAGCCGTTAGGAAATCCCCTCGACCTAAAACAATTAAAAATATCAAAGAATTTCTAGGTCTTGCCGGGTACTATAGGCGCTTTATACAGAATTTTTCAACGATTGCAAAACCGTTATCTTACCTATTAAAGAAAAACGTTAGATTTTCTTGGACTAACATCCAACAAACAGCCTTCGATAAATTAAAAAATACATTATGTACTTACCCACTTTTACAGTATCCAAATTTTGCTAAACCTTTTACCGTCTCTACAGACGCTTCAAATTATGGAATTGGTGGTGTTTTAAGCCAATATACTTCAGGAAAAGATCTCCCAGTCGCCTATGCCTCTCGAACCCTGTCAGATACGGAAACAAATTATTCGACAATAGAAAAAGAACTTTTAGCGATTTTGTTTTGCGTTGAGACATTTAGGCATTATCTTTACGGAAGGAAATTTACCTTAGAAACAGATCACAGGCCTCTTGTGTGGCTACATAACGTGGAGAATCCTGGTTCCAAATTAACACGCTGGCGTTTTCGACTGAGTGAATATGACTATGATATTGTTTACAAGAGGGGAAGCATTAATTCTAATGCAGATGCGTTATCGCGAAATCCCTTGCAAGAGATGGAAACAAATCTTGATATTGATAATGAGGATCTACCTTCCGATGAATTAGATCCATTAGATCCATCTTTCCTTAATTCTCACGAGGTGACAACACCTGTGACACCTACTAACCAAAACACCAGATCTAATTCGGAGGAAATGGATAAAAACATTGAATTTACCTTTTTCGATTACGAATATGACGAACCTTCTTGTGAGACAAGTCAAACAGAATTTTGTTACGTTTGCAAATTTGATATGGACTCCAATGACAGTGACGAGGTTTATGACACCGCTGATGAAGATGAAGAGATTTGTACTACCGATGGTAGGTCTCTTACTGGCAGTATTGTCGATGACAATGACTGTGTGGCTAAGCCTTTCGGTCTTGCAGCTATCCCTAGTTCTGAGACAAGGAACATTAATTCTGAGGGTTCCAGCCGGATTGCACTATTCAGACCGACTGGTGAAAGTCAAATTGATAATGTATTATTGAATAAGTTAACAAGTCATGGCGCTATCCTTGGTTCCGAACTGCCATGTGCCGTTTCTGAGAGTTCCACACGGACTGCATTACCCATGTTTGTTGACAAGGTCACTGATTATGAAGTTGGCGAGGTCACCGAATTGGAGCACCGTAACAGTATTGATAAAATTCAATTAAATGATTACCATAAGACTGACATTATAGAAGAAAGCGACAGTGATTTGGACTCAGAATTCTCAATCAATGAATTTACTGTAATTCCCAAATTAATTGACAGCTTTGTTATAAATTCTGAAAAGATCGGGCCATTAACTCAGAGCAAACAAAATTCTTCATGCTATCCAATATCTCAAACCGACTCACTCTTACAAGAGGAATTTGAAATTTCTCAAAATGAAAACGAAATTTTCCACACAAACGAGGATAACCAAATAAACAAATTTGACTCGACATTTATCCAACATTCAAAGGATAAACTGTATATGAGAAATGATCATTTAGGGTTGTTTATATCAGCCGACTGTGTACTGACAACTGAAACTGCTAGCGAATTAATTCAAATGAAAAGAATAAATTATGATCATTTAAAAATAGAAAATTTCCAAAATTTACAAGTAGGAAATGTCATCGTACACAAGTATGAAAATTTTTATACCTTTTATTTAATTATAAAAGAAAACTTTGACTCAAAAATTTACACGACGGACCTATTAAAAACACTTACTGGACTAAAATACGCAATGGACGCATTAGAAGTAACACACATTAGCATTTCACGAATAGGTAATGGACTAAATCAAATATCATTTCCTTTCATAGAAAAAGAACTCAAAAAAATTTTTGTTGATAGAAGTTATATAATTACCGTATGTTATGGCGAAATCGAAACACCGTCTGACAATGACCGTTCTGAAATTATTAAAGAATATCACTCTTTAACTGTAGGTGGACATAAAGGTAGCAATAAAACTTATAACAGAATTAGAGAAAATTTCTACTGGCCCAATATGCGCGAAGAAATTAGAGATTTTGTTCGAAATTGTGGAAAATCTAAAGAAAATAAATTAGTCCGAATTAAAACGAAATTACCCATGAGAATAACAGACACTCCTTCTGAAGCATTCGAAAAAATCGAAATTGATATTGTCGGACCTTTACCAGAGACAGGGAATAAAAATAAATATATACTAACCATCCAATGTAATTTAACGAAGTATTCTGATGCTATCCCACTTCCAGACACGCAATCCACGACAATTGCCACAGCTTTAGCGGAAAATTTCATCTCTCGTTTTGGCTGTCCTCAAATTATCCACACAGATCAGGGTTCTAATTTTACAAGCCGGATTATGTCGACATTCTGTAAAATCTTCAAAGTAAAACAAATCCAATCAACTGCTTTTCATCCACAATCTCTTGGTTCGCTTGAACGCAGCCATCACGTTTTGATTCAATATTTAAAAATTTATTGTCAGAAATCCAATTGGGATCGATGGCTCCGTTTTGCAATATTTTCTTACAACACTTCCACCCACGAATCTACTGGATTTACCCCTCATGAACTGATTTTCGGAAAAAAGGCAAATATTCCATCCGAATTTTCCAAACAACAAATTCCTCTCACTTATAATTTATTCCTGAAAACATTATATGACAAAATAGTAGAAACCCAAAGTCAGGCAAAAACAAGATTAGAATCAGCTAAAGAAAAAGCAAAAAAATATTACGATCAAAAACTAAATACTCAACAATATTCACTTAACGATATGGTTTATTTATTGAATCAAAAATCTTCTAAACTCGATAAAGAATATCTTGGACCTTATAAAGTAGTAAGTATTTTAAATGATTTCAACGTCGAAATTGATTTGGGTAAATGAAAAACCAAAATTGTCCATATGAACCGTTTACGGCCTCAAGCTCTACAAATATTTCCAGATTAAAATTATTTAAATTTTCAAACTCAACTAATTGATTTAAAAATGTAATAACATTCATATATTTTATTTTTCTCTCCTTCTCGTACTTACCGGTTGGCAAAACCAGGTTTTAAATCAGATTTAAATCCTCTCTTCCTCACTTCCTTTATGAGAGGGGAGAGGAAACACAAGAGCGACTAAAACCTCGCTCATTAATTTAAAATTCCTTATCATTTTTATTGTAAGATCATAATATGAAAATTATTTAAAAAAAAAAAAAAAAAACCTTAGAACACACGAATAAGATTTATATTTAATCCTTATAATCGCACTGTCAACTCGTAATTATCATTATATTTTTTTTTTCTTTTTCCTTTCCTTTGTTTTTTTTTTACACTTGTTGAATAATTTACAATCACGATTCCGAATTGTTTTCTAATGATATGACATTTCGTCTTCCTAGTGAAAATAAAACTTATAAGGGGGAAGGTGTAACGAGCGACTAATACCTCGCTCGTTCTTCACTAGATGGCAAGAATTCACATTCATAATTTCGCGCAATCATTTGAAATAAAATATGTGCAAAATTGCTAAAACTCGCGTTCAAATTATAAAATATATAAATTTATAAACGAAATAGTATTCTTAACATGGAACTGATCTGAAAATATCCCTGAATAGGAATCATAAAAATCTCTCTCTCGCATTTAACTTAAAATTAATAAATCATGTAACATAGATTACTTTTAGCTTTTAGAAATATTTACCATTTAGAACTTATATTTTATCTTAACGATCTTCTAGAATTGTGAAATGTTAAATCTGAGAAATCTTATATTCTCATGTGCTGTCGAAATCATAAATTGTAATATTAGACTTAAGGACTTTCTGTCAGTAATAAACTTTCATTCTGTTAATAGATTTTAAGCTAAAGGTGATGTCTGAATTAGAATCGCGTTAGTTAAGACAGTTTTATTACTAATATTTCAATCAATTCGATTAGGGTTAGTTTTGAGAGAAAAACATACAAGAAATTATTGAGATACTCCAGACGCGAGTTTAGACATTTCTTTATATTTATGTTTAGTTTAAATTTAAGGCTATGTTATATGAAACCTGGAGCCGATGCACTTAAAGGTTTCCAAGAAAATCCATTTCAGTGGTGAGAGTCGTAGACTAAAGGACTTGGTTAAGATTCTTATAAGGAGTCTGGGAACATGTATTCGTATGTATGTGTCTGTGTGCGCACGTGTGAATAGAGTAATAAGGGTGTGAAAACTAGTGCATAGTTTTGAAAGAGGGTATGCTTTCTTTTTTGGACACTCTTGAGAGTCAGTCGTTAGGAGTCACGCTTCGGAGTTAGTCGTTATAACTCTTTGTAAATTCAGACTTCGCCTTACTACGATTTCTTATGATTAAATCTAAATAACAAATTATCAATGTTATTTTATTTCAAATTTTCCGGTTTGTTCCTACAATTTGTTCGCGAATGAACCAACCAATCGCCCGAATACCTTCGATCATGCGCATTAGTTGCGGCTCGTAACAACGGCCATAAGAGATTGGTCTCCTTATATCCAGCCCCCTGCATCTCTGAGTTGAAAATGACATGAATTGTGACTGGCTGCCATGGTAGCGCTGACTGTTCATTGGGCCGACTTACACGAAAATCACATTATAAAATGTAGTTTTTCAAGCTTTTCCCCGTAAATTTTCAAATTTTTGAGTTCTTGAACGGTACTGAGATAAATTCTGCGAGTCTAGAAACAAATATCTGAAGAAATTGGTGCCAAAAATGGTGAAATGTTTTTTTTGGGTGTAAATCCGGATATAAGTCTTGCTCCGATAAAGTTCATATTTTCATTGTACCGTAGGATGAAAATACAATAAAATTATGGCAAATTGCTATCCTTTGGGATAATATGAAATACAAAGTAGGTCATGCGATTTGCGAAAAGCATTTCAAGCAAGAAGATATTTTTCAAGAGAGGTTAACCTATGCCCCCGATGGAGTAAAAGTTTTGGGAAGAGCAAGTACGTGGAACATATTGTTTATTTTCTTAATTAGTTTAAAATAAAACATTTTATTTGATAAAGATATTAATAATTAACTGCATAATATAATAAAGATTAATGTCTCAATATTAATTAATTTTCAAAATCATCTTCAATATCTACAACAAAGCCTTTGAAGAACCATAACACCACCACCAACCTCCTTTTATTTCTTCTGTAGATTGATTCTTGTGCTTCAGCTCAAAGATGAAAATTTAGAGTTTTTCTTTCGTTTGTTTGTCGTAGGTTTTCTTGATTTAATTTCCCTCGTTTTTTCAATCGTTTCATTTAATTCAATGTAAAAATGCTCTTTAAAATTATGCTATTAAATTAGATTAACGATTTATGCTTTTTACCACGAATTTTTTTGAATCTAGGGCCTATGAACGGTCAGCGCCGCCACCGGCGGCAGTCAACTTTCACGTAATTTTTTTCTTATGCATTTGGTGGCAAGATTCAGGGGGCTGCTTATATCTAGTCTCCATGGGCCGTACTTCACAAATCACGAAATGAAGTTCTGCCAAGTACTTAGTTAAGAAACTTCCCGATGAGGGCACGTGTGTTCCCTGGGTGCAAAATGGCGGCATCCACGGTTTATAAGCATTGTGTAATGGGCGTCACCAAATCTAGTCTCCATGACACGATGGTTATAAACCGTGGATGCCGCCATTTTGCACTCAGGGAACACACGTGCCCTCATCGGGAAGTTTCTTAACTAAGTATTTGGCTAAACTCCATTTCGTGTTTTGTGAAGTACAGCCATAAGAGATTGGTCTCCTTATATCTAGTCTCCATGGCTATTATCAGCTATTATGGGCGCAAGGAACACACTCGTCCTCAATGACAAGTTTTAAAACTATCTATTCGGCAAAATTCCAGTTTGTGTTTTGTGAAGTGCAGTCATAAGAGACTGGTCTCCTTATATCTAATTTCCTTGGACGGAACCTTTGAAGGCGCATGCTGGGTTCCAATTTTATCAAATTGTGCATAAGTGTATGCTTCAACTTGTGAGATGAAGAAAGATGGAAATATCACTATCTTTTTTTGTCCCATAGATTAGAGTGTATACTTATGCACGCCCAGCTGATTCCAACACGGCAGGCGCCCTCATTTGTAGACCGTTATTCTTGAGACAGATCCTCGATAGAGGAGGATCTATTGTATTTTAGTTGAGCAAGCTTTTTATGTTAAACCGCACCGTCGAGCTCACTGTGAGGAATTATGGTATATGAATTATAAAGTATAGTATAAATTGTAAGTTGCCGAAGAGGATTGACAGGTTGGGTCAAGAAGCCTGATAAGTATTTTTGTAGAGGTAAGAACTTTATTCTAGAATCCCAGATAACAATATGTTGGCACAATGTCAACAGCTCCTGAAGACAAAATGCAGTACATGACGTTAGTCTATAAGACAAATGCACTACATATTGATGTGTGGCAAGTCATAAGACGTTAATATCGGCGACTATCAAAACCCATATCAAATCCTTAATTATTTCCTCTGCCATCTCCGATATGGTGAATTCGAACAGGAACCTACGTAGTTTCTCATATGGGTTCCCACATAGGTTCGTGTGTAGGGATTTTCAGCCAGGCGCAATGTTGATATATTGCGTAGATATATTAAAACTTGAAGAAACCAATGATCAAATTCTAATTTCAAGTTAGTGTATACGAGATAAAAAAAAGTCAACATTAATGTTTTATAGGTCGTGCGCTAACGCTAAAGTTTCATGAGAAAAATATGGATTCCAATAGTATATTACATTACAAGGGGCGAAATAGAGCGATTGCATGAGTGTGAAGTTGCAATCACACGAAATGCTTTCGCTGTGTTTTGTTTCGAGTAATGTATACTATTTTTCATAGCAACTATTTTGAGAATCTGATTGGCTGTAACTGTGGAGCGGGTTGAAACAGCGACTTTCAACCCTAGGGTTGAAAATCGTAGTTTCAACCCGCTCTACAGGTACCGAAAATCGGATTTTCAAAGGAGGCGCTATGAAATAGTTTTTTTCGTTGTAAATTAACTTTTCCAATTAGACAATTATTTATAGGATATTGTACATTAAGATATGATTAAAGATGAAATTCAAGTTCAAAAAATGAAGTTTGAATATTTAAACAATATATAAATGATATCTCAACTAGCAATATTATGCGCGTGCTACAGCGCATGTGACACACTGCGTTACCCCTTATATTGAAAAAGCAACATAAAATAATATAATTGATTCTGTTTTCGACACATTAAAATAAAAAGAATGTATTTAAAATTTGTAAAACATTCTAAAAATTTTAAAATAAAAATCAAAACGTTGGTTTCTTTTGTGAAAAAGAAAGGTTAGAATTTATTGTAACTATGATTTCTTTAAAAGACTAACGAAAAGTTTTCTTTTGTATTATAGAAACACTCATCTACTGAACGAACCATTTATTCAATAAGAAGTGTAAATATTAATCAAGTCATCTTGGAATCTTTCTTTTTTTGTTCCCCCTGGAACTGTCTCTTCTCTTATCTGAGTTATTTTTTTTATCAATCAGACGGCGCTGATACAAGTTGCTCCAATTTCAAAAACATAAACTTAAAATTCTACATCATGTACATTTTGAAAAAAAAATTAGATAATGTTGGGCGTAAAAAAATTTCAAACTCAACTAATTAATTTGAAATCATTTACAGCCACAACGCAGAGCCACTAGGCGATATAAAGAGATCTTCCTGTGGAGAAGGAGATGTCGGACGCCTGAGTAGCTCAGTGGTCAGAGCAGTCGATCGGCAATCGAAAAACCTGGGACGGAATCCCAGCGCAGTCGAAAGCGTCTTTTTTCCACAGAAAGATTTTCCAATTCTGTAAATATTGATTTCATTTGCATTTATTTGCGATATAAGAGTTTGAAAATGTCTATGAGGACACCCGTCGACAACGTATCCTATCTGATACGCGACTAGTGATCCTCAGATAATGTAGGCAGTGACAACAATTTCAGACTCAACTATTTAATTTTTAAAAATTAATACTCGTAAACTATAAATACTATATTTTCAACGGCATGGATTCTTGCAATTTGTATTTCAAGTAACTTTTTTATTATTTATATATATTGTGTCTAAGTTAATCCTTTTTTCTTCTTTGTAAAAGAAGTTTTGTTGTAACAATTTCAAATATTTTTGAAATGACTTAATTGGAAGTTCCTCAGTTTATTTATTTTTACAATTTTTTTGGGTGTGTGTGGATGTCACCCTTTTTTGTTAACACTATAACTTGAAGAGGGTTGTAGGTGAATTGATGAAATTTGGAGGGCCTATTTTCAGCACTAATATCTCGAAACTGACATAAGAATTTTTCAAAGTATTGAACACATTTTGTTTTAGCACTTTTGTGATATTTAAAGAATGGAGTTTTCATAGTACAACTATTTTCATTAACATAATTTACAGTTGACGCAAGAATACACGGAGAAAAATAGTTGAAGTAATTTTACTCAACTTTCAATCAAAGTTGGGACATATAGGCAAGTTAGGTGTTATTTAGTATCACCGTTATTATATGTGATGTATTAAATGTTCAAGAATGAATCAAAGTTGAGTAAAATTTAAAAATTATCAATCGCAGATATAAAAAAAAAACGTAAAACGGAAGGCAAAAGTTTTGGCCACATGTGGAGGCCCTCTTCAGTGCCATAAATTAAAAGATTAATTCAAAATTTCATTAAAAGATTAAAATAAGGAAGAGCATAAAAATTAAAAACTTATCTCATAGCTTGCAAATCAAAATGAAGCAGTCCGGTATCCACAACACGTATTGAAAAAAATATGTAGAATTCACTGTATATAAATTCAGTAAGAAAATGCTGCTCAGCAGCAAATCGCATTCTGATGTGCAGAAATGCGATACCTAATATTATCAACTACGATTCACTGACCCATAGTACGCGTTATAACTAAATCAAAGCATCCGACCCACTTTTTCAGCGAATCGGTCACTGAATATAAGAAACAAAGTACTCAGGGACAATATTTCTTATTTCGCGATACTCGAGTCCTGCCTTACGATGAGCGAGTTGCTGCAACGCAGCATTCAGCTTGCTGTATTGTATAAATTTAGAAATGGACAATACCATATGTGTTCAGCATGAATATCGAGCTTTTATCGTTCGAACTTTATGGTTTCACCACTTAAATGGGCCGAAGTACAATGTTTAGCTTGACACATAAGGATTGAATTTTACAGAATGAAAATTTTTTTAATTTTGCATAAAATAAGTTTTCAATGTTATATTCGTGATCCACGTTTCACTACGATTATGTACATATAAAATTTTTTACAAACATAAGAAATTCAAAAAATTAGGAATAATAAATATTTTGACATGAATTTAGGCTCTAATATTAACGCAGTGCAGGAATCTCAACTTTCTGCCCTTGTGGTGTAATATACTATATTATAGTACATAAAATTTGTCATAAAAATTTCAGATTTGACCGTCAAGTAGTTTTTAAGATATGATTAATTATAGCAGCTGCGTCTCCTACGAGCGTGCTGTCCATTCGTTAATGCGCGACGCTATACCCGCTCGAATAAGTTTCCACGAGTTTTTTCAACGTCCAAAATCCGAAAGCGGTGTAGCAGCTGTTAAGCGAACATAACAATTTGCAAATTTGTGCTTTTACAAGAGGAATTATCCCTCAAGCAATAATTTAAATTCATTACATGGATATAATATTCGCTTAAACATAGAGTAATAATGAAACAAAATTTATGCTATCAAAATATGAAGTTCCAAACATTTATTATAGTTCAATAAAAATCATAGGAATCAGACGAATAGTATACTAACACTTTCATTCGTGAATACTGTTTGAACTAGAGAACCGCAACCGCATTGACATTAAAAATGTTGTACTTAAATTACTATAATTTCCGTTTCAAAGAGCGTCTAGATTTTATTTTTGAGAAGTTGACATTTTAGGTGTTTGGGCACAACGAGTATGTCAACTCTCATTTCGTAGCTTTGCCCTGGTTCTACGTAGTAAAATGTTTGTCTCTAGATTCTGTGAAATGGTTTAAAATTTTATTGAATGCTTCTTAAGGTCAGTGTCTCCAGATCGTGGGATTTTTCGGCCCCCACCACGTTCCCATCTGGGAGAAACACATGCAAACGTGGCGTGTCAGTGTGTCGGCTCTGCTACACGCTGAGGTCACCAGTTTCGTGTAAAGCCGAAGGTGCACGAAGAAGGACTTCGTTACAATGCTTGAGTTTTCAAGTTATTTTTAGATTTCACGCTTTCGTTCATCGAGTCGAAATTAATCATTGTATTTTTCTCGAGTACGTGCAAAAGAGGCGCGAAGCAGACGACGAATTTGAATTTACGAAGTATATAGTTCAAGAAATAACACTTTTATTCAATTTCTTGAAGAAAGTCTGCATGAAATAAACATCAGTATGATCTTGGAAAATTTCATGAGGATTTCAACACTTCAAAAATAAACTTTCAGTGAAATTTAGTGACAATAAATGTATAAAATATGAATCAATATATAATTTTCCATTCAAATTTATATACTTCTTACTAATTTTGTACATTTAACAATTTTTCAATTAGAACAATATTTTCTATCAAGATAAAATGAACATAAAATTCAAGTTCATAATTTATATTTTCAGTTATATGTTAGAAATATTTTCATCTCACATTTTTGTAGCCTAAGCACAAACTTTTCATTCCAAAACTTAAAATCTTTACGGAAATGGAAAATTGTCTAATAGCAGTAGATAAATTAAAAAGCTAAAATATGTGTTTATTGGTATTTCCATATTAACATATAAATATCAATCAACTTTAAATTTTACATAAAAATGTTCGTTCGAAGTGTTCAAATCTTGTTACAATTTGACAAGATTTTATGGAGGAGTGCAATCTTTTGGATGAAATATTTTGTAGTTCTTAATTTGTCTGTCCGTCTGAAATCGTAGTAAGATTTGAACAGTAAACAACAAATTTTCCAATAGAATTCAGGATCAATAATAATTGATTCAGGAAATACTTCAACTCTGTAGAGCATTTTTGTATTTCGAATTCAAAATGTGTGCTTAAGCCACAAAAAAGTAAGCTGAAAATGTAGATATAAAACTAATTATGTCATGTTTATGTCTTCTTAATGGAAAATACTTTGCATATAATTCTCTAATTCCATATTTTTTTTATGTATGAACATTCAAGAAATTGATAAATATTCCATCTTTTTATAGGAACTAAAAATTTTTCTGGATAAGGCTTTAATTGAGAAAGCTAAAAATTTGTCAAATATTGATATAAATTGCAATTTTACAATTGCATTATTTTTCAAATATTTTAACATCTCTTCAATCTTGATAATTCTTACAGAAGTTTATTTCATGTGAGTGACTTTTTCTTTTTCTAATGAAAGATTTCGTAATTCTAAATTCGGCCCAATTCGTAACATTGTAAAAAGATTTTCAAAACTTCATAAAAATTTTTTTTCTGTTTTATTCAAAGTCAATAAATATTCAATGTTTGGAATCGAAATATTAAGTAAATGATTTTTAATTACTGGGAATAAACTCCATTAATAAGACAATCTTTCTTCTTTGTGAGAAATCTCAATTTTAAAATTAAAATTCTACACATAGGATACAAAAACATAATATGAAAATACTTTTATTACAGAATTTTGAAATATACAAGTTGACCAATTTTTAATCGAGTAAATCGGCTACTTTAAGCAAAAAATTATGTTAAAAATATTTTATCAAAAAAAAAATAAGACACATTAAATTACTGTTTAAAATCCACATTCATAGATTGATGGTAAAAGCAGTTTAAAGTTTTTTAATCTTACGTTTTAGTGACGTATGCACAGACTTTTAATCAGATAACTGAAATGCTTTATAGAAAGTCAAAATTTTCTTATTACTGCACTTAATCAAATTTATAAAGTAAAAATATTTTTTAATTGATGCTTTCACTCAATTCTTTAAACATTCATTAATTGAAAATTGTACTCAAAATTTAATCTTGCAGCGTTCCAATATTCCCACAATGTTACAAAATCTTATTAATCATTATTTTAGTCGAATTATTTTCAAAATATTTAAAAAATAAATGTAAATATTTTGATTAAATACTCTGTCAAATTTTGCATTTGACTGATCTTGCAAAATTGTTGAAAGTTTTGAATACCGATAGAAGAAACTTTAAATGAAATTTTATGTCCATAAATGCTTAAAGTTCTATATAGAAATATCAAGTACAACATTCTTAAATTTTATAAATAAACTACTAAATTCAAAAAGTTTCGGATTTTTTTAAAAACTGTACAAATTTCAAATATGAATCAGTCAAAATCTACTGATTATCAGTGAAATTTGACTGATTTAAATAACTAAAAACAGGTTACTGTGAATCAGTCAAATTTCACTGATTACTTCAGTGAAAAGTAACTGATTTAACAGTGAAAAATATTGTTTCCACTGATGATTCAGTGAAAAGGCAAATCACTGATTCAATCAGTGAAAATTTGACTGATTCAGATTTAGAGTGTATACAAATCTATACTCTGTACATTAATCAAACAAATTTATAAGATGAATATTTTAATAAATATTCCTAAATATTATTGGAATATGATACATATCGATTTAGAAAAACTTCTTCAAAGTACTCAGACATTTTTCTTATTTTACGACATTTTTGCACCATGTTTGACCTTTGGGTAGGACTCAAGAAAACAATTGTAGACATACTTTCATTACTTAGTAAAATACTATGAAGACTTGCTTTTTAAATTAAAGCGAAAACTTTTAAAACCGTTAACAATCGGTTGCATAGATTCGGCTCTAATCTTGGACACAATTAGAGAAATAGGTTTTTTTGCTTTTTTTAGATCTAGTTTTTGCCTTAAACATAAAAGAAAGAAAACACATTTGAAATATTAAAATAAAAAAGCTGGTTCATTCTTAGAGAATCCCAAATATTCTGAAATAAAACTCCTTTCCACACCACCACGGAGGTAGAGTTTAAGGCTCTTTTTTTTCACGTGGTATCCCCTGTAGGCCTAGTCCACGTCCTACGAAACGAAAAGGGTTTTTGCTTTCAAGCAAAAAGAAAAAAGGAAAAAAATGAAGCAAAGTGGTAAAAAACGCTACAAATGTAGCCCGTACTTCAGGCTTGCCTCTATCAAATGCCAGTATACGTCGAACAAAAATGTTTTGTTTTAAATCAAATAATGAAGAAGTTTGATTAATTCGGGATGATTTGGGGTGCTTGATTATTGTGAGTCCCCTTGCCTCTCACTTATGCCCAAAGCGTGATATTACTCAATTTCAGTATGTTTTCTTACTCACAAAATAATAATTAAAACTAAACAATTTCCATACCCGAGGCACGCGAAGAAAGGAATAAAGAACGTATCTCTGATATAAGAAATAAAATGTCATTATTTTGTGAGTAAGAAAGGGGTTTGAAATTGATTAACGCCATGCCTTGGCCATTAGAATTAATCCTCTCCTTCGTGAGCGAAGAGCGACAAACCACTTTCCCTATCACTTTCTGCCATCTCATATAGATTTTCGGTCATTAATTGTAAATACTTTGAAGTGATGCTCGTTGTTCTGGCTGTTTCGGCTCTCGCCTTTAGGGCTGATCGAGTAACACAAATTGAGTTGACCGTCCTGTTTCCTAAGCGATTTCTTTTGGGAGTTTTCGCGTCCGTGAGCATGGAGAAACCTCGCTCCGCCTCAGCATTTGAATGAGGAAGACTCCGAACATGATTCAATACTGAGGTCAAATTTGGAAAAAGTTTTTCTCCTGTACTCGTCGAAGATACACCGATACTAGACCACATTTCGACAAAAGATAAATTCGACCACTTTTCTTTGAGTTCCTGTCTGATTTTGAGTAAAGAATCCCACTCTTTTTGTACACCTATTCTATCAAACGACCCTAAATCTTGACAAACTTTCCAGACCCTAGGAAAAGTTTCGCTTCGATCAGCATAGAAAGCTACTTGAGGCCGGAAAACAGAAACGCAAGCCAAAAAGATGTCATCAAAAGGAAGTCGATTGCGAATTTCTTCGCTTGCTGTGACATAAAATTTCAAGCAATTACGAAGAAATAGATCAACTTCTACTATTTGCAACTTCTTGTTTGTAAGTTGCTGCTGGAAATATTCTCGCGTTTCCTTACCAACGTCAATGTCTTGAAGCGGCTTTTGATTACTAGGATCTGCAAAGTTAACATTTCTAATGATTTGAAAGAATAAATTCGATTGAAGAAGACCCTCTTTCAAATAACTGCTAAGAATCCATACGAAGAATTTAGCCGAGGTATGCTGGAGTTCCTGAACCATTGTTTCGCGACTTTGAAATTTCGCATTGTATACGTTGAACCTATTCAAAGTAAATTTCAAGAATAGGAAATATGCGAGTGTCAAAGGATTCTGCATTTTTCCTAACAAGTCTTTGGCCTTCTCTACCTTCTCAGATACGAGGACCATAAGATACTGAAGAATAACTTCCCAATTCTTTATTATAATATCTATGCATCGATAGCGGACAAGCCAGCGAGTTTCAGAATGACTAGGAATTTTTTGATAGTCATTTCCTAATTCCAAAACAATCGATCGAAAAATAGCCGTTCGCTTGGAGCTAGCATTAAGAAAAGCTGGCAAATCTTTGATTAAATCCTCTACATCTGGGATTGTGGCACAAGCATATTTTGCTACAATTGCTGACGAATGCGAGACACACGGGAAAACAATTAAACGGGGACTTTTTTCCTTTAATTTTGTTTAAAATGAGGACCTATTGCCGACCATCACCTGTGCATTATCACAAGCTAAAGCACAGATATTAGATAAAGGGATTTTCTGCCCGGACAATGCTTTTTCGAACGCATCAAAAATTTTAGAGGCAGAACAATCCGAAGCATTTACATTAATAAGCTGGAGCAATTCCACCCTGACAGAAAATGTCGTTGGCTCCACATATCGAACCATTAATGACAGCCACTTTTCTAGAGTCCTGTCGGTCGTTTCGTCTTCGTACACTGAAAATGATTGCTTACGCAAAATATTTGCCATGCGATCAGTTTCAGCAGCACATATGACGTTATTTACAACTAGGACCATTTTAGTGTGGCTCAATCTAACGTCTTTTAAAACCGAAGGTTCCATATCTTGGAAAAGTCCTATCAATTCTGATGAAATCGCGAATGGTAAATTATGCTCCACGAAAAATGTACTAATCCTAATCTCTGCTTCTTGTACTTTCTGTTTGAAAGTAACACTTTCCGGAATCGTGGAATTTGTGAATTCTGAAGCAGAAGAACTTGCTACACAAGGTTCAACACTGTAAGAATTGGCAGTTACATTAGAAGAATTTTCACTTACTACTCCATAACATTCTAATTTATTTGAAAACTCTTGCTTCTTTCTGTGTGATAAAGATGCTTCATGCTTTTCAATTTCCGATTTGCCACATAGCAACGTTTTATTGCAAATTTTGCAATGAAATCTTGTTTCATCTGCTAATGTAACCACCCACTCTCTCCACGACGGAAATTCCTCAAACCATCCCAACTGAAAGTTTTTTGCATTTTTCATGACTTTTCTAGCGGGTTGACATTCGTTTGAACCAGAGTTCAAACGGTGGTCAACCTTCGTTTGAACCTGGCTGTCCTTCAAAACACTCGAATTTGGGTCAACCGGATTACTCATTGTGAACAATAAATTATACGACGAAGGAAAACAGAATTATTTGAAATGAATTAATAAGATGAAAAGTCGATAAAATTGAGCGAATGTGAATAATTTTTAATCTGCACACAAATTAAGTTTCACAAAATAAACTTACCCATAAGCATCAAACAATAACGTACGTAAGAGCACTAACGTATCACCAAATAATAATATAATATTCTTACTTTTGCCGTTTTCAATAAGGAATTACGATAAAAATATGAAGAATCCACACTCTTGCCTTCTCAAATAACGCATAAAGCGAGAATCAAGTATATCTTAGAAGAAAATAAAAGAAGGTTGCTATTATTATTTGTTTTCGTCTCCAATTTGACCTCTATAACGTTCGTTTGCGATTTAAAACATTGGTAACTTTTTGGCTATTAATCTGATTGAGCTACAACTTTTCAGAAAACTTTCTTTACTAAAGTATTAAAATTTTTCTCCTGTAGATAGTTTCAGAAAATGTAGACACTTAATACAATATTAATAAAATCGTAAAATTCTGAAAATTTGTTAAACTAGCGCGAGTGGAAGTAGAGAAAACAATTTTTTTTTAAAATGTTTTTCTCCCAATTACTTGAAAAATTAGAAGTTTTAAAAATTTTTGCAAAAGGAAAAACGATGTGCCTTGAAAGTGTACATAAATTTTATTGAACTATTACTAGTAAACTCTACCTCCGTGGTGGTGTGGAAAGGAGTTTTATTTCAGAATATTTGGGATTCTCTAAGAATGAACCAGCTTTTTTATTTTAATATTTCAAATGTGTTTTCTTTCTTTTATGTTTAAGGCAAAAACTAGATCTAAAAAAAGCAAAAAAACCTATTTCTCTAATTGCGTCCAAGATTAGAGCCGAATCTATGCAACCGATTGTTAAAGGTTTTAAAAGTTTTCGCTTTAATTTAAAAAGCAAGTCTTCATAGTATTTTACTAAGTAATGAAAGTATGTCTACAATTGTTTTCTTGAGTCCTACCCAAAGGTCAAACATGGTGCAAAAATGTCGTAAAATAAGAAAAATGTCTGAGTACTTTGAAGAAGTTTTTCTAAATCGATATGTATCATATTCCAATAATATTTAGGAATATTTATTAAAATATTCATCTTCTAAATTTGTTTGATTAATGTACAGAGTATAGATTTGTATACACTCTAAATCTGAATCAGTCAAATTTTCACTGATTGAATCAGTGATTTGCCTTTTCACTGAATCATCAGTGGAAACAATATTTTTCACTGTTAAATCAGTTACTTTTCACTGAAGTAATCAGTGAAATTTGACTGATTCATAGTAACCTGTTTTTAGTTATTTAAATCAGTCAAATTTCACTGATAATCAGTAGATTTTGACTGATTCATATTTGAAATTTGTACAGTTTTTAAAAAAATCCGAAACTTTTTGAATTTAGTAGTTTATTTATAAAATTTGAGAATGTTGTAGTTGATATTTCTATATAGAACTTTAAGCATTTATGGACATAAAATTTCATTTAAAGTTTCTTCTATCTGTATTCAAAACTTTCAACAATTTTGCAAGATCAGTCAAATGCAAAATTTCACAGAGTATTTAATCAAAATATTTACATTTATTTTTTAAATATTTTGAAAATAATTCGACTAAAATAATGATTAATAAGATTTTGTAACATTGTGGGAATATTGGAACGCTGCAATATTAAATTTTGAGTACAATTTTCAATTAATGAATGTTTAAAGAATTGAGTGAAAGCATCAATTAAAAAATATTTTTACTTTATAAATTTGATTAAGTGCAGTAATAAGAAAATTTTGACTTTCTATAAAGCATTTCAGTTATCTGATTAAAAGTCTGTGCATACGTCACTAAAACGTAAGATTAAAAAACTTTAAACTGCTTTTACCATCAATCTATGAATGTGGATTTTAAACAGTAATTTAATGTGTCTTATTTTTTTTTTGATAAAATATTTTTAACATAATTTTTTGCTTAAAGTAGCCGATTTACTCGATTAAAAATTGGTCAACTTGTATATTTCAAAATTCTGTAATAAAAGTATTTTCATATTATGTTTTTGTATCCTATGCGTAGAATTTTAATTTTAAAATTGAGATTTCTCATAAAGAAGAAAGATTGTCTTATTAAAGCAGTTTATTCCCAGAAATTAAAAATCATTTACTTAATATTTCGATTCCAAACATTGAATATTTATTGACTTTGAATAAAACAGAAAAAAAATTTTTATGAAGTTTTAAAATCTTTTTACAATGTTACGAATTGGGCCGAATTTAGAATTACGAAATCTTTCATTAGAAAAAGAAAAAGTCACTCACATGAAATAAACTTCTGTAAGAATTATCAAGATTGAAGAGATTTTAAAATATTTGAAAAATAATGCAATTGTAAAATTGCAATTTATATCAATATTTGATAAATTTTTAGCTTTCTCAATCAAAGCATTATCCGGAAACTTTTAGTTCCTATAAAAAGATGGAATATTTATCAATTTCTTGAATGTTCATACATAAAAAAAATATGGAATTAGAGAATTATATGCAAAGTATTTTCCATTAAGAAGACATAAACATGACATAATTAGTTTTATATCTACATTTTCAGCTTACTTTTTTGTGGCTTAAGCACACATTTTGAATTCGAAATACAAAAATGCTCTACAGAGTTGAAGTATTTCCTGAATCAATTATTATTGATCCTGAATTCTATTGGAAAATTTGTTGTTTACTGTTCAAATCTTACTACGATTTCAGACGGACAGACAAATTAAGAACTACAAAATATTTCATCCAAAAGATTGCACTCCTCCATAAAATCTTGTCAAATTGTAACAAGATTTTAACACTTCGAACGAACATTTTTATGTAAAATTTAAAGTTGATTGATATTTATATGTTAATATGGAAATACCAATAAACACATATTTTAGCTTTTTAATTTATCTACTGCTATTAGACAATTTTCCATTTCCGTAAAGATTTTAAGTTTTGGAATGAAAAGTTTTGCTTAGGCTACAAAAATGTGAGATGAAAATATTTCTAACATATAACTGAAAATATAAATTATGAACTTGAATTTTATGTTCATTTTATCTTGATAGAAAATATTGTTCTAATTGAAAAATTGTTAAATGTACAAAATTAGTAAGAAGTATATAAATTTGAATGGAATATTATATATTGATTCAAATTTTATACATTTATTGTCACTAAATTTCACTGAAAGTTTATTTTTGAAGTGTTGAAATCCTCATGAAATTTTCCAAGATCATACTGATGTTTATTTCATGCAGACTTTCTTCAAGAAATTGAATAAAAGTGTTATTTCTTGAACTATATACTTCGTAAATTCAAATTCGTCGTCTGCTTCGCGCCTCTTTTGCACGTACTCGAGAAAAATACAATTCGTAATTTCGACTCTATAAACGAAAGCGTGAAATCTAAAAATAACTTGAAAACTCAAGCATTGTAACGAAGTCCGTCTTCGTGCACCTTCGGCTTTACACGAAGCTGGTGACCGCAGTGTGTAGCAGAGCCGACACACTGACACGCCACGTTTGCATGTGTTTCTCCCAGATGGGAACGTGGTGGGGGCCGAAAAGTCCCACGTTCTGGAGACACTGCTTAAGGTCTCTTAGGGGCTGTTCAAATAATACGTAACGCTACTTTTCTTTTGTTTATGTAGCTTTGTCGTTGTCAACTTCACGACAATTTTATTCTTATCTCTTTGTAAACAAATGAAAAAGGCGTGACGTATTATGTGAACGGCCCCTTAGGTAGTATATAAGAAGAGTCACAAACTTTTTTGAATTTCCTGCTGGCATTTCAGCTTCAAAGAGGGTGCTGGAAGAGCACCAAAGCGTCGACGAATTAAATTTATTGTAGATGGTTGTGGGTATTAGGGACAAAAGAGGATGAAATGTAGGAAGGGATTTTGGTAGTTCACCTTCTTTTTTCCCTCTTTTTTTGTTGGGTTCTCATAATTGTTCATTTTAAAGACTTGTTTTGGTCCACATTTGGTCGTTTTGGTATTTTTGGGGGGAGCGAATTGTTTCGGATTCTTGAAATCTCAAATTATAGTTTTACTTAGACGTTGAGATGATTTTGAGATGATTTTGAGTTTGTCGTTATACAGATTCGAATTTAGTTTTTAATTACATGAATATGAAATATATATTAGTCATGTGGTCCAGTTGGTCCATGTCCTTCAGGGCATGTGATACGTTGACTATATATATATATCTATATATAGATATACCATTCAATAAAGATTGAATGTGGTTTTAATGTTTTTTTTTAAACTTTTTTAAATTTTAACGTAAAATTGACGTTGTAAATAACATAATTATAATCATGGTTGTGTAATTATGGACAAATTTACTCCGTATTAATAATTTGAAATTTATCTACATTTGAAAACTTCTTTCTTCGCGGTCAAGCGAATCTGATTGGTCGTTGAGGTTATGACGTCACAGATAGGTAACATAACGGCTGCTTAATGTTTACACTCATGTAACAGACCGTGTTTAGTGAAATAAATAAAAATTTGAGTTAAAAATGCCTGCAAAATTGGAACCCGGATTCACGAAAGCAGATTCCACGAATTTACCAAAGTTGAATATTTGTATGGTTTGGGAATATCTCGTTTCCGATGAAAAATATAATGCACCTGAAGTTCGTCCTGTGAAACCTACTCTCTAAGTAAATTATAAGAATTTTATTTGTTTTTAAACGACTTACAAGTATTAAGAAATTTTCTGTGAAAAAAGGAACGCTTCCACTCCGCTGGGTATCCAGCCCAGGTCCTTTCGATTGCCGGTCGAATGCACTGTCATCTGAGCTACGGAGAATCCACAACTTTTCTCACAGAAACTTGTTAACGCCAATCTTGGCTACGGATAAACCGGGAACTATTTTCTGATTTTTCTAAATCATATCAGTCGATTATGTCGATAATTAGAAGAGTGTATCACTGTATGTGATAACTGAACTCTACTATATCGACCTTATCAACCTATGATTTAGAATTAATGTAACGTCTCGCAAGACTAGATGGAATTGTTTAATTATAATTATTAAGAAATTTTCTGTGAAAAAAGGAACGCTTCCACTCCGCTGGGTATCGAGCCCAGGTCCTTTCGATTGCCGGTCGAATGCTCTGTCATCTGAGCTACGGAGAATCCACAACTTTTCTCACAGAAACTTGTTAACGCCAATCTTGGCTACAGATAAACCGGGAACTATTTTCTGATTTTTCTAAATCATTTCAGTCGATTATGTGGATCATTAGAAGAGTGTATTACTGTATATGATAACGGAACTCTACTATATCGACCTTATCAACCTATGATTTAGAATTAATGTAACGTCTCGCAAGACTAGATGGAATTTTTTAATTATAATTATTAAGAAATTTTCTGTGAAAAAAGGAACGCTTCCACTCCGCTGGGTATCGAGCCCAGGTCCTTTCGATTGCCGGTCGAATGCTCTGTCATCTGAGCGGAGTGGAAGCGTTCCTTTTTTCACAGAAAATTTCTTAATAATTATAATTATAAAATTCCATCTAGTCTTGCGAGACGTTACATTAATTCTAAATCATAGGTTGATAAGGTCGATATAGTAGAGTTCCGTTATCACATACAGTGATACACTCTTCTAATGATCGACATAATCGACTGAAATGATTTAGAAAAATCAGACTTACATGTAGTTTTAATGAAAACAATTGATCCTTATTCATCGAAAAACGGGTTTAGCTCTTCTACAGAAAATTATGGTGACGCAGCTATTGGTTATGTTTGTTCGAAACGCGAAAGTGCGGAGTGTACAATTCGAAGAAGACTCTGCCCGGAAGATCGTGTAAAACAAAAATATTACACCGTTATACTTCAAATCGACGGAAAAAACGATAAAATTAAAAGCCTAGAATGCTTAGATTGATGTACTTACATTTTTTAACGTTCATTCAACGATGAAAAAAATTTTCTTCAAAAGCAAAACTTTAGGTATATATGGAATCAGGGTGCCTCAAAAAACGATTAGTAACAAAAAATTTTGAAGTTTTTAATACTAGGGGTGAAAAACACCCCTTAATGACTTAAAACGTGAAAAAATGGCTATATCGTATCAAGCGCGTTCGCATAGAGCAAAATTTCATGTTGCTAAAACTGGATCTTGGAATGCCCGACAGATTGGAACTTTCAAAAAATAGGGGAAGAAATTAGATACACCACCCTTAACAAAAAAAGATCCAAAAAAGTGAAAAATGGCTATATCGTCTCAAGCGCGTACGCTTAAAGCAAAATTTCATGTTGCTAAAAATGGGTCTTGGAATGACCGATAGATTGGCACTTTCAAAAAATAAGGGAAGAAATTAGATACAACATCCTTATCAAAAAAAGACTCAAAAAACTGAAAAAATGCCAATATCGTGTCAAGCGCGTTCGCTTCGATGAAAATTTCGGGTCGTTCTGAATAGCTTTCGTGATGCCCTAAAAATTGACACCTTTAAAAAATAGGGGAAGAAATTAGACAAACCACCTTTATCAAAGAAAGACTGAAAAAAGTAAATCAATGACTATATCGTATCAAGCACGTTCGCTTAGATGAAAATTTCGGGTCGTTTTGAATAGCTCTAGTGATGCCCTAAAAATAAACACCTTCAAAAAATACACTGTAAAAAATTTTTTGGGAAAAATTCCCCAAAATGTTATTAACGCAAATTACACCAAAATTAGTGAAAAGTGTAAAAATTGGGAATTTTCCAAGATATCTTTAAGAAAATATCCTCTATAATGTAGGTGAGAAATAAAAATACGAATTTAATAAATGTTTTCATTAATTATAAAGTTTATTTTGTTTACTTATACATCTTATTTCAAATTAAAGTCGAAAGCGTCTTTTTTCCGCAGAAGGATTTTCAATTCTCTAAATATACATATTATTATTATTGAAAATAAAAATCAAATTATAAATTGTTGCTGAAGCCTACAACATTTTCTATTAATTTCCCTGCCTTGTCATCTCTGGCCAATTTTTGGTACATCCCACATCTTTTGTGTCCTTGGATGGGATTGCTGTCTAAGAGCATACTGCGAAACAGAAGAGAAAGATTAATTAATGCTTTAAATTGAAAAATTTAAGAATAAATAAAAATGCATTTCGTATACTTGAACCTTAGAAAAAACAACCCTGATTTTTTTCAAAATTTTCCTATGATTAGTTTAGCTAAAAAAAGAAAAAAACGAAAATGGTTAAATTCGCCATTACTCATTTAAAATGGCAGATAATGATCTGAAAATTTGGCAAAATAATCTCTTGCCCAACCCCTTCTATATGGTTGATGCGAAATTTGATTTGGTCTCAAGGCCAAATTCACATGGAAACCCGGCTATGCCCTTTGTACGAAAAACAGCGAGTTGATTGTAAAAAATCGATTAATAATATTTAAAGAATTTGAAAATCTTTCTGTGGAAAAAAGGACGCTTTCGACTGCGCTGGGATTCGAGCCCAGGTCTTTCAATCGGTCAAACTCACCTAATTAATTTTAATTTATTAATATTACATCAAATAAAATTTGAAGCTCCGCAATATTTTAAAAATATATCATTTATATTTATATATCAATTAAAAAAAATATTTAAAACTCACCTTTAACGTTAACTCTGGAACTCTGGAACTCTTTGTTCGTTCACTCGTTTCAGATACACTTATGGATACACTTTTTGTGAGGGTTGAAATTAAAATGATGGAAAATAAAGGTCATGCTGGAAGAAAATTTGCTTGGGAAATTCCGGTTGTAAAACTATCGGCACATAATGCTGATGGGTACAATCTGCAGTGCGGGATTCATGGGAGAGTAGAAGGGGCTCCGAAATATACTGACGGATTCTGCATGTAAAGCTTAGGACAGGTTTCAAAAATATTTTTGTATTAATAGTTTTCAAAAATTCTGTTTAGAGTTATAGATTCTTTGCAAATAGGTCTACCAATAAATCCCAACACATTTTGTTCTAAAATCAAAATTCGAAAAACTATGGCACTTCAAAGTTTTTAAATTTTTTTCGAAAATCTCATTTTTAGAAGTTTTAAAAATTATGTTAAGAATTATACATTCTTTGCAAATAGCTCTACAAATAAGTCCAAACATATTTTGTTCTAAAATCAAAATTCGACAAACTATGACACTTCAAAGTTTTTAAAATTTTTTCGAAAATTTCATGTTTGAGGGTTTCAAGAATTCTGTTTAGAGTTCTAGATTCTTTGAAGATATTTCTACAAATAAGTCTCAACACATTTTGTTCTTAAATCAAAATTCGACAAACTATAGCACTTCAAAGTTTTTAAAATTTTTTCGAAAATTGCATGTTTAAGGGTTTTAAGAATTCTGTTTAGAGTTATAGATTCTCTGCAAATAGTTCTACAAATAAATCCAAACACATTTTGTTCTAAAATCAAAATTCAAAAAACTATGGCAATCCAAAGTTTTAAAATTTATTTCGAAAATCTCATTTTTGGAAGTTTTAAGAATTTTGTTTAGAGTTCTGAATTCGTCTCAAATAGTACTACAAATAAATCCATACACATTTTGTTCTAAAATCAAAATTAGAAAAACTATAGCACTTCAAAGTTTTTAAAATTTTATCGAAAATTTCATGTTTTTGAAAAAAATCCTTAAATGAATATGGAGAAATTCCTGAAATCACATGAAGTTTACTTAATTCCCTAATTTTTAAAGAAATTTTTTTTTAATTTATCGTAAATTTTTTTAATTTTTCCGTAAAAACACAACATGGTTGGGGAAAATTCCCCAAAATATAAGTGATTTACTTATTCACTAAATTTTTAGGGAATATTCCCTACTTGTTCTGGATTTTAACCAATTTTTTGGGGAAAACTCCCCAATTTCTTGGGGAAAAGTATGTGTACCCTAAAATTTGGAATTTTCCCCAATAATTGATGGGGAAAATTCCACAAAATATTAGTGATTTACTTATTCACTACATTTTTGGGGAATATTCTCTACTTTTTCTGGAATTTATCTCTTTTTTGGGGGAAAATTCCCCAATTTATTGGGGAAAAGTATTTTCACCCTAAAATATGGAATTTTCCCGAATAATTGGTGGGGAAAATTCCCCAAATTTTTTACAGTGTAAGGGAAGAAATTACATAAACCACCCTTATAAAAAAAAGACTCAAAAAAGTGAAAAAATGACCATATCGTCTCAAGCGCGTTCGCTTAGATGAAAATTTCGGGTCGTTTTGAATAGCTCTAGCGATGCCATAAAAATTGACACCTTCAAAAATTAGGGGAAGAAATTAGGTAAACCACCCTTAGTGAATAGTGGTCTGAAAATATGAAAAAATGACCATATGGTGTCAAGCGCGTTCGCTTAGATGAAAATTTCGGGTCGTTTTGAATAGCTCTAGTGATGCCCTAAAAATTGACACCTTCAAAAAATAGGGGGAGAAATTAGATAAACCACCATTAGTGAATAATGGCTTGAAAATATGTAAAAAATGACTATAGCGTGTCAAGCGCGTTCGCTTAGATGATAATTTCGGGTCGTTCTGAATAGCTTTCGTGATGCCCTAAAAATTGACACCTTTAAAAAATAGGGGAAGAAATTAGACAAACCACCTTTATCAAAGAAAGACTGAAAAAGTAAATCAATGACTATATCGTATCAAGCACGTTCGCTTAGATGAAAATTTCGGGTCGTTTTGAATAGCTCTAGTGATGCCCTAAAAATTAACACCTTAAAAAAATAAGGGAAGAAATTAGATAAACCACTCTTATAAAAAAAAAACTCAAAAAAGTAAACAAATGACTATATCCATTCAAGCGCGTTCGCTTAGATGAAAATTTCGGGTCGTTTTGAATAGCTCTAGCGATGCCCTAAAAATTGACACCTTCAAAAAATAGGGGGAGAAATTAGATAAACCACCCTTAGTGAATAATAGCCTGAAAATATGAAAAAATGACCATATCGTATCAAAACGACCCGAAATTTCCATCTAAGCGAACGCGCTTGATACGATATGGTCATTTTTTTACATTGTTGAGTCTTTTTTCGATAAGGGTGGTTTATCTAATTTCTTCCCATATTTTTTGAAGTATTCAATAATTACCACATCAAGAGAGCTATTCAAAACGACCCGAAATTTCCATCTAAGCGAACGCGCTTGATACGATATGGTCATTTTTTTACATTGTTGAGTCTTTTTTCGATAAGGGTGGTTTATCTAATTTCTTCCCATATTTTTTTAAGGTGTCATTTTTTAGCGCATTACTATAGCTATTCAAAACGACCCGAAATTTTCATCTAAGCGAACGAGCTTGATACGATATAGTCATTTTTTACATATTTTCAAGCCATTATTCACTAAGGGTGGTTTACCTAATTTCTTCCCCAATTTTTTGAAGGTGTCAATTTTTAGGTCATCACTAGAGCTATTCAAAACGACCCGAAATTTCCATCTAAACGAACGCGCTTGATACGATATGGTCATTTGTTCATATTTTCAGGCAATTATTCACGATGGGTGGTTTATCCAATTTCTTCCCATATTTTTTTAAGGTGTCATTTTTTAGCGCATTACTATAGCTATTCAAAACGACCCGAAATTTTCATCTAAGCGAACGCGCTTGATACGATATAGTCATTTTTTACATATTTCCAAGCCATTATTCATTAAGGGTGGTTTACCTAATTTCTTCCCCAATTTTTGAAGGTGTCATTTTTTAGCGCATTACTATAGCTATTCAAAACGACCCGAAATTTCCATGTAAACGAACGCGCTTGATACGATATGGTCATTTGTTCATATTTTCAGGCAATTATTCACGAAGGGTGGTTTATCTAATTTCTTCCCATATTTTTTTAAGGTGTCATTTTTTAGCGCATTACTATAGCTATTCAAAACGACCCGAAATTTTCATCTAAGCGAACGCGCTTGATACGATATAGTCATTTTTTACATATTTCCAAGCCATTATTCATTAAGGGTGGTTTACCTAATTTCTTCCCCAATTTTTTGAAGGTGTCAATTTTTAGGTCATCACTAGAGCTATTCAAAACGACCCGAAATTTCCATCTAAACGAACGCGCTTGACACGATATGGTCATTTGTTCATATTTTCAGTCCATTATTCACTAATTGTGGTTTACCTAATTTCTTTCCCAATTTTTTGAAGGTGTCAATTTTTAGGTCATCACTAGAGCTATTCAAAACGACCCGAAATTTTCATCTAAGCGAACGCGCTTGATACGATATGGTCATTTTTTTACTTTTTTCAGTCTTTTTTTGATAAGGGTGGTTTATCTAATTTCTTCCCATCTTTTTTGAAGGTGTCTATTTTTAGGGCATCACTAGAGCTATTCAAAACGACCCGAAATATCCATCTAAGCGAACGCGCTTGATACGATATAGTCCTATTTTCACCTTTTCGTGTCTTTTTTTAATAAGGGTGGTTTATCTAATTTCTTCCCCTGTTTTTTGAAGGTGTCAATTTTTAGGGCATCACTAGAGCTATTCAAAACGACCCGAAATTTCCATCTAAGCGAACGCGCTTGATACGATATGGTCATTTTTTTACTTTGTTGAGTCTTTTTTCGATAAGGGTGGTTTGTCTAATTTCTTCCCATATTTTTTTAAGGTGTCTATTTTTAGGGCATCACTAGAGCTATTCAAAACGACCCGAAATTTCCATCTAAGCGAACGCGCTTGATACGATATGGTCATTTTTTTACTTTGTTGAGTCTTTTTTTGATAAGGGTGGTTTATCTAATTTCTTCCCATATTTTTTTAAGGTGTCTATTTTTAGGTCATCAGTAGAGCTATTCAAAACGACCCGAAATTTCCATCTAAGCGAACGCGCTTGATACGATATAGTCATTTTTTACATATTTTCAAGCCATTATTCACTAAGGGTGGTTTACCTAATTTCTTCCCCAATTTTTTGAAGGTGTCAATTTTTAGGTCATCACTAGAGCTATTCAAAACGACCCGAAATTTCCATCTAAACGAACGCGCTTGATACGATATGGTCATTTGTTCATATTTTCAGGCAATTATTCACGATGGGTGGTTTATCCAATTTCTTCCCATATTTTTTTAAGGTGTCATTTTTTAGCGCATTACTATAGCTATTCAAAACGACCCGAAATTTTCATCTAAGCGAACGCGCTTGATACGATATAGTCATTTTTTACATATTTCCAAGCCATTATTCATTAAGGGTGGTTTACCTAATTTCTTCCCCAATTTTTTGAAGGTGTCAATTTTTAGGTCATCACTAGAGCTATTCAAAACGACCCGAAATTTCCATCTAAACGAACGCGCTTGATACGATATGGTCATTTGTTCATATTTTCAGGCAATTATTCACGAAGGGTGGTTTATCTAATTTCTTCCCATATTTTTTTAAGGTGTCATTTTTTAGCGCATTACTATAGCTATTCAAAACGACCCGAAATTTTCATCTAAGCGAACGCGCTTGATACGATATAGTCATTTTTTACATATTTCCAAGCCATTATTCATTAAGGGTGGTTTACCTAATTTCTTCCCCAATTTTTTGAAGGTGTCAATTTTTAGGTCATCACTAGAGATATTCAAAACGACCCGAAATTTCCATCTAAACGAACGCGCTTGACACGATATGGTCATTTGTTCATATTTTCAGTCCATTGTTCACTAATTGTGGTTTACCTAATTTCTTTCCCAATTTTTTGAAGGTGTCAATTTTTAGGTCATCACTAGAGCTATTCAAAACGACCCGAAATTTTCATCTAAGCGAACGCGCTTGATACGATATGGTCATTTTTTTACTTTTTTGAGTCTTTTTTTGATAAGGGTGGTTTATCTAATTTCTTCCCCTGTTTTTCGAAGGTGTCTATTTTTAGGGCATCACTAGAGCTATTCAAAACGACCCGAAATTTCCATCTAAGCGAACGCGCTTGATACGATATGGTCATTTTTTTACTTTGTTGAGTCTTTTTTCGATAAGGGTGGTTTGTCTAATTTCTTCCCATATTTTTTTAAGGTGTCTATTTTTAGGGCATCACTAGAGCTATTCAAAACGACCCGAAATTTCCATCTAAGCGAACGCGCTTGATACGATATGGTCATTTTTTTACTTTGTTGAGTCTTTTTTCGATAAGGGTGGTTTATCTAATTTCTTCCCATATTTTTTTAAGGTGTCTATTTTTAGGACATCACTAGAGCTATTCAAAACGACCCGAAATTTCCATCTAAGCGAACGCGCTTGATACGATATAGTCATTTTTTCACTTCTTCGTGTCGTTTTTCGATAAGGGTCGTTTGTCTAATTTCTTCTCCCGTTTTTTGAAGGTGTCTATTTTTAGGGCATCACTAGAGCTATTCAAAACGACCCGAAATTTTTATCTAAGCGAAAGCGCTTGACACGATATGGTCATTTTTTCAGTTTTTTGAGTCTTTTTTTGATAAGGGTGGTTTATCTAATTTCTTCCCCTGTTTTTTGAAGGTGTCTATTTTTAGGGCATCACTAGAGCTATTCAAAACGACCCGAAATATCCATCTAAGCGAACGCGCTTGATACGATATAGTCCTATTTTCACCTTTTCGTGTCTTTTTTTAATAAGGGTGGTTTATCTAATTTCTCCCCCAATTTTTGGAAGGTGTCTATTTTTAGGTCATCACTAGAGCTATTCAAAACGACCCGAAATTTCCATCTAAGCGAACGCGCTTGATACGATATGGTCATTTGTTCATATTTTCAGGCCATTATTCACTAAGGGTGGTTTACCTAATTTCTTCCCCAATTTTTTGAAGGTGTCAATTTTTAGGGCATCACTAGAGCTATTCAAAACGACCCGAAATTTCCATCTAAGCGAACGCGCTTGATACGATATAGTCATTTTTTCACTTCTTCGTGTCGTTTTTCGATAAGGGTCGTTTGTCTAATTTCTTCTCCCGTTTTTTGAAGGTGTCTATTTTTAGGGCATCACTAGAGCTATTCAAAACGACCCGAAATTTTTATCTAAGCGAAAGCGCTTGACACGATATGGTCATTTTTTCAGTTTTTTGAGTCTTTTTTTGATAAGGGTGGTTTATCTAATTTCTTCCTCTATTTTTTGAAGGTGTCTATTTTTAGGTCATCACTAGAGCTATTCAAAACGACCCGAAATTTCCATCTAAGCGAACGCGCTTGATACGATATAGTCATTTTTTCACTTTTTTGTGTCTTTTTTTGATAAGGGTGGTTTATCTAATTTCTCCCCCAATTTTTGGAAGGTGTCTATTTTTAGGTCATCACTAGAGCTATTCAAAACGACCCGAAATTTCCATCTAAGCGAACGCGCTTGATACGATATGGTCATTTGTTCATATTTTCAGGCCATTATTCACTAAGGGTGGTTTACCTAATTTCTTCCCCAATTTTTTGAAGGTGTCAATTTTTAGGGCATCACTAGAGCTATTCAAAACGACCCGAAATTTTTATCTAAGCGAACGCGCTTGACACGATATAGTCATTTTTTCAGTTTTTTGAGTCTTTTTTTGATAAGGGTGGTTTATCTAATTTCTTCCTCTATTTTTTGAAGGTGTCAATTTTTAGGACATCACTAGAGCTATTCAAAACGACCCGAAATTTCCATCTAAGCGAACGCGCTTGATACGATATAGTCATTTTTTCACTTCTTCGTGTCGTTTTTCGATAAGGGTCGTTTGTCTAATTTCTTCTCCCGTTTTTTGAAGGTGTCTATTTTTAGGGCATCACTAGAGCTATTCAAAACGACCCGAAATTTTTATCTAAGCGAAAGCGCTTGACACGATATGGTCATTTTTTCAGTTTTTTGAGTCTTTTTTTGATAAGGGTGGTTTATCTAATTTCTTCCTCTATTTTTTGAAGGTGTCTATTTTTAGGTCATCACTAGAGCTATTCAAAACGACCCGAAATTTTCATCTAAGCGAACGCGCTTGATACGATATAGTCATTTTCACTTTTTTGTGTCTTTTTTTGATAAGGGTGGTTTATCTAATTTCTCCCCCAATTTTTGGAAGGTGTCTATTTTTAGGTCATCACTAGAGCTATTCAAAACGACCCGAAATTTCCATCTAAGCGAACGCGCTTGATACGATATGGTCATTTGTTCATATTTTCAGGCCATTATTCACTAAGGGTGGTTTACCTAATTTCTTCCCCAATTTTTTGAAGGTGTCAATTTTTAGGGCATCACTAGAGCTATTTAAAACGACCCGAAATTTTCATCTATGCGAACGCGCTTGACACGATATGGTCATTTTTTACTTTTTTGAGTCTTTTTTTGATAAGGGTGGTTTATCTAATTTCTTCCCCTGTTTTTTGAAGGTGTCTATTTTTAGGGCATCACTAGAGCTATTCAAAACGACCCGAAATTTCCATCTAAGCGAACGCGCTTGATACGATATAGTTCTATTTTCACTTTTTCGTGTCTTTTTTTGATAAGGGTGGTTTATCTAATTTCTTCCCCTATTTTTTGAAGGTGTCTATTTTTAGGTCATCACTAGAGCTATTCAAAACGACCCGAAATTTCCATCTAAGCGAACGCGCTTGATACGATATGGTCATTTGTTCATATTTTCAGGCCATTATTCACTAAGGGTGGTTTACCTAATTTCTTCCCCAATTTTTTGAAGGTGTCAATTTTTAGGGCATCACTAGAGCTATTCAAAACGACCCGAAATATTCATCTATGCGAACGCGCTTGATACGATATGGTCATTTTTTTACTTTTTTCAGTCTTTTTTTGATAAGGGTGGTTTATCTAATTTCTTCCCCTATTTTTTGAAGGTGTCTATTTTTGGGGCATCACTAGAGCTATTCAAAACAACCCGAAATTTCCATCTAAGCGATCGCGCTGGATCATTGTATTGTCTTTTTTATAATTTGATTAAGTGAGAGCCTGTTTGATAGTATCAGACGGTTTTTTAATGTTAGTTTCAAACGAGCCGACAATTGCACAAACATGGCCAAAAGAAGAACGTAAAGAAATTGGCAAATTGTCTACAATCGATTGACGATCAGGACAATAAACGAAATTTTTCAGTAAATGAGCTACAGGAGAAATGGTTTTCGAAAAAATTCTACTAGCTTGCAACGTAGAAATACGAAATAGAAATAACCTACGTGAGCGAAAGTGTTATTACATCTAATTTTCATATTTATTGCATATTTATTTCATATTTATGCTTATTTTCATAAGGAATACATCATTGAAGGTACATTTTATACGGTAACATAGAGAATCGATTATTCCAATCCACTGTTTATCGATTCCTGTGTACATTTTTATTGATCCTTTCAGAATTTTTTCATTTTGTCGTTCCTCGTTGATATTCGTCGTGAGTGTTAGATCGCTTGATAAATGAGATACTTGGTATTCTCCTGAAGAGTTAGAGAAATTTGTGGACGTAGAATTTAAAGAAAGAGATATATCAGACTTATTGTTAACAAGAAATATTTATCAATAGATAAATTTATTTACGTCTATACATCAACTCATTCACTGATATTCATTTTTGATTCGAATGAACTAGAATTGGTCATTTTTAGGTTAAAGTACATATATATGACAGATTCAAATTACAATTTTAACTTACAATGAAATGATCTTGGCAACAATAATAACTGCATAATCCTGGCTCATCAATACGACGCGCATTTTGAAACCACTGTTTTCGCAATTCTTTATTTTTCGGAACCGGGAAAAAAAGTCATGGAGATTTTACAGATAGAGTCGACAAGCCAGCCTAAAACCTGTCAGCTCGGGCGTGAGAGAGAGTGATTCGTAGAGAGGCTGTCTTTCTCTAACGCGTTACGCGTAGACAAAGACAGAAAAAACCTCCCATCATCTCTCTCGCTCTCATCAAGTTTCCAGACTAACGATGCCACTTACAGAGCGGCCTATGGCTTGTCGACTCTATCTGTAATATCTCTATGAAAAAATTTTGGTCGGTGTTTTAATCGTCGTCTTATTACATTTGGGTACAAAACATCACTTATAATGTGTTTTCCACTTCATTTTCCGGAGCGATATATAACTTTTAGTTACTTTAACATAGAATCATATTGTGTTTACACCGCTGTGACGTCACGCGAACTTTCGGATATACTCGGCTGTTTCTGGAACGTTTTTAGTTTATTCAAAAAATATATATTTCAAACGTTAATAACTAATTTTCGGGACATCGAAAAATTTATTTAAAATTCCGGGTGATCCACCAATAGTCATGAAGTTTTGAATGTCAAATTCTTTGTTAAAAACCAAACAAGAAATCATATTGACAAAATGTTGTGCCAACAATAGTTTTCAAACTATTAAGCATTGCAATTGGCCAATAGAAACTCACTATTTCTGCGCGCCCTCAAGCTTCCTGCGTGAATTTTTTACCAAGATTCACTTTAGATCAGTAGAAAAATATTATCAGCCAGACAAGAGACAAACTGTTACTGAACCAACGTGAAGTTGGAAACCATATCGCAGTCAATTGTTCATTGAGCTTCCCACGATTTCAATACGAATTCCAAAAATTACTGAATTTTCCATGAGTTTGTACACTAGGACCTTTTTAATTATAATAAATTTGTATAAAGTATGTCGTCTACGTGAAAAATCGGTCTTTCGATTTATAATTATATTTTTGGAGATTTAGTAATGCAGCGCTTAGTGCGTTTACTCTACTAATTGTAAGCAGGTATCATATGTATATTTAATTTTTAATTGATCAATTAATTGTGCACATTGTTTAAATTCAATTAAGGTATGTTACGTGTATTAATCATAAGCCATGTTGTTACAGGTACTATGCCGTGCCCATTTCTCGCTCGATTATCTCCAAATTACATTCGGAATTACGGACCATTTATCATCATCAATTTTCCCCAACATTGTCCAATAATGTCTCGAATGGCAAGTTCTTCACCTGTAGTCACTGATTCTCCAATCATGGAAGTTATCAACAGTAAATGTCCTTTCCTTTCGAAGGAGCCTAAGGTAGTTAAAGAAGCTAATCCTGCCATAAAGGAAGATATCATCAATGTAAATTCTATGCCTAAAGGTGAAAACAACTTTCATTATGAAAAGTTCTTTCATGAAAATATACTGCAGAAAAAAAAGGATCACTCTTATCGGTAAGATCAGGAGGTCACTCGAACCAACCATACAATAGATTGAAAAATTAGCGTTCCATGAAACTATGAAACATAATCAACACATTTTTTTATAGGGAAGTATTTAATTTTAAAGAAGCAAATCACCTATTGTATGTCTAAACTTACTCTTACTAATATCGTCATATCGAATGAAACAATTTGCGTTCCCAGAAAATCCTCAAAAGGCTTTTTTGCAAAACACGCACTAAAGAAGTACTTTGAATCGCTGTAGAGCGTTAGTAAGGACGTCCATTCACGACCGGTGTTTTCATATTGTATATATTTTCGTTCCTTAGGTCCAACTTTTGTTCGTTAAGTCCGCTGAACAGCTGTGACAATATAGGTTACATTTTTCCAATGTGCGTCGTTGTCACGCAGCCTACGTTTTTGACATGGCTAATATACGCTAATGTACGCAATTTCAAATTTCCCACCAAGTAAGTACAATATTTATACATATAATTGATATTACATGTCTGTAAATTCACTGAGTCGTAAATGAACGCCCTCAATACCTCTCTACAGATACTTCTTTAGAACGTATTTTACAAAAGATATATATATATATATATATATATATATACATTTAGAAACTTTTAATGCACGCTTTCAAACTTCACCGTACACTTCTGAATTTTAGTCAACTTTGGTTCATTTTTAAACATTCAATACATCACAAATAATTACAGTGATACTAAATCACTTCTAACTTGTCATTATGTCCCAAATTTGATCGTAAGTTTTTTTTCCATGTACATAATTTTGTGTATCGAGAAAATGTTGATCACGTTTCTTGGCAATTTCTGATAAGTGTCTCTGAATTTCCAAATTTACTTTGGGAGATTCCGTAATCATGTCACAGTTCAAGTCATATTTTCTCAAAATCTCCTTCCTCTTTTCGTCAGACAAGCCCTGATGCATCCAGTTTCTCCACTATTTCTTACTCCCTCATTAATCCTTTAGGTGTTGGTTTGAGAAGACATTTCTTCCCCAAACATCTCCACAATTTTTTCTGTGAAAAAAGGAACGCTTCCACTCCACTGGGTATCGAGCCCAGGACCTTTCGATTGCCAGTCGAATGCTCTGTCATCTGAGCTACGGAGGTTCCACAAAACTTTTCTCACAGAATCTATTTACGCCAATTTGGCCACGGATATATCATGAACTATATACAAATTTTTTTAAATCATTTCAGTCGATTATGTCGATAATTAGAAGAGTGTATCATTCACCATGATAACCAGACAACAAAACAGTCTGAGGAAATACTTGCGTGTGCGCATGAGACCAAAAAGCGCTGCTCAGCGCGGACTTTTCTTTTCAAATTAACCCTTAAAGGGCCAAAATGGCATAAACGATACACCGGTCTTTGAGGCCGTGTAACTTATGCTATTCGCGACTGAAAAAATTGAGAGGGACATATTTGTGAAGTTCAAGACGTGCCCTTTCCAATGGTGAATACGGAATTGATCTAAAAAATTATTAATTATAAAAATATTCAATTTAAAAAAAAAAAGCACGATTTTTTCGATCTTTTTTTTTTTTTGAAAGCGAGTTTTGAAAGGTTTCCTGATCCGTCAATGACCTGGAACATTTATAACCGGTGGAATAAATGTCTGAACTTTAAGAAGGCGTGGTTCAGAGATTAATTTTTCACTTTTGTCTTTACAAAATGGCTCCCGAATTACAAAATTTTCACGAATAAATGCAGGATTTTTTTTGTTAGAAAATACGAACAAACCAAGGAAATTACTAAGAATGAAAAGTTCTTAGAATCACTCAAAGAATACGTCTGATTTCGGTTAAAATCCTGGTCCAGGTTTCCAAGATTCAATTTTTTATTTTAAAAATGATAAACTTGGATTTTCCCACTTGGTACTTCCACGTGCTATACCTGTCGGTTTTTTTTAGGCGGCGCGAGGATAAGAAAAATGTCGTACTCTCGACCTTCTACTGACATACAGGGGGTGTTAGTTGAAATTTGACGGTTTTACTCATAGATGTCGCTAAAAATATGTATACATTTCTATGATTTGGCATCTATGTCATATTTTTCTATGGATCTTCAAAAATACACAATTACATTCTGTCAAAATAATAGCATCATAGTTGTTTACCTCAGTGAATATGTCGAGTTTCGTTCCAAGTAAATCGCGTTTGCGGCATCCGTAGCTTTTCTTATTTCATCAAAAGAAAAAAGCAGTTGAAGCTCATCGATTGCTGGTAGAAACTTATGGTGAACATGCTCCAGTGATTAGAACATGTGAGACATGGTTTCGTCAATTTAAAAGTGGAGATTTCGATTTAACAGACAATGAACATCCTGGTGCAGCGAAAAAGTTCGAAGACGAGGAACCCAAAAGTATGGAAAATGGGTACCACACCAACTGAACGATAGACAAATGGAAAATCGAAAAACCATTTGTGAAATGCTGCTTCAACGGTTCGAAAGGAAATCTTTTCTGCATCGAATTGTCACGGGGGACGAAAAATGGATTTATTTCGAGAACCCGAAGCGGAAAAAATCATGGCTTTCACCTGGTGAGGTCGGCCCATCGACTCCAAGGCCAAATCGCTTTGGCCGTAAGACAATGCTCTGTGTTTGGTGGGACCAGTGTGGTGTGTTGTACTTCGAGTTATTAAAACCTGGTGAGACGGTGAATACGGATCGCTACCGACAACAAATTATCAATTTGAATCATGCGTTGATCGAAAAACGGCCGGAATGGGCCCGAAGTAGAGTTCTTAAATTCTCGAGAATTTAAGTTGGTGGAATATAACCGAGAATATTACAGAATTTAAAGAATATAAGAGAATATAAAGAGAATTTGGAGAATTTATGTTTTAAATATCAATTTATGTGTACTTATCAATTTTGAAAATATGTTTGTTATTAAATAAGAGGCACTTGATTGTGAACATGTGTTTGAAATGAAAAAGAACCTTGAAATTGTTTTACTCTCCAGATATTAAAACTTTTCACCGCTGAAATTTTAGGTTATGTTCACTTTGAATTTAATACTAAAGATATTAAATTAACATCATCTCCATAATTATAAAAATTTCAATGAATTATATTAATTTTTTCAGTAAATTAAGCGTCTTATTTGCATGAAATTCTTTAAACAATTTTTATTAAAACAAAATAGAACATTATTATATTTTAATTATGTAAAACACATTACTTTAATGAGCTTGAGAATCTTAGTAATCATTTTCAGCCTTTTGTTTTCATTTTCCTCAATACTGTTCAACTTTTTGAGAACTAGCATATAAAATATAGAGTAATATGGCTTAAGCTACATTAAAAAAAAAAAAAATTTTAAATTAACCTCCATAAACGCTTAAATCGTAGTATAAAAACTTTTGAGAATGCAACTTTAGTAAAAAAATATTGATATCACTTATACCTATTCTCTACCTATTCCTAAGTATGTACCCATCGTTGTCGAAAAATATGAGGCTAACATATTATCATTAAGGTAGTGTTGTGCCAAGAAATAGGTCTCTGAAGAAAAAAGTTCTTTCATGATTTTGAGACTTGAAATGATATCATTAGTCGTTTCATATGAAACAGAAAAAATTATTTCTTATGGAGAAAATTTAAAAATCACGAAAAATTCATAATTTTTAATTTTCATTTTCATAATTCATAATTTCATAAATCATGGCCTATTTTACCAGGGAAAATATTCTCTATAACCCTACTGTTTCCCAGTGTGAAAATAAGTGTAAAATCTTCAAATATAGCTATTTTGAAAAAAAATTCTTTTTGAAAAATTGCTTCAACGCTTTTAATAACGGAAAACTGTACTTTTAAAATTGGAAACAGTAGAGTTATAGAGAATCTTTTCCCCAAAAGAATAAGCCATGATTCATGGAAATCCAATAATTTTTTTCTTGCATAGTGCACTAGGTTAAAGTTCGAATAAAAAAATTGAAAAAATTCCAATATTGCTTTTGCTAAGAAAAACATTTTTATAAGGTATATAAAACATATAATCATGAATTTTCTATAGTACCCCCTTCAAATATATATTTATATGATTTTTATTATGATTTCCCTGCAGATGGAATGTTTTCGAATTTTCCCTTTCTTTTTGTTACAATTTTAACTCTTTGCACAATGCAAGAAAAATATTATAAATTTATAATGACAATTTACTGCGATTTGGAAGAATCTTAGCTTTAAAATAAGCCCAAGAACATTAATAAATGTGATTATTTTGAATGTTTTTTAAAATTTAAGAAAAAATTGAAATCTAGACTTTTTTTGCAATACAGTCTTCAAAATTTAACAAAACAACTTCATTCTGGACTCATTTTATAGAGAATTTTGATGGCATTCAATTCATAATGAGAGCAAATTTCATCACTTACAAAATTAAAATTAATATAATTTAAGTAATAATCAAAAAACACGTAGTTCCCGAATTTTGACCGGTAGTGTATTCTAATTAAATAAACTAATGTTTCCATTGTATTTGATATCCTTCGCTTCGTCTCATTCAGTCTCATTAGGATCAACTTTTCGTGATCAGTACTTGCAGACCCGGCAACCACCGGCAACAGGCAAACGACGTGTTGTGATTATGATATTTATTAAATTGTGACAGACTCTTATCATATACAATCAGAATATGTTTGAAATATTGAACTATAATTTTATACGCAATAAATAATTGATTCTGATTGTTTAAAACATTTAAAAAGTCAAAATGAGAAAATTCTCATAAATTCTAAGAGAATTTATTTGCCGGTTATATTCTCGGTAATATTCTCATTCTCGTTACCGTTCTCAATGTAATATAACCGTCTCAGAACTCTAGCCCGAAGACATGGCAAAGTTATCCTACAACATGACAACGCACCGTCTCATACCGCTAAAGTGGTGAAGAACACATTAAAACCATTGAATTGGGAAATATTATCGCACTCGCCGTACTCTCCAGACCTCGCCCCGTCTGATTATCACCTTTTCGCATCGATGGGACACTCACTCGCAGAGCAGCGCTTCGCCAATTTTGAAGAAGTCGAAAAATGGCTCGTCGAATGGTTTGCCTTCAAAGAGAAAAAGTTTTTTTGGAATGGTATCCATGATTTGCCTGAAAGATGGACAAAATGTGTAGAATCCAATGGTCAATACTTTGAATAAAATTTTTTTGAGATTCCCTTGAGAATTAAGTGTTTTCTTTATTGAAAAAACCGGCAAACTTCAACTAACACCCCTGGTATACTCCCAACCCTTTACGACTCGATGACTCTGCTTAGGGTCCAAAGTATCTGTTTATGTGGGTAGTCTGTACTTTCAAGTCGCTTGACACATGCATTAGACATTGTACGCCCTGTACTTCCAATGCAATTTCGAGTTCCCATTAGAATCTTAATGGTCAATGTGTTGAGTTGAAAGTATGGGCCAGCTTGTTCGCGTGCTTCGTTGATGTATCACACCGATTCTTCCAGTCTGTGTGACTTAGTCAAGGGGATTTTCTTCATAGGGTGGAAGTTACTCACATTTTCTAAGAGTGTAGACTAGTTGCGTGCCAACTGACTTAGATAAATTTAGTCGCAGAGATTAATTACCTTATTTGTAATCATTAAAAAGGTATGAAAATATTATTACATTGGAATTACTAATTATCCATTTATGTTTAATTATTGTTCATTATAATTAATTTAGTTAATATTGATTAACAATAACAATATTTTGTAATTATTAGGTAAAAGTTACAATCAGTATTATAAATAATTATAAAATAATGATATTAATTGAATAATATTCAAATATTGTTGATGTTCTTGGTTGGCTTTAGGGTCCAGGAAAAAATGTAACTCAAAGTTTCATATTTTCAAACGTTTCGACTCAGATTGGAGTCCTCATCAGTGAGAATTTAATTCTATAAAAATACAAAAGAAAGAGACTTAAAAAAATTGCACGTGTGACCGATGAACATTGTAATAAGAAATGTTATAAAGAATTGCGAGTGTAAAATATAAAACTGGTCTAAATAACTAAATTTGCAAAAAAAATTGAAACTATAACAAACCAAAAAATATCTGTAAAAATACTAGGGGGAGAACATTAAAGGAATTGCACGTGTGACGGATAAACATTGTGGAAAAATGATATAAATGATATATAAATGTGAAAGTGTAAAATAAATCTAAATAAACTAAATTTGAAAAAAAAATTGAAAAATGTAACCAAAAAAAAAAAATTTTTTCTATAAAAATACGAAGTGAAGAAACTTAAAGTTTAAGCGTGTGACGGGTAAACATTGTGGTAAAAACGGTCTAGATGAATTGAACATGTAGAAATATAAAATTGGTCTAAATAACCAAATTTACAAGAAAATGAACCTTAGCACAGATTTTTTGAGTAAAAATTACTAAGGGGAGGGACTTAAAAATATAGAACGTGTGACGGATAAAAATTGTGGTAAAGGCCGATATTAACGAATTGTACATGTGATATACTATAAGAAATTGGTCTAAAAACTAAATTTACAGATAATATTAAAAAAATATTAAAAAACTGTGCAAGAAAATGTTTTCTAACAAATCCAAAAAAATTTGCACTTGTGACGGATAACCAATGTAAAAAACCAATATAAATCTATTGCACATGTAAAAACTGTAAAACTGTAAAAATTGTTCTTAAAAATTAAATTCAATAAAATAAAAACAAGGACCAAAATTCTAACAAAATTGTGAACTATCCGAATGAAATATGTCTGACAAAATTGTGAAATATCAAAATAAAATATCACCAAAAAAAAAAAAAGGAAACTAACCTGTTATTTGTTTAAGTAAAAAACGATATTAATGAATTGCACATGTGATATACTATAAAGTTGGTCTAAACTAAAATTTCCAAAAAAAAATAAACACTGTACACAAACTTTTTCCTTATAAACATACAAAGAGAAGAGACTTAAAATATTGCACGTGAGACGGATAAAAACTTGTGGAAAACGATATAAATATACCAAAAAACAAGAACTGACCTGTTATATGATTAAGTAGACCGACATTGTTGGTGAAAAAATAATTGGAGTGACACAATCACAAATATCCTTTTTTTTTCCTTTCTTTTATTGCGTCGCGAAAAGGGTGACCACATAATTTTTGTAAAAGTAAACTTATCCCTACGGATTTTTCTTCAAAACTGAGTTGCATTTAGCAACGGACTTGGAAAAATCTTGGTAAAGTAAATTTGAGGGTGAAGTTTTTTTCTTTAGAGAGTCTCGGTTGAAGGGAAAGGAGAAAAAAAGTGTAAAATATGTCCACAAGATGACCAGGATGCTGTGACAAAAGAGGGGCATTGAAATTTGAGGCGAGTCGTAAACAGTCTGTATATAACTGAAAGAAATTTCTACCACAATCTACCGAAACATGTGACTGGGGGTCTTTTTTCCAGTCGTATTAATTAAGATTGAATTAAATACCTATATCTGGAAATTGTGAAACTTGTAACAGAATTAATTCTATGTTTTTTATGGTTTGGAATGCAGATACAAAGGGTTAAATATTCTGATAAAACGTATATGGTATTATAACACATGTAAAAAAATTTAACGTTTTTCGGGTAAAATTGAATTTAGTGTAGTTGTATATAACTGACATTTTTGTTAAAGATTTGTTGAAATTTTATAAAATTACCAACATTGTAAATTCTTTTTAAAAATTGACAAGAGATGTATATTTTTGAACTCGATAAAAAAAATATGCATTTTTTGAAGAGGTTAAAGTTAATTGTTTAATAGGGGGAGGTAAAAAACAGATAAGTTTTCTGTGTCTGTTCTCTGATTAACAACCTGAGATTTACTGGCTATATGAGTCATTTCCAGTATCATTCGTTTTTTATAATTTCTGGATCTGTCAACTATGTTTACTGCATTGAAATCGAATTTGTGGTCTTGGCTCCAGGCATGTTTAGTTAATGCAGTCCATTTATCAGGGGGATTGAAGACATCTTTTTTGTGTTCAGTAATCCTGGTTTTTAAAGGACGTTTGGTTGTGCCTATGTAGGATGCCGTGCAACCTGTACAGGGGATGTTATAAACGACGTCAGCGGTATCTAGCTTTGAAATGTGATCTTTTGCTGATTTAAAAAAATTGGACAAGTTATTTTCATTACGCGGGGCAATTTTGATATTAAAGGGTTTGAGAATACCTGAAAGTTTTTCAGAAAGACCTTGTACATATGGTAAGGGAATATATTTAGGGTTTTGACCTGCGGGGTGTAAGTGTGTTGTTTGTGTGTTTGTGTTGCCTTTGGATGGATGGTGTGTGCAGGTATTCTTTTTTTGAAGATGGTTTATTCTGTTTTGTATAACGCGATTGATAAAATTGATCGGGTAATTGTTGTTGAGTAATATGGTTTTTATTTTTTGGATGTTTTCCTTGTGAAAAGTGATATGTGCTAAAGTGATGCCTCTGTCAACCAGATGGTTGATCACATTAATTTTGTAGCTCAGTGGATGATGTGAATAGAAATTTAGAAGTCGGCCCGAGTAAGTTGGTTTTTGGTACCAGTTAGACTTAATTTTTTTCCCCTCTCTGATAATGAGTACATCCAAAAAAACAAATTTTTCCATCTGATTCCTCTTCTATTGTAAATTTTATTTTATGGTTGTAGCTGTTAAATGTGTTTAAAATTGTGTCAATTTTGTCAGTCGGTACTGCTGTTATAATGTCATCAACATATCGAAAAAAGAAGGGTAGTTGAAAAGGTAAAGATGCAATACATTTCGTTTCTAAATCATCCATGGCTATATCAGCTGCAATGGGAGAAAGAGGGGAACCCATGGGAAAGCCAGATTTTTGTTTGTATGAGGTGTTTTGAAAGTTAAAAGAGGAGTTAGATGAGCAAATTCTAAGTCCCTTTTCGAATTGGTACCAAGGCATTTTTGCATGTGGCTGAATTTTTGGCCATCTATCTTTGATGCCTTTGATAGCTATGCCAATTTGAACGTTGGTAAAAAGTGATACTGCATCTAACGAAATAATTTTATGGTTTAGTGGGACTTCGATATTTTTCATTTTTTCAATGAAATCGAAACTATTTTTAATTCGTGAGATTGGGGGGGGTTATATTATTTGAAATAATGTTGTTGTAGAAAGATGCGAGGTTGTAAGTGGGGCTGCCACAGAAAGAGACAATGGGCCTAAGAGGAAAGTTCATTTTATGAATCTTTGGTAGACCATAGAATCTGGCTGGAAGTGGGTTGCTTGATTTTAAAGAGTTTGCTGTAATTTCACTAATGTAATTTTTATCTTTCCACAGTTTAATGACGTTGTTAACTTTATTGTGAATAGTGTTTGTGGGGTCTTTTTTCAGTGGTACGTAAGTCTTTTTGTCCGATAACATGAGTGTTGCCTCCTGGATATATTTATTTTTGTCCATGGCAACAGTAGTGTTACCCTTGTCAGCTTTCGTGACTAATATGTGGGGATTGTTTTTCAGGAAAGTTTTTGTGCATTTTGAATTGTGTATGACCTGTTTTTGAAAAAAATTAAGGGAGTTTTGTTTTTGGTTAGAGAAAGTTTTTAAACAGTTAACAAATTTTAATCTTGCTTCGTTTTTGTCACATTCTTGGATTTTATGGATGTTTGATTCAAAATCTGCAATTAAATGCTTCGTAGGAAGTTTACTAAGGGGAAAGGGGATACCAAAGTTTTTTCCAAGACTAAGTGTTTTTGCTACTGTGGTAGGAATTTGTGTGTCACTTAAATTAATAAACCAAGAGTCAGTAAGGTTATCATGAGGATCAACATTGTCAGCTCCCGAGAAGGTTCTACTCATACCAATGAGACGCTCAAATTTAGATTTACAACTGCTCTTGTGTGATAAGAAAATACGATCTATTTTTTTGGATTCGAAAAAAGAAAAATGTCTATAAATATCATGCGGTAAGATTTGTTTGATTTTTCGTTCATTGAAATGAATCTCTTTACTTAGTCTATGAATGGTGATGCAAATATCTTTGATTTCTAAATTTAAAGTTGACAAATGAAATTTATACAACGCTGACGTGTGCATGTGTGTAATATTGGTATTATCAAAAGATACGAGGTGGGATGATTTAAATTGTAAATGTTTGGGTAGTATCTTCTCTTTCCTGCAGCGAAGCAAAAGAATCCTCTGGTTGAATTTAATGGTGAGTTGTATTTTGGCTCGAGAAAGGTTCTTCATATATGAGACGACATGTTCACCATGATTCTTCTTAACTATCGTAAAGAATCCATTTTCCTTTCGTTTACTTTGATTGCCCATAATATAAATAATAATGGAACAGGACTTGTATCGACCCTTAGTATTAATATTCAAATATTGTTGATGTTCTTGGTTGGCTTTAGGGTCCAGGAAAAAATGTAACTCAAAGTTTCATATTTTCAAACGTTTCGACTCAGATTGGAGTCCTCATCAGTGAGAATTTAATTCTATAAAAATACAAAAGAAAGAGACTTAAAAAAATTGCACGTGTGACCGATGAACATTGTAATAAGAAATGTTATAAAGAATTGCGAGTGTAAAATATAAAACTGGTCTAAATAACTAAATTTGCAAAAAAAAAATTGAAACTATAACAAACCAAAAAATATCTGTAAAAATACTAGGGGGAGAACATTAAAGGAATTGCACGTGTGACGGATAAACATTGTGGAAAAATGATATAAATGATATATAAATGTGAAAGTGTAAAATTAATCTAAATAAACTAAATTTGCAAAAAAAAAAATTGAAAAATGTAACCAAAAAAAAATTTTTTCTATAAAAATACGAAGTGAAGAAACTTAAAGTTTAAGCGTGTGACGGGTAAACATTGTGGTAAAAACGGTCTAGATGAATTGAACATGTAGAAATATAAAATTGGTCTAAATAACCAAATTTACAAGAAAATGAACCTTAGCACAGATTTTTTGAGTAAAAATTACTAAGGGGAGGGACTTAAAAATATAGAACGTGTGACGGATAAAAATTGTGGTAAAGGCCGATATAAACGAATTGTACATGTGATATACTATAAGAAATTGGTCTAAAAACTAAATTTACAGATAATATTAAAAAAATATTAAAAAACTGTGCAAGAAAATGTTTTCTAACAAATCCAAAAAAATTTGCACTTGTGACGGATAACCAATGTAAAAAACCAATATAAATCTATTGCACATGTAAAAACTGTAAAACTGTAAAAATTGTTCTTAAAAACTAAATTCAATAAAATAAAAACAAGGACCAAAAATTCTAACAAAATTGTGAACTATCCGAATAAAATATGTCTGACAAAATTGTGAAATATCAAAATAAAATATCACCAAAAAAAAAGGAAACTAACATGTTATTTGTTTAAGTAAAAAACGATATTAATGAATTGCACATGTGATATACTATAAAGTTGGTCTAAACTAAAATTTCCAAAAAAAAAATAACCACTGTACACAAACTTTTTCCTTATAAACATACAAAGAGAAGAGACTTAAAATATTGCACGTGTGACGGATAAAAACTTGTGGAAAACGATATAAATATACCAAAAAACAAGAACTGACCTGTTATATGATTAAGTAGACCGACATTGTTGGTGAAAAAATAATTGGAGTGACACAATCACAAATATCCTTTTTTTTTTTTTTTTTCTTTCTTTTATTGCGTCGCGAAAAGGGTGACCACATAATTTTTGTAAAAGTAAACTTATCCCTACGGATTTTTCTTCAAAACTGAGTTGCATTTAGCAACAGACTTGGAAAAATCTTGGTAAAGTAAAGTGGAGGGTGAAGTTTTTTTCTTTGGAGAGTCTCGGTTGAAGGGAAAGGAGAAAAAAAGTGTAAAATATGTCCACAAGATGACCAGGATGCTGTGACAAAAGAGGGGCATTGAAATTTGAGGCGAGTCGTAAACAGTCTGTATATAACTGAAAGAAATTTCTACCACAATCTACCGAAACATGTGACTGGGGGTCTTTTTTCCAGTCGTATTAATTAAGATTGAATTAAATACCTATATCTGGAAATTGTGAAACTTGTAACAGAATTAATTCTATGTTTTTTATGGTTTGGAATGCAGATACAAAGGGTTAAATATTCTGATAAAACGTATATGGTATTATAACACATGTAAAAAAAATTTAACGTTTTTCGGGTAAAATTGAATTTAGTGTAGTTGTATATAACTGACATTTTTGTTAAAGATTTGTTGAAATTTTATAAAATTACCAACATTGTAAATTCTTTTTAAAAATTGACAAGAGATGTATATTTTTGAACTCGATAAAAAAAATATGCATTTTTTGAAGAGGTTAAAGTTAATTGTTTAATAGGGGGAGGTAAAAAACAGATAAGTTTTCTGTGTCTGTTCTCTGATTAACAACCTGAGATTTACTGGCTATATGAGTCATTTCCAGTATCATTCGTTTTTTATAATTTCTGGATCTGTCAACTATGTTTACTGCATTGAAATCGAATTTGTGGTCTTGGCTCCAGGCATGTTTAGTTAATGCAGTCCATTTATCAGGGGGATTGAAGACATCTTTTTTGTGTTCAGTAATCCTGGTTTTTAAAGGACGTTTGGTTGTGCCTATGTAGGATGCCGTGCAACCTGTACAGGGGATGTTATAAACGACGTCAGCGGTATCTAGCTTTGAAATGTGATCTTTTGCTGATTTAAAAAAATTGGACAAGTTATTTTCATTACGCGGGGCAATTTTGATATTAAAGGGTTTGAGAATACCTGAAAGTTTTTCAGAAAGACCTTGTACATATGGTAAGGGAATATATTTAGGGTTTTGACCTGCGGGGTGTAAGTGTGTTGTTTGTGTGTTTGTGTTGCCTTTGGATGGATGGTGTGTGCAGGTATTCTTTTTTTGAAGATGGTTTATTCTGTTTTGTATAACGCGATTGATAAAATTGATCGGGTAATTGTTGTTGAGTAATATGGTTTTTATTTTTTGGATGTTTTCCTTGTGAAAAGTGATATGTGCTAAAGTGATGCCTCTGTCAACCAGATGGTTGATCACATTAATTTTGTAGCTCAGTGGATGATGTGAATAGAAATTTAGAAGTCGGCCCGAGTAAGTTGGTTTTTGGTACCAGTTAGACTTAATTTTTTCCCCTCTCTGATAATGAGTACATCCAAAAAACAAATTTTTCCATCTGATTCCTCTTCTATTGTAAATTTTATTTTATGGTTGTAGCTGTTAAATGTGTTTAAAATTGTGTCAATTTTGTCAGTCGGTACTGCTGTTATAATGTCATCAACATATCGAAAAAAGAAGGGTAGTTGAAAAGGTAAAGATGCAATACATTTCGTTTCTAAATCATCCATGGCTATATCAGCTGCAATGGGAGAAAGAGGGGAACCCATGGGAAAGCCAGATTTTTGTTTGTATGAGGTGTTTTGAAAGTTAAAAGAGGAGTTAGATGAGCAAATTCTAAGTCCCTTTTCGAATTGGTACCAAGGCATTTTTGCATGTGGCTGAATTTTTGGCCATCTATCTTTGATGCCTTTGATAGCTATGCCAATTTGAACGTTGGTAAAAAGTGATACTGCATCTAACGAAATAATTTTATGGTTTAGTGGGACTTCGATATTTTTCATTTTTTCAATGAAATCGAAACTATTTTTAATTCGTGAGATTGGGGGGGTTATATTATTTGAAATAATTTTGTTGTAGAAAGATGCGAGGTTGTAAGTGGGGCTGCCACAGAAAGAGACAATGGGCCTAAGAGGAAAGTTCATTTTATGAATCTTTGGTAGACCATAGAATCTGGCTGGAAGTGGGTTGCTTGATTTTAAAGAGTTTGCTGTAATTTCACTAATGTAATTTTTATCTTTCCACAGTTTAATGACGTTGTTAACTTTATTGTGAATAGTGTTTGTGGGGTCTTTTTTCAGTGGTACGTAAGTCTTTTTGTCCGATAACATGAGTGTTGCCTCCTGGATATATTTATTTTTGTCCATGGCAACAGTAGTGTTACCCTTGTCAGCTTTCGTGACTAATATACATGCCTGGAGCCAAGACCACAAATTCGATTTCAATGCAGTAAACATAGTTGACAGATCCAGAAATTATAAAAAACGAATGATACTGGAAATGACTCATATAGCCAGTAAATCTCAGGTTGTTAATCAGAGAACAGACACAGAAAACTTATCTGTTTTTTACCTCCCCCTATTAAACAATTAACTTTAACCTCTTCAAAAAATGCATATTTTTTTATCGAGTTCAAAAATATACATCTCTTGTCAATTTTTAAAAAGAATTTACAATGTTGGTAATTTTATAAAATTTCAACAAATCTTTAACAAAAATGTCAGTTATATACAACTACACTAAATTCAATTTTACCCGAAAAACGTTAAATTTTTTTACATGTGTTATAATACCATATACGTTTTATCAGAATATTTAACCCTTTGTATCTGCATTCCAAACCATAAAAAACATAGAATTAATTCTGTTACAAGTTTCACAATTTCCAGATATAGGTATTTAATTCAATCTTAATTAATACGACTGGAAAAAAGACCCCCAGTCACATGTTTCGGTAGATTGTGGTAGAAATTTCTTTCAGTTATATACAGACTGTTTACGACTCGCCTCAAATTTCAATGCCCCTCTTTTGTCACAGCATCCTGGTCATCTTGTGGACATATTTTACACTTTTTTTCTCCTTTCCCTTCAACCGAGACTCTCCAAAGAAAAAAACTTCACCCTCCACTTTACTTTACCAAGATTTTTCCAAGTCTGTTGCTAAATGCAACTCAGTTTTGAAGAAAAATCCGTAGGGATAAGTTTACTTTTACAAAAATTATGTGGTCACCCTTTTCGCGACGCAATAAAAGAAAGGAAAAGAAAAAAAAAAGGATATTTGTGATTGTGTCACTCCAATTATTTTTTCACCAACAATGTCGGTCTACTTAATCATATAACAGGTCAGTTCTTGTTTTTTGGTATATTTATATCGTTTTCCACAAGTTTTTATCCGTCACACGTGCAATATTTTAAGTCTCTTCTCTTTGTATGTTTATAAGGAAAAAGTTTGTGTACAGTGGTTATTTTTTTTTTGGAAATTTTAGTTTAGACCAACTTTATAGTATATCACATGTGCAATTCATTAATATCGTTTTTTACTTAAACAAATAACAGGTTAGTTTCCTTTTTTTTTTTTTGGTGATATTTTATTTTGATATTTCACAATTTTGTCAGACATATTTTATTCGGATAGTTCACAATTTTGTTAGAATTTTTGGTCCTTGTTTTTTATTTTATTGAATTTAGTTTTTAAGAACAATTTTTACAGTTTTACAGTTTTTACATGTGCAATAGATTTATATTGGTTTTTTACATTGGTTATCCGTCACAAGTGCAAATTTTTTTGGATTTGTTAGAAAACATTTTCTTGCACAGTTTTTTAATATTTTTTTAATATTATCTGTAAATTTAGTTTTTAGACCAATTTCTTATAGTATATCACATGTACAATTCGTTTATATCGGCCTTTACCACAATTTTTATCCGTCACACGTTCTATATTTTTAAGTCCCTCCCCTTAGTAATTTTTACTCAAAAAATCTGTGCTAAGGTTCATTTTCTTGTAAATTTGGTTATTTAGACCAATTTTATATTTCTACATGTTCAATTCATCTAGACCGTTTTTACCACAATGTTTACCCGTCACACGCTTAAACTTTAAGTTTCTTCACTTCGTATTTTTATAGAAAAAATTTTTTTTTTGGTTACATTTTTCAATTTTTTTTGCAAATTTAGTTTATTTAGATTAATTTTACACTTTCACATTTATATATCATTTATATCATTTTTCCACAATGTTTATCCGTCACACGTGCAATTCCTTTAATGTTCTCCCCCTAGTATTTTTACAGATATTTTTTGGTTTGTTATAGTTTCAATTTTTTTTGCAAATTTAGTTATTTAGACCAGTTTTATATTTTACACTCGCAATTCTTTATAACATTTCTTATTACAATGTTCATCGGTCACACGTGCAATTTTTTTAAGTCTCTTTCTTTTGTATTTTTATAGAATTAAATTCTCACTGATGAGGACTCCAATCTGAGTCGAAACGTTTGAAAATATGAAACTTTGAGTTACATTTTTTCCTGGACCCTAAAGCCAACCAAGAACATCAACAATATTTGAATATTAATACTAAGGGTCGATACAAGTCCTGTTCCATTATTATTAATTGTAATCATGTATACATGAAAATAGTAATAATGTAGATAATAATAAAGTAATATTTAAAGAATAAAATAATAGTCATGGATACGTGACATAGTGATCAGTCTTGGGTTTGGTTTGACAAAATTACAAGCAATAAAAATTTGCAAACAACATTCACCATTCATTCCTTCATTCTCTCATAATATTCCATGAAATAGTATATTACGTGCCTAGGCACACAATGAGGGTTATTGCGTGACGAACGACAATGCTTTTATGTGACTTCGGTGCGTATACGAGTTTTTATGCGTACACTCGAATCTAATCTAGTGTTGTAGTTGTTTGCGGCGCTAGTCATTACACTTGATATGTCACGACTAGTCCCGGCCATTTTGATTTTATCGATCTTGTGTAGTAGTAGCGTATTGTAATAGAGCATGCGCAGTTCAAATGTACAAGGCTTTGTCAGTTCGGTGCCAACGCTGTACGAAGAAGAAGAAGAATAAGAAGAAGATTACTCTCCGCTGTATGGTTATAGGCACATGCGCAGTTCAATTTTTACATTACATTCCTCTATCGTAATACACAACATGAAGCTACTCTCAACTGCAGCGTAAAAACGAGTTTACGCGCCGGAGGCACATAATAGTATACTACGTGCCTAGGCGCACAATGAGGGTCATTGCGCGACGAGCGACAATGCTCGCAGGAGATCGAAGCCAAGGCGTAGGTGAGGCGTAGTCGAGGTGTAGCCGATGTGTAGTAGACGTGTGCATTCTGTCGGATCGAATAATTGTATAATTGTATTTTTAATTTATATCGCCATAGTCGAAAGAATTTATTATTTTTAGTCTTATGCACAATTCAGATTGTTTTCTTTCTGCTTAAGTCGGATTTTTCTTTAATGATACTGTTTTTAAATTCTACTTTCTTTGAGACTGATTATTTGAGAAAGTGTGTGCAACATAGTTTGAAATTTGTATGCTGGTCTATTAATAATAGAAGTGTATAGGTACAAAATAAATACGAGTAATGTTATAAAGAAACTCTTAACTTTATTATAATTGCTTTAAGAACTCATGATTTTCATACAAATAAATATACTCTTTTACATAAGAGGGTGGCTGCAGACCTCTTTTCTCTTCAGAGATTGTTCGTTTACTCGTGAACAATCTGTCTGAACTTCTGGATGTTGCAGGAATTTGTAAATAATACTGAGCAGCAGTGTATAGATATAACATTTTTTTCGACTATTTTCAGAAATCGAGATAAGATATCGAGTTGAAATTTTAGGCTCTTGAATAAGAGTCACGAAGAGACTTTTTTTACTTCTAAATTTGTACAATTCTAATAACAATTTAGATAAAAAAATTTGGAAAAAAATTATTTTTTAATCATAAACATTTCTTAGTGCCTTTCATTTAAGTTCTTAAAACTTCAAATCGATATCTTATTTCGTGTGGCTGGAAGTTGGTTTAAAAAAGTAAGGTAGTAATCGGGTAAGTGTGTCATGGCCTTGAAATTAAACTAATAAAAAAGTATTTAATCGGGTGCATAATATTTTTTCGTAGATTCTAATAGAGTTTATTTAAATGTACAAAATTTAATTTCTATAGTTTAGTGTACAATTTCATTGTGCTTAAAAAATTATTAATAAAATTATGTTCAGTAGGGTTTACTCTTTTATCGTACAGAGTTTTATTGTGTAAAGTTTATTCAAATTTCCAAAATTAAAATTGTTATGTCTTGTTTCAGTTGTAGAGATTCATGGTATAGGATAAATTTTGATGAGTTGGTTAAAGATATAAAAATTGTTAAATATATATAACTGTGTATAGTCCCTGTGCGTATAATTATTTTTCTCGAGTTTTCAGGCGTATAGAATTTGATTTTGTAGTTATTTTATCAAATACAAATCACGTTGCCTGATTCTTCAAACAATTTTAATGCACATTCCTTTAAATGATATGAATAAATCACATATGAAAAAAACGAATTCTTTCGACTCACGATTCCGATATGATAAACTATTAATAATAACTTGAAAAATTTATTCACAAATTATTTTACATTTAATATTATATTTACATTTAATTAAATGAATAATTATATATTTTTAAAAAATTAGTTAAAATTATGTAACATTAATGTGTCAAATTGAAATAATTAATATTTTTTTATTCTTTAAATATGACGATATAAAATTAAAATACAACTATTCAATGTTTATTGTATATTATATATTTATATACTGCGCCGGTCGAAAGTTAAAAATCTGTCATTCGATCATGCTCCGGATGTCGATTATTCCACATTCGACGGACGCACTTCGGATGTCGAATATTCGACACATAAACGTTCATTACATATTTATATCCGTAGATTGTAAAGCAGATAATATTAAGTGTGTATAATAATGCCGGGAATAGCATTTAGCCGAGAGTAGTTGCTAGAATATTATCAGCTTCACTTCCTAGGTGGTCTGTTTGTACGAGAACGCTTCACATATATGATTTCAATTTATATTTGAACTAAGAAATCTACTCTTTATTGGTGATTAGTAGTACAACTACAATTCACAATACACCTGATCATGTTTAGAAACCTTTTTCCCAAACAATCTTTACCAAAAGATATGAAAAGATTTCAAACGCGTTTAAGTACACTGATAAAAATCTCTGTAGTAATTTTACAATAAAAATTATGGAATTTTATTACAACAAAGCTGTGTGAACATACTTGAATAGATGCACAGTTTGGAAAGAACTGTATTCGACAAAAGATGTCCAAAACACGAAATTTAAAGTTCGAACTAGCCGAGTTTTTTAGGCTTTGGCTTATTATCATAGATTATTATAATATAATAGTTATATATTATTATGATATAGTAATATAATAGTATATAATATTATCTAAAGGTTTATGAGTATTTCTTAAAATGTTAGTCCGCCATATTGAAGTCTAGATTAGACGTGTGCATTTTGTCGGATCGAATGTCGCAAATTCGATTCGATTCGTCTTATTTGTCGGATCGGATTTTTTCGATTCGTTCGGCCGCATAGCCGAATGTCCAATATTCGACATTCGAAGCACCCTTCTTCGGATCGGATTTTTTCGATTCGATCGGCCGCATAGTCGAATGTCGAATATTCGACATCCGAAGCACCCTTCTTCGGATCAGATTTTTTCGATTCGATCGGCCGTATAGTCGAATGTCGAATATTCGACATCCGAAGAAGTGTGTTTCGGATGTCGAATATTCGACATTCGACGGAGGCCAATATCGGATCGAAAATCGAATCGAATCTTTTTGCACACCTCTAATGCGTAGTCGAAACGAAGCCGAGGTGCGATCAGTCCTGCGAGCATTGGCACGTATTCTATTTTATGTGACTTCGGTGCGTATACGAGTTTTTATGCGTACACTCGAATCTAATCTAGTGTTGTAGTTGTTTGCGGCGCTAGTCATTACACTCGATATTTCGCGACTAGTTCCGGCCATTTTGATTTTCTCGATCTTGTGTAGCAGTAGCGTGTTGTAATAGAGCATGCGCAGTTCAAATGTACAAGGCTTTGTCAGTAGGGTGCTAACGCTGTACGAATAAGAAGAAGATTGTGCTCCGTTGCATGGCTATAGGTGCTACACTTAACTGTAGCGAAAAAACGAGTTTACGCGCCGGAGGCACATAAAATACTTTTATATCAACTTTATTCAACTTTATATCAATTTCGATATATAAGTGTGAATATAAGATTTGAGTATTTATAATAAGAAAGATTATATCTGATTTTTCTGACACCAATTAAAATAAAAAAATATTTCTTTGGAATAAAATATTGTCATCATTGTCAACAAAATCATTGTTGAAAATTCAGCGTTGAAAAGTGTTCCATTTGAATAAATTACTTTCAAAATTTTTGAAGTTGGTAACATTTTTCACATGTCCATTTTGATATATAAGTGTGAATGAAAGATTTGAGTACATATTCAAAATTAATTGAATTATATCTAAATTTGAATATAAAATTTGACTCTGCGATACTTTGGTATGAAGTGAATTTAAAAAAATGACTAATGTGTTAACGGTATTTCATCCGACTCAAATGTTTTTTCAATTTTACTTCATACTAAAGAAAATTTTTGTGCGATTTCGTGTGCTAATTAAGATATGCTATATCTATTATTTAAATATTTAAACCTTCCTGTTATACCTATAGACCCTAATTGTCTCGTAAGAATGTTACATATTTTAAAAGTTTTTCGAAAGTATTTTATTACTATAATATTCGTCAATTTTGCTCTATACTAAAAAATCTCCAAGTGTTGTACTGTCGTATGCCATATTAGATAAAGTTTATATGTATATTATGTACGCTTTTATATTTAATTTTTGACTTAAAAGATGTTTAAGTTTGTCAAATTTATGTCACGTCCCGTGACGCATACAAATGCATATACCGTAAGAATCCGAGGAAACTAAACGCTATAGGAAAACCTATGAGTGCGAGAGAGAGCTTATGGGAATGGCGGAAGTGCGAGAGAGAAAGCCTACCTACCCCTCAGTTGCTTTCCAGTCCCCTTTCTGCCCCCATCCTCCGATAGCGTTCAGTTTCCTCGGATTCTTACGGTATACCATTTACATAGGAGAAAAGGGGAACGAATTATAATGTTTGCTATCAACAAGTGGTGGCGCTATTGTCGCTACCGATGTTATTTTTAAACTGTTGTAACCATAGCAACCATATTATTGCCAGTTGAAATAATACAGCCGATGCTCAATTTACTCAACTGCCGTTCGAAGCACCTCAAGCTCATTCACTTTGAGTGAATTAGATATTTATCAAATTCATTTTACCCGACTAGGATTTAATAAATGTTCAAATGTCCTTAAGTCTGTAACGGTGCGTAATCGTCTCCTCTGGTCGTCCTCCGTCGGATGCTGCAGTCTGCCAGGGTCGAACGTGAGGACAGGAGAAGTCATAATAACGAGACGGTCATTTTATTAACAAAAACAATAGAATGGTTTATTGTCCTACTCAAACACATTACATATCTAGGGTACGACTACCCGTGTCGATGGTACCGGTGTCGAGGTCGGCTGTCGTCGTCTGTTATAAAAGATGGCGGTCTGACAATCGCGGCGCGTCACAAATTGGCAGCGTGGCCCCGGAGCGAGTTGGGCCGGCGGCGCTGCACCTCGGCTATCGCCGAGTCCCGGAAACCTTCCCTTTCCCACGGTCGGTCAGGTCGGTACGGTGAGGGGGAGGGGGGTCGGTTTAGTCGGGTCGGCTGGCCGGGTGAGCGCACTGCCGGAGGTGAGGTGGTCAGGAACGCCTGAAGCCACAGCACCCGAAGCCCGTGGGCCGATCATGGGAACGCCCATCCATCGGCACACAGGTCAGCTTGTGTTCTCCCCGGGACGTCGCGTCCTCGTGTCGTCCGCCGCCGAGGGTGGGGTGATCAGGAACGCCTGAAGTCACCACACCCGAAGCCCGTGGGCCGATCATGGAAACACCCATCCATCGGCACACAGGTCGGTTAGCGTCGTTTGGTCCTCTAGGAGTCGATACGTCGCCGAGGGTGGGGTGATCAGGAACGCCTGAAGTTACCACACCCGGAACCCGTGGACCGATCATGGAAACACCCATCCATCGGCACACCGGTCGGCTGGCGTCTCCTCGTAGAGGACGGTACGTCGGGTAGGTCGTCTACGGGTAAGTGTATCGTCCAGGTAAGTATGACGTCTTCAGGAAGGTGCGTCATCGTCAGGTAGGTATGTCGTCGTCGGGTAAGTAAGTCGTGGTCCAGGTAGCTCTGCCACGGGAACGCCCGTCCGCAGAGTAACCTGCTGAGTCTAGGTCCGGTGAGAGCTCCTCGATGTTACTCGAGTCGAACGCCCCTGACTAGGTGCTGCTCAGGCTTCACCAGGATGTGGCAACCCTCGACCGGACTAATTCCCAGAGAATTCCCAGAGAATTCCCTGCGTTCAACGCAGGTTGAACGCCGACGAATGGGTGCTCCCATGGTTGGCCTTCGACATGGGCTAGTAATCAACTTTAGGTGCCCCAGACTGACCCTGGGCGAGGACGTCACTCCCCGACTGGACTATCCCCAGAGGAAGCCGCGTTGAACGTCGATGAATGGGTGCTCCCATGATCTAGCAATCAGCTTCAGGTGCCCCTGGCTGACCCTGGCCACGACATCCCTGGGCGAGGACGTCAATACACTAACCGGGGGGCCTCGACCCGCTACGCGACTCCCACGTAGAGTGCCAGTGAATGGGCGCTCCCATGACTGACCCTCTGCGCAGCCCGGGGCTTGACTTCAGGTGCCCCTGATCGAACCTCGCCTGGGACGCTTAGTGGACCTCGGACCCATGGGAACTTGACCCAAACTTGACCCGTGTTTTAACCTGTACTTGACACGCGTCTTGACGCGAACTTGACCCGAACGTGACCCGTGTTTTAACGCGAACTTGACCCGCATTTTACGCATACTTGACTGACTCGAACACTGCCAAACTCGACCGAACGCGCTCCGAAACATTTACTTGTTTCTCCGAATGGTCCATTTGCTTCGAGAAGGGGCTTGGTGAGCGTTGACGCTCCGGCACAAATTCTCTGGGCTGCGCGATATTACAAATACTGCTCCGTTTGAGATGTCTTGCAAGAATTCATTTAGCGGCGGGTTTTCAACATCGATTTGAGGGATATGGTATGTACTCTACTGCCGACGTCCTTGTCGCGCTCGTATTTAAATTGAGGTTGGATGCGGGGGTTGGAATATTTGTTGGGCCTCCGGTTAATGAATCCGAGAAACTTTGGTTCAAAGACATTTGATTATCTTGTTCTGGATCTGTATCCAAGTCGAAACGACACCACGGTCGAAACGACCGTGGTCATCCCCATGTTGGGGCGGGTTCTGATCTACGTTTCTGGGCATGTTGTTGTAGTAATAGCAATATTTACAATAGGAGAGAAATAAAATATTATGAGGTCAACGTATATTGTAAGACCACTCCGGAACATTTGCACCGAGTAACGCAAATACTAGCTCCTAAACCAAGTGCGCAATGTTCCGGTGTTCACGTACATTACTTTGATTAATTAGTGTAATTACAATATATTTAGACCACCGTGAAATATTATGACGCTTAATATACTAGGTGTGTCCGAAAAGTATCCGACCTGCGTTTATATCTTTGCGCCAGAGCGCTTGATTCGCCTCTGGGGTGTTTGAGCGTAACCAGTAGTCTCTCACGAACTCCCTGAATGCCGTAGTTATCGGCCTGTGTGTGTTTATGTCCCACGTGCTTTTTCCGTTCGTCGCATTTGTTTACAGTTGAAAATGACAGAAAGAACAGATCAACGAATTTGCATCAAGTTTTGCTTCAATCTCGGCAAGAGTTGTACGGAGACGATTGAAATGATACAGAAGGCCTTTGTGGATGGAAGTATGGGCATAACACAGATAAAGGAGTGGTACAGGCGGTTTAAAAATGGCACGTCAAAGTCGGAGCCATGTCAAGTCAATGCTGATTATTTTTTTCGATTGTGAGGGTGTTGTGCACTACGAATTTGCTCCAAGAGGTTTGACGATCAACAAAGAATATTACGTTAAAGTTCTGAAAAGATTACGTGATGCCGTGAGAAGAAAACGACCGCGTTTCTGATCAAGCGGTGACTGGCTTCTTTACCTTGATAACGCGCCAGCACATTCATCGAACCTTGTGCAGCAATTTTTGGCCTGCAGCATTTTGGTTGTTTCCAAAATTGAAAATGGCGCACAAAGGAAAGCGGTTCGACGACATCGAGACCTTAAATTCTTGCTGGCAGTCTGCATCAGGAGATTCTGGGCGTCCTTTCCTCTTCCGAGGTTGAGCTGCAGGAACTTCACTTCACGATTCTCAACCTCCGAAGCTTTTCAAGAAAAACAGGGTGGGAGCAGCCACCGGAGACTTGGGCGACATCTTTCTTGACCCTATCTGAGCATGTCAACACCGGGCGACTTCTGCATGTTCTCGGATGCGGCACTCTACCCACCCGATTTTTTTTCGGAGCTGAAGCAGATGTGATGCGTCTGTCTCAGCCAATTCAATAACTTCAGTCTTCACCCCACCAAAGCGGGTACTGCTCTGAGGAAACAGTTTCTTTAAAGTAAGGTTGTATGTAAAAAAAAAGCGGTCTCTGGTAGAATTTTTTAAAAAAGGAGCTGATATTTAAACAGAATAATTATTTATATGCTAAATTCATTTCAAATTTTTCAACCGTACCGATGCAGAGATAATTAATGTCAAAGTAGACTATTTTAACACGTAATTCATGGGCAATGCATAGGCACTCTCCACATTTCAATTTGTAGTGATTAAACGCTCTGGTACAGAAATTTAAAAAATGTCGGTATTAGTGCTGCTTGAAAATATAAATTTTTGAAAAAAACATCAAATCTCTCCACCGTGCCGATTTATAGATAATCTAATTTAGAACATTTAAATTTCAGTCACTTTCAAACAGATAAACGTAACAGTATCGCGACCCGGCAACACTGTTCCCTTTCTTCAGCTTGTCTGCTGTAGGTCTCGACACACACGCACACACACAACGAGCTTGGAAGCATACGTGAAATTGCCGGCAGAATATTTTCTTTTCCTCACTTCATCCAGTCCCGAATTTCGACGCACTTCATAGTCTAAAGTTTTGTTCTTTATAAATCTCCCTTTCCATCTCACTTGACCTGAAATTTTTTAAACTGTTACTGTTACGCATATCACAGTTAAGTTTAAATGGCAGTTTTACACGATCTACGAGTCGGCCGCTGGCGTAGCATTGGTGACTATACGTATACACACATACTACGAATTCTAAGCCGAATTCTAAGCACACTAAAATTTTCACCATGCGAGCCCATGAAATTTTTTCAAAACAGCATAGCTCGACGACGCCCCACGGGACTCTACTATTTGTATGGGGATGGGACTTACATTCAACCTTAAAGAAACCTTTCTTTGACATACGGTCAAAGAAAAAATTTGTTAATTTGAAAAAAATTTCTAAGATCCAAAGAAATAGATTTGTTTACATTAAAGAAATTTTTTTGGAACCAACAAAACTTTCTTCAATTCGAAAAAAATGTTTTTTTGATTCAATGAAACTGTTTTCTGGGTGTGCTAACTTTTATTTCTCAATAGGTTAGATTAAGTGTTGCAAATTAAAATTATTTAATTTTTTAATACAGTCCTTTATAACCATATCTTAAGGGCATGTCATTGACTTCACTTTATCCAATACTTTTAGTACTTTTCATTCTTAAATGAACAACTCAAATAGATTGTCTATAGCAGATAAACGTAAAAGAAAGATCAAGTTATGTTTATCTGTTATGGAAAATCCATTTGAGTTTTTAATTCACAAATGGGAAGGGCGAAAAGTATTGGATAAAGTCACGTCCGTGAAATGCCTTTAATGTTATCCTCAGAACTCAAATATGTGTTATGTGTTACTCAAATATATGTTGGCATTACGACCAACACTAAAAAGAAACGTTGGCAGTGCTTCAACGGTACATACAATTTTTTTAAAGGAGTGCACGTGATCTAAAATATTATATATTATACTTAAATATATCTTAGAAGTTTCTATCCAATCGAGTTCGATCGTTATAGATTCTCAAATATATACAAAAACGCGTTTTTTGGTACTTTGACCTGAATCTATGTTAAATGTGGCCTGTGGCAGGGTATGCAATTTTTGAGGCCGGATTTTGTACATATTTTCTCACACTGAACTCATGTAAAAGACGCTTTTTCACTTCCCATTCACATTAAAAAACTAAAGAAATTTCACGCATTTTTATTTATCCAATTATCATGATTTTAGTTTTAAAAGGAAATTATTAAGAAATTTCAAGACTTCGTATTAACATAGGGTATACATTTTTTTCTATCCCACAGGCCTGCGAGATTTTATCACTGAGATCGGAAGGATACGTTATTTATTGCGCAGAATTTAGTCGTAGAATTTGTCTAGGAAACTTTGAAATGCGATAATACTTATTAATTTGTCCGAGAGATTCAAATTCCGTCATAAAAAAGTCTATGGAAATGCATGTACGTGGTTTTCGAAATGGTTTAATATTCAAAACTGTAGGACACTTTACTAGATCGTTCAAAAAGTCTCGGGCCTGACAACCAGATGGTGTCACCTCAGCGGACCCGGTTGAAAAAACGGTCAGAAAATACTCTGACCATTCTCTGACCTCGAATTATTATGGCTAAGAGCGGTAAAAAAACATTTAAAGCAGTCCAATTATGATTCTGTGAAAAAATTTGAATTAACGGGTGTAGGAATAAATACGATAATTTTATTTTTCAGCAATAAAACTAGAAAAACATCATATACCTGTCATTGAAGGCAGTGCAGTGGTTCATAATTGTTGGAAAGCCTCCACCGTCAAGGTATACAATGTTTTTCTAGTTTTTATTGCTGAAGAATAAATTTATTGTATTTATTCCTACACCTACTAATTCAGCTTTGATCGCAGAATCATAATTGCAATGCTTTAAATGTTTTTTTACCATTCTTAGCCATAATAATGCTTAATACTAGGGCGTTAGTTATTTTTGTAAAGTGCCAGCCTTAAATACACTAAATCCAAAGTTCAATTATTGGGTTGGCAACAAAGTCATTTCGCTTTTTTCCGCTAGACGACTTTAGTCATTCGAAGTAGTTCTTTTCCCTTGCAAACTTCAGACCGTATATGGTATTTGACAGCTGACGTTTCATAGATTATTCAGTAAAAGAAAAGTTTCAAGTTTTGTTGTTTATTTATTTTTTTGCATTTATTTGAAATGGAGATTCCAGATGGTCATTATCGTCACATTTTACTTTATTACTTCCGAAAAGGTAAAAACGCAGTGCAAGCTCGGAAAAAGTTGTATGACGTTTATGGTGACAAATCATTAACAGAACGCCATTTCCAGAATTGGTTTGCTCGTTTTCGTTCTGGATATTTTAACCTCAAAGATGCACCACGCTCTGGACGCCCAACTGAAGTTGACGACAAAATAAAAGCAATGATAGAAAATAACCGGCGTAGTACGACACGAGAGATCGCAGAGAATCTTAACATATCACATACATGCATTGAAAGACATTGAAAACAACTTGGTTACGTTAATAAGCTCGATATTTAGGTTCCTCACAAATTGGATAAAGAAATCAAGGAAAAGCGACCAGAACTGGCAACTCGTAAAGGCGTCATCTTCCATCAAGATAACGCCAGACCACATACATCTTTGGTCACTCGAAGAAAATTATTGGAGTTAGTTTGGAAAGTGATGCCTCATCCACCATATAGTCCTGACCTTGCACCATCCGATTATTATTTATTTCATTCACTCCAAAACCATTTGAATGGAAAACCATTCGATTCAAATGAGGCTGTCAAAAATGAGTTGATTCCGTTTTTTGCCGCTAAGGACCAAACTTTCTACGAAAGCTGACTGAAAGATGGCAAAAGGTCATCGAAAAAATGGTCAATACATAATTGATTAATGTTTGTTATTTATACTAATAAACTTGCTTTGAAAATCATGAAAAAAAAAAACGAAATGACTTTGTTGCCAAACCAATAGAATTTGTCAAGTAGTTTGTGTTTGAGAGTGATTATAGCGCCATCATCTCAATGGTTTTGTATACAATGGGAAAAAAAATTTGGTGTTCTTATTGCACATTATTAATTTAAAGGAAAAACGGCTAAAGAAGCTAAAGAAAAGCTTGATAACTATTATGAAACATCTGCTCCATAGAATACAATAGCCGAAGGTGGATGCAAGAGTTTAATTTTAGCCCTACGGGCACAAATAACGAACCACGTTCAGAGAGGCCTTCAGACGCGACTACACCAAAAATTATCGATAAAATTCTACGTTTAGTGACCGATGACCGTGAATTGAAAGTGCGTAAAATTTCTCAGATGATAAACATCTTAACTGAACGTGTACACAACATTTTTTTGCTACCAGCAAAAGTTGGAAAGAGTTTCTCAATACAGTTTGTACATGTCCAAGCGTAATCCAAGGGATTCTACCCGAGTCGGTCCGAAATATCAATGTTTTTAAATCGTTGTGAAAAAAAACTTTTCAATATTTTTATTCCCAATTTTTCGTAAGTTATTCTACAGGATATCGACAATGAAATTTTTTTTTTACTTCTGAAAAAATCTTTAAAAATATAGTTTTTTCGACGCCTTGAACTTGAGCCTGCCGAAAAAAGTTGCTCCCTTGCGGACACGATATCTTCCGTTCGATGATTCTGAAACACAAATTTTAACCCATTTTATAGCAATTACACTTCCCGCTATCGCCTGAACTAGGGAATAAAATAATAAAATAAAAATAAAAAAATATGATGATTTTTTGCCCTGTTTTTGTTTGTAATTTGCATTAAAAACAATATTTAAACAAATGTTTTAGGCATAATCCTAGCTTCGGACAAAACAATACATTTGCTAAGTAAGCTCAAAAAATTTAAAGTCAATTGGATCAATAGTTTTTGAGTTATCGTGTCCGCAGTTTCGAAGAAAATGGTTTCGAGAAAAACGAGTTTAAAGATTTTTACAATCACGGTACATACAAATGATATAACTCACGGTCAATCAACGATTCCAGGACCATATATTGCCCCCTCTTTTTTCTCGTAAAACTCGTTGTCTACGTCACAAATATTAAAAAAAAAATTCGATTTTTCGGACCATCTCGGGTAGAATACCCCCTTAATGAAACATGGATACAACACTACACACCAGAGACTAAAGAACAGTCGAAACGATGGGTGAAAATTGTATAATAATACAAATTTAAATTGCGGCAATCCTAATCATTATAGTAATATCAATCGTTATTCATATAGATTTTTTTAAATGCACTATAATAATTTATGAAGTGGTCTCTCGAAAAATTGTGTTTCTTAATCACGGACGAAAACAGTTAATCTTCAAAATTATTTAAAAAATGAAAATTCCTTCCCGAGTGCTTAATTAATATTTTTCCAAGAATTTTAAAATCTTTCTGTGGAAATAGAGACGGTTTTAACTGTGCTCGGATTCGGGCTCAGGTCTTTCGATTGCCAGTTGACTGCTCTAACCGACTGAGCTACGCAAGCTTCCGAAATCCCTTTTTTCACAAGAAGATCTCGTTATATTGTGTAACGACATTTAATAATTTTATAATTTTAATGGTAGACTTGAAATTTCACTGTCTACTTTATTAGGACACAAGTCTCGGTATCAGATAGGATACTTTTCCGACAGGTGTCCTCGCAGACAATTTCAAACTTTTAAATCGTGAAAACCAAATAATATTTTTCAAAGAATTTAAAAATCTTTCTGTGCAAAAAAGACGCTTTCGACTGTGCTGATATTCGAGCCCGGGTTTTCAATTGCATTGTGTAACGGCATTCAATAATTTTATAATCTTTTTCCATAGAAAGATTTTTAAATCATTAACGACCAAGAACTACAATTTTTTAACTTATGTTCAAGCCTCATTTTCATGACTGAAAATCAGAAATTTCTAAACGAAAACCATGTTTCCTTATATTTTTAGGTATGCTCTTTAAGAATCCGTGGTCAAAATTGAGCTTGGTTTAGTAGGAAATCCAATATGGCGCCAAATTTAGAGAAAAGTACCAAAAAATCGGGAATTTTTTTTCATAATTTTTTTTCGAACTAAAAGAGTATTGGGACTTGATCCTAACTATAATTAATGGTGATCGGAATAATTGAACTGCAAGGAAAAACTTGCTGATCAGGAATTTGACATTGGATTTTCGGAATTCAAAATGCAGGACCCAGTTGATAATATTTTGGAAACTCAACAATTTCCGCACAACTCTGTACTCCGGGGTTTTCGGGGTCGCTGATTACGACGTTCAAATTGGTTTTTCAGAATTCCATATAGCGCATCCAATATGGCAGACATAAAATTTCGAAATCTGTCTGATTTCATCAAAATTCTGTGCTTGGATGTTTCTAAAGTCTCTGTCCCCTTGCCTCTCACTGGAATATGAATCATCTCAGTGATTCTTCTTGAAACACGGAATATAGAATAGTGATTCACACTCTTTACAGAAAATTATGGTACTTATAGGACAATGCGAACAGACTTTGAGTTGATTTTGATAAGATATTGTGTGTGTTTTCCGTTTAACCTGACCTTTTCTCATGTAGCTCTTATCAATAGAAAAAATAAATTCGAACCCGTATGACTACAAACTCAAATTCCCCTTGATGTTCAAACAAAAGTATAATTCAAAATTTCAAGAACTCAAAACCGTTCAAACCTTCAAAATGCAGAAAAAAACTACCAAATTTGGACCAACAAATTTTTTTAAAAATAAACAACTATGAGAAAACCAACAAAAAACGATAAGAAAGAAAAGAAGGCAACCTTCCAAAACCCCTTTCTTCTTTATCTTTCTTTCGTCCTCTTTTGCCTATATTATCCACAACTATCTACATAAAAAATTGCTCGCGACGTTTCGGTGCGCTTCCAGCACCGTCTTCAAGGCTGAAATTCTAAAAAAAAATTTAAAAACTCTATTTCACTTATACTCTATACACATATTAACTATCTGAGAGACCCTAAGGGCCATTCAATGAAATCATTATTATTTCATAGAATCTAGCAACTTCAAGGAATTTTACTGTAAAACAATGGCTTCAAATATAACCCATCATGCTGTAATAACAACCATTGTACTTTATTAAATCCGTTTTTAAATTTATATCCTATATCCTAATATCCTCCCTCCCTTTATATATTTAGCATCTCCATAAACTCTCTTTTTTCCTTACTACTTTCAGAGTGCAAAATCTCAACATTATTTCATTGAAAGTCATGATCAGCATATTCCTTTCTATGTTCGGATAAAACATTATGGTAATTACACTTCCTCTCAAGATTTTTATTGTGCTCCTTTACTCTAGTATTCAGAAGTCTGCCTGTTTGTCCCACATAAGTCAATTTGTACTTCTTTACAAATCAATTTATACACCACACCACTTTTTTCATATCTATTCGAGACGTCTTTACTCAAAGTTATAAGTGTTTCAATCCTAAACGTATTCCAAAAATTGTATGGATTTTAAACTTTTTAACAAAAACTCAATTGTGTTTGAAATTTGACCAAAATATGGAAGAACAAAGGAGAAGAATGGTTTTAAATTCTTAAAATTTTGAATCTTAGCAATAGATACTACAAATTCTTTCGTTCCAACTTTATTCTTCCCATGTCCAGCAGCGCTGTATATTACGAGAGCATTCACAATGGAGGCCTGGATCAGTCTCATAAAATCAACCGAAGTCCATTTTTTCGAACGAATGCTGGGAAGCACATTATTGCAGTGTCCATCATGGAGATGAACTCTTCTCATAAACTTGTTGCAGAGATGGAAGGCTTTCGGGAAAGGTATCTCAACTTTGGATCGTGATTGCGAACTGTACCTTTTCGAGGGTAATAAAGGAGTTACTCCTGCAGTGGTTAAAAATATCGAAACTGGCTTTGAATCTACTTCAGTTATGTAGTTCATGCCGCTATTTTTCTCATGCTTCACGACATACTCACCTCTATGACTACTACTCATTATCTATGACATTCTTTTCTTTCACCCTATTGTCTCTGATCGTACCTGTACATTTCAATCCCAGCTTACTCAAATGCACAATGAGATCGTAGTTTGTGAAATAATTGTCAAAGTAAAGATGAAATTGAGATATTTTTCCTGCAGCTGTCTTGTTCAAAAATGATTATAAAAAATTCACCAGTACACGAGAACCTAATGCGCATTTACTGGATTTCACTCCAATTTTTAAATTTTTTTGCCCATATTGGCGTCAAGATTTCCAGCTCTTGAGCACTTCAATCGAGACTTGATTTCTTCGAACGTTTTGTGTGACATCGCAGAAGAGATCATGTCACAAGATATCTTGTTGAAAGAAGTTAGAATTATTATTCCTGGAAAAGTATTTGAATCTTGATACATGCATCAATGATGTATTGTTTCATTCCAATAGAGAAGAACGTTTCGAAAAGTTTTACTGGCTCACTGTCTCGTATATTTTTCTTCACGAATTCATTCAATAAAATGTCCTGAATAACATCGAGGTATCTTTTTTCACCACCTGCCCAACAGAAATCATGATTTCCTTCTAGTATAGCTAGATCTTCGGTGTAAGTTTTATAAGCTTGTTTAAGAGTTATTTCCGGAACTTCTTCGTTCCATTCAGCATCAGAATCCGAATTATCGGGGCCAGAATTGTCTGGATTTGGTAACGTAATTATTTCACCGAAATTATTTCCTAATGCATCTACCTCGTACCCCACATGGGTAGGAGCAGAACGTATTTTTCGTTTTGTTTGCGACATGGCGATGGTAGTAAGAATAAATAACTGAATCTCCCAGGAACTTGGTGTCAAAACTCTTCCAATCAATTCACAACGGAATGTTGGCAGTGTCTTTTACAACTCGATCTGAATATAGTGCAGGAAACAAACGAAGATCAGATTTTCCTGGGGAGCTATACATTTGTTCATAGATGGATCAGGCATTATAATCCAATAATTTTTCGAATAGTGCCTACCCATAATACTATATATATAATACCAAGTTCCTGAGAGATTCAGTTAGTAGTTGTCATTCTCATCGCTATATCGCAGGAACGGAAAAGGCGTTCTGTACCTTCCCATAAAATGCTTTCATATATAAAATACCTTCATAAAGTAATTTCGACCAAAAATATTGACAGTAACAATTTTTCCCTTCATAGATGTACTTTATTACCTAAGGTATAAGTAGGAAAGAATATTAAAGAGTTATTTCCTGTAAGCAATTATTTATTTAGTTATTTCATAAATTTCGGGTTGGCTGCAAAGTTTTTCCTACGTAAGAAAACTTGAAGCTAGGTTTCCACATTTTTTCTTCAAAGCAGTGTTTTTATATTCTCAGAAAATAGAATTACAAGAAAGGTAATTATGACAGAATTTATTAATTAAAAATGACTATTATATTAAAAATTTACATAAAAATACAATTAATTAACATTCTGAATTTACAATATTCAAAATCAATTGAGTGAAATCAAAGAAAGTTAAAAAATAAAACTACTTGAATACAACAGGTTATGAACCTAACCTCAAATTCTGCATTTAAATTCTACAAACAAATAGTATCGAATAAATAGTCCTGGCAAATCACACACTCGAAAGAATTATTTAACATTTCCTGAAATTCATAAAATTTATGTCAAGTCATCAACATTATTTAAAATTTTTTACCAAATTTGTTAGCTGTCAAATTTTGTAAACAGAAGTAGCCGGTCGAACATACAACGAGATGCACGAGACATCGAATTGCAGCAATTAGCAGCATCTATTGCTGAGAACTACATGAGAAAAGATTAGTTGAAACGGGAAATACATAAAATTTCTCATCATAATCAACTCAAAGTCTGTGGAATTCTGAAAATTCCTGATCAGCAGTTCAGTTGGTTAGAACAGTCGACTAGCAATCGAAAAACCAGGGCTCGAATCCCGGCGCAGTCGAAAGCGTCTCTTTTTCCACAAAAAGATTTTTGAATTCTTTGAAAAATATTATTTTAATTTTTTAACCGTCTTGCGCTGATAAAATACACTTTTAAATTGAAAATTTAAAATTCTGGCGTGCTAGACAAATTCTGTGTGCAGATTCATATGATGCGCAAAAAATTACATAGTAAAACCCTTTAATTTCTCAGTCGCAATTTGAAAGTGTTATTTTCGCAGACCTGTGTTACATCAGTGGACGAAAGGTTTCAGATAAAAGCTTTCCTATTTCTTGATAACTTTTAATAATGGAATAAAATTCTTCCATTGCAGAGTCTTCAAAAAGGTGAATCGTCTCGCGGAGCAATTCCCTAATGCTGTTGAGTATTCTTGGGGTGAAAAACCCATCACAGTATGGTGTTCTAATGACTACCTTGGCATGTCCCGCCATCCAGCTGTCACCGATTCAGTTAGAAAAGCCCTCGATAAATTTGGTGCTGGTGCAGGAGGAACCAGGAACATTTCAGGAAATTCATTGGGGCATGAAAAATTAGAAGAAAGATTAGCCGCACTTCATAAGAAAGAAGCTGGTTTATTATTCAGCTCCTGTTTTGTAGCAAATGATTCAACTCTCTTTACCTTGGCCAAAAGTCTTCCACGTTGCCATATATTTTCTGACGCTGGTAACCATGCATCAATGATTCAAGGGATAAGAAACAGTGGTGTCTCAAAGCATATTTTCAAACATAACGATGTTGAGCATCTGAAAGACCTTTTGTCTGATTTGGACAAGAGCGTGCCCAAAATAGTCGCTTTTGAAACTGTGCATTCCATGACAGGGGATATATGTCCCCTTGAAAAGATGTGTGATGTTGCTCATAGCTATGGGGCCTTGACTTTTATTGATGAGGTCCACGCAGTTGGACTTTACGGATATACAGGTGCTGGGATTGGTGAAAGAGACTGGGTCCTTCATAAGATGGATATCATTTCAGGAACCCTAGGGAAAGCGTTCGGAAATGTTGGTGGGTACATTGTAGGAACGAACAAACTGATTGATATGATCAGGAGCTATGCTACAGGATTTATTTTCACGACTTCCTTACCTCCTACGGTGTTGTATGGTGCTTTAGCTGCAGTCGAGATACTGGCTTCGGATGAAGGTCGTGTTCTTAGGTCGAATCATCAAGCAAATGTTGCGTATATGAAGTCTATTCTTACTGCTGTTGATCTCCCCCTAGAACCTTCACCTTCGCACATAATCCCCATGAAAGTAAGTTGCTTAAAAATATTTCTAGAAAATATAAATCTAATGGAACATTGAGAGAAAGGAGCATTCCTGTTTTCGCCAAAAATAAAAGCCTAGGCAGCATTTTCTTGCATGTTAAACTTTTGTTCTTCAGTTTGTTATACTCTTACAAAGGTTTAAAACACTGTGGATACGAATACTTTTCTGAATTTGAGATTGTGAAAATTCAGATTTTTCAAACTATTTTTCATAATTTTTAATCAATTCGCTAGTAACCTGTGAAATAAATATGCTTACAACTTTCTTATTATATTCATATACATATTTTTCAAATTAAAATGAACTAATTTTAATTTCATTTGATATTTCTTTCCTTATACAACAGCGTCCTAAATTCAATTTTTATAGTACCTCCATAAAAACCTACGTCAAAAACACATTTTTCTTATACGTAGCTAATCAGCTTCAAACTTTTCAAGGTTGTTGTTATAGTCGACAGCCCTGGGACTGGTTTGATGCAGCTCTTCATCCCTTTCTATCCTGAGCAAGTCTCTTCATATTGTAGTATCCGCTACAACCTACGTACTAGTCCCTCATGCCTAAATTTGCCTCATAACTCAATTTGTCGCGTGCCTTATTATATTAGAGCATAAGCTTCTCCTTTCCTTTAATACGTTTAACACTTCCTCATATGTCACCTTGTCCGTCTAACCTATTTTTAATAGTTTCCTATAGCACTACATTTTAAAAGCCTTCAATCTTCTTCTTTCTCCTTTACTTGCCACGCTCCAAACGTATGCTTTAAGCAGTTTCTTTTCAAGTTCTATATCTATATTTGAGACTAATAATTGTGGTAACTTAGCAAAGGCTTTCTTAGCTTGCCTTACACTGTAAAAAATTTGGGGAATTTTCCCCACCAATTATTGGGGAAAATTCCACATTTTAGGGTGAAAATACTTTTCCCCAATAAATTGGAGAATTTTCCCCCAAAAATTGGATAAATTCCAGAAAAAGTAGGGAATATTCCCCAAAAATTTAGTGAATAAGTAAATCACTAATATTTTGTGGAATTTTCCCCATCAATTATTGGGGGAAATTCCACATTTTAGGGTACACATACTTTTCCCCAAGAAATTGGGGAATTTTCCCCAAAAAATTGGATAAAATCCGGAAAAAGTAGGGAATATTCCCCAAAAATTTAGTGAATAAGTAAATCACTTATATTTTGGGGAATTTTCCCCATCAATTATTGGGGGAAATTCCACATTTTAGGGTACACATACTTTTCCCCAAGAAATTGGGGAATTTTCCCCAAAAAATTGAATAAAATCCAGAAAAAGTAGGGAATATTCCCCAAAAATTTAGTGAATAAGTAAATCACTTATATTTTGGGGAATTTACCCTAATTGTGTTGTGTTTTTACGGAAAAATTAAAAAAATTTACGATAAATTAAAAAAAAAACATTCTTTAAAAATTAGGGAATTAAGTAAACTTCATGTGATTTCGGGAATTTCTGCAAATTCATTTAAGGATTTTTTTCATAAATGCGAAAAATATCATTCAAAGGAGGAGATATTTTCTATGAAAAATAAATTATTGCCTTTTTGCCTTTTAGTCTAAATACGGTACTGTGCCTATTCATTGAGTTGGTCTAATCTCCTATGTATGCTTTGGTTTACCTGAAATTAATTTTGAATGCTCTAAATATTGAATTGTATTGTTCAGGGACCCTATAGACTCTTGTCACTTAAAAATTTCTGGCGTTTCTGATTTTAAATTTGTAATTAGAAGTATAAAATATTTAAAAACTTCGAAGTGCAACAGTTTTTCGAATTTTGATTTTAGAAGAAAACATATTGAGACTTATTTGTAGAACTATTTGAAAATAATCTAGAATTCTAAACATAATTCTTGAAACCCTCAAACATGAAATTTTCGAATAAATTTTACAAATTTTGAAGTGCTATCGTATTTCGAATTTTGATTTAAGAAGGAAATGTATTTGGAATTATTTGTAGAACTATTCGAGAAGAACCTACAACTCTAAAGAGAACTCCCAAAAATGAGATTTTCGAAAAAAAATTTTAAAACTTTGAAGAGCCATAGTTTTTCGAATTTTGATTTAGGAACAAAATGTGTTAGACTTATTTGTAGAACTATTTGAGAAGAATCCAGAACTCGGAACAGAACTCTTGAAACTTCCAAAAATGGGATTTTCGAAACAAATTTAAAAACTTTGAAGTGCCATAGTTTTTGGAATTTTGATTTTAGAACAAAATGTGTTTGGATTTATTTGTAGAAATATTTGAGAAGAATCTAGAACTCGGAACAGAACTCTTGAAACTTCCAAAAATGAGATTTTCGAAAAAACTTTAAAAACTTTTGATTGCCATAGTTTTTTTAATTTTGATTTTAGAACAAAATGTGTTTGGATTTATTTGTAGAAATATTTTCAAAGAATCTATAACTCTAAACAGAATTCTTAAAACCCTTAAACATGAAATTTTCGAAAAAAATTTAAAAACTTTGAAGTGCCATAGTTTTTAGAATTTTGATTTAAGAACAAAATATGTTGGAACTTATTATTAGACCTATTTTCAAAGAATCTAGAATTCTGAACATAATTTTTAAAACTCCCAAAAATGAGATTTTCGAAAAAAATTTAAAAACTATGAAGTGCCATAGTTTTTCGAATTTTGATTTTAGAACAAAATGTGTTGGGACTTATTATTAGACCTATTTTCAAAGAATCTAGAATTCTGAACAGAATTTTTGAAAACTATTAAAACAAAAATATTTTTGTAACCTGTCCTAAGCTTTACATGCAGAATGCGTCAGTATATTTCGGAGCCCCTTCAACTCTCCCATGAATCCCGCACTGCAGATTGTACCCATCAGCATTATGTGCCGATAGTTTTACAACCGGAATTTCCCAAGCAAATTTTCTTCCAGCATTACCTTTATTTTCCATCATTTTAGTTTCAACCCTCACAAAAAGTGTATCCATAAGTGTATCTGAAACGAGTGAACGAACACAGAATTCCAGAGTTCCAGAGTTAACGTAAAAGGTAAGTTTTAAATATTTTTTAAAATTGATATATAAATATAAATGATATTGGCATTTTTATTTATTCTTAAATTTTTCAATTTAAAGCGTTAATTAATCTTTCTCTTCTGTTTTGCAGTATGCCCTTAGACATCAATCCCATCCAAGGACACAAAAGAAGTGGAAAGTACCAAAAATTAGCCAGAGATGCCAAGGCAGGGAAATTAATAAAAAATGTTGTAGGCTTCAGCAACAATTTATAATTTGATTTTTATTTTCAATCATAATAATATGTATATTTAAAGAATTTGAAAATCCTTCTGTGGAAAAACAAATGCTTTCGACTTTAATTTGAAATAAGATGTATAAGTAAACAAAATAAACTTTGTAATTTATAAAAAAATTCATTAAATCTGTATTTTTATTTTCCACTTAAATTATAGAGGATATTTTCTTAAAGATATTTGGGAAATTTCCTAAGTTTATGTAAAATATTTCCCAAAATATATTAAGGAAGTTTCACAATAGTTTTTGAAAATTCCGAATTTTTAAGAAATATTTCCCAAATATTTTGGGAATTTTTCAATTTTTAGGAAATATTCCCCAAATATTTAGGAAAATTCCTAATTTTTGGGGAATATTCCCCAAAAATATGTGGAGGAAGTTTCCACAATAGTTCTGGAAAATTCCCAACTTTTAGGAAATATTCCCAACTTTTAGGAAATATTCCCTAAAATGTTTGGGGAAAATATTCCCCAAAATATATTGGGGAAAATTTCCCCAAATGTTTTGGGGAAAATTCACTAATTTTGGTGTAATTTGCGTTACTAACATTTTGGGGAATATTTCCCAAAAAATTTTTTACAGTGTACTCTAGAACGAAAATCAGCATTACAATGGCCATTCCTTGTTATTTTATTCCCTAAGTAACAAAATTCGCTAATCCCCCCCATCTTTCCATTGTCTATTTTAATCTTCAAGCGCTTCTTCCCTGATTTTCTTTTACACGCTATAGTTTTAGTTTTACCCAATGTTTATTTCCACATTATAGCTGTTGAGAACTGTCTCCATTAATGTTAACGCTTCCTCTAGTTTTCTTTCGGTATTTGCTAGTAAATCAATATCATCCACGAAACGAAACATTTTGATTGTTTTTCTCTGAATTTTTATGCCAAAATTTTTTTTATCTTTTTTAACTTCATCAATGGCTTCTTCTGAGTATAAATTAAACAGCGGTGGAACCGTTCTTGAAACCGGAGCATATTGGAAAGCGGCTGGAATGTGTAAACAAAAATATCGAGACAGACTGGTTGTACGTAGTATTTATTTACATACGATTCATCTTACTGGGGATGGGTTTGTACACCCCGAGCGTGGTCTGTACGCGATCGACGATTCATCCAATGCAGCGTTAAGCATTTTATCAAGATACAAGAGCGGAATTTTAGAAAGATGCTAGTTTTATGTCCATTTACGCATGTATGCGCAGTGAATTTCAGTTTAATTTTAAAGTACAGATCCATACTTCAAACTTCTATATCGACAGTAAGTAAGAACTTGTGAGTATGAATGTCGATCGCGTACAGACCACGCACGGGGTGTACGAACCCATCCTTTGAAAGATGAATCGTCTGTAAATACTACATGCAACCAGTCTCGATATTTTCGTTCACACATTTCAGCCGCTTTTCAATATGCCCCAGATTCGAGAACAGTTTCAGCGCTGTGCTCCTCCATCGATAGCTCGCACATCTTAAAGAATGTTCAATCATTTTTAGGTCCTTGTCTGGCAGTGTCCTCAGTTCGTAGATGGAGTTCACTTCCTCCAATTTACTTTCCGGTGTACTACACAGGGAGGCCCATCTAACATTTGGAATTTGAATCGTCCATAAAAAAAACTTATGGATATTTTTTCAAAAGTATGGTTTTATTAGAAACATTGAACCTTTCCATTTATGAATGAAACACAACATCATTCAAATGACTGCCACGGCTGGCCTTACAGTACCCCATTCCATCAACCCAATTTTTCAGTACATTTTCGATTGTTTGGGCAAAATGTCAATAAGATCATTGAGGAAAATTGTCGCATTTGGGGCTCAGAAAATTCGAACGTCATCATTGAGAAGCTGATGCACTCACAACGAGTGACTGTTTGGTGCGGATTTTGGTACGGTGGCATTAATTTGCCATTTTTCATTGAAAATGAGCAAGGAGCCGCTGTTACGGTCAATAGCGAGCGTTTCCGTGCCATGCTCAACGAATTTTTGTCTTCAAAAATTGAAGAGGATGACGTAGACAACATTTGGTTTAAATAGGTCGAGGCCATTCGCCAGACAACCAACGTAACAATCGATCTTTTGCGCACCGTTTTCGAAAATCGAATAGTCAGTCGAAATTCTGATGTCAATTGGCCGCCTCGGAGCTGTGATTTGACCCCGTTGGACTATTTTCTTGTGGGGAGCCGTTAAGGTTAAGTGTTACGCTAACCATCCAAAGACGATTGAGGTCTTGAAGCACGAAATCGAAGTTGTCATTCATGGGATTAAAGCCCAAACAATCGAAAATGTACTGAAAAATTGGGTTGATCGATAAGGCCAGCCGTTGCAGTCATTTAAATGATGTGTTTCATTCTTGAATGGAAAGGTTCAATCTTTCTAATAAAACCATACTTTTGAAAAAAATATCCATAAGTTTTTTTTTATAGCTGATTCAAATTCCAAATGTTAGATGGTTCACCTTGTATACGGGGTGAAATGTTCGCGGCCTCATAAAAATTGCTTAACTATCTCAAAATATTGATGCCCATGCAATAGTACCAACCTTCAGTCAAAATTGTATGATATTTCGACGACTAGTTTACAAGTCACAGTCATTAGAGTGACGATACTTTTGCTGTTTGAGAAAAAATACTGTCTAAGCCAAGGAATGGCTCAATAAATTTTATGGCACATCTTCTATATCGTATACAACATTAAGGAACAAGACAAAGACAAGTGCATCATATTGTTTTTAATAATCGAAAAACTAAAGTGAGTAAGATAGCTCACATGGTAAAAATATTAACAGAACGTGCATGTCATATTTTACATAAACATCCGGATATCAAAAAACTTTCTGCGTGACAAGTGCAGCGTTCTTCAACCATCGACCAGAAGCAGCAGTGTGTTGATGATTCGTAGCATGCTTTGCGTTGTTTCAGCGTGATCGAACGGAATTTTTGAGTCGATTCCTGACAACATAGGTCCAATACTACTACATATCGAAGTTCAATAGACAGTCTTTAGAATGGTTGCAAGCGGGTGAAAGAGATTACATCACAATGAGGTCATATCGAAAACGGTGACCTATTTCACAGAGTTTGACCAATCATATTATTCCAAGGGTATCAAAATGTTAAAAGGCCGTCGGAAGAAGTCCATTTTGCTTCAAGGAGATTATGTTTTGGAACAAAAATTATTTCACATGCAAAAAATTTTGTTTTCTAACACGTTGAATGACACGGGGGTCACCGGTGACTGGCACTCAACTTGGCAGTGACGTCATGGGGGCCACCGGTGACCGGTGCCACGGGCAATCCCTGTAAAATTGGCGTGGCATTCAACTGTTAATGGTAGGCCGTGGACTTTTCGCCCCGTGTAGTTTACTCGCAATACAACTACGGGTAAACTAATGAAACATTAGAAGGCTCAAAATAACGCTGGTCAACAAAATATGACCTATGTGTTCATGGAATGGCTTTCTATGCACCTGGGACGGCAGAACACGAGACCAACATTATAATGGTAAAATTTAGTCACATTGAAAGACGTTTAAACCAGGAAAACTGAATGTTGCTCAAAAATCACTGGTTGATCCTCAAAAAATCTTACTACCACCATTACACGTGAAGCTCGGGATCGCGTAAAAATGTTGTGAAAGCGATGAATAAAAATGAAGAATGTTTTCGTTTCTTGAAAAGAAAATCCCCTAGGCTTAGTGAAGGTGAAATAGACGAAGGAGTTTTTTAAGAACCACAAATCCGACAACTGATGTTGGACTGTGATTTCGAAAAGAGCTTGAATGACCTTAAGAGACAAACTTGGTTGTCAGTAAAACCTGTTACTATATGAACTATTTCTTAGGGAACACGAAATCCAAAAACTATAAACACCTGGTGAACACTATGCTGCAGAACTTCCAGGAAATGAAAGTGAACATGTTATTAAAGATTCACTTTCTTCATTCTCACTTGGACTTCTTCCCAGAAAATTTAGGAGGAATTATTGATGAATGTGGGGAAAGATTTCATCAAAATATCGCTGAAATCGAAAAGAGGTACCGTGGTAAGTGGAGTGTGAACGCTTTAGCCGAATACTGCAGGAGTCCCATGTCTGATGAACCAAATGCTCACCATCGTCGAGAATGCAAGAAAAAAAGTTTTTAGTCAGTAGTAGCAGCTTATAATCATTTTCCAACAGGATCTAACAGTGCCCAAAAGCAAAAATTTACTGTTTATAATACTCTACAGCCTCTATTTCTTAACATATTTGGATTCTTTTTTTAGAAATGCTCAGCATTAACTGCTTGAGATCTGGATAGATTTATATTTTTCAGTGTTGTTTTGAATATGCAACGATTTCATTTTATATCTAAATGAAAATTGCGTAGACAAATTCGCTATCGGCAACTCGATTGTTATAAACAATTATAATAATATAGTAAAATAATTCACTGTGGTGCTTAATTATTGAATTTATATGATTCTGTTTTTTAGCCTCTTTTTATAATATGTCCATAAATTAAAGATTTTAACGTAAAGAAACTGACCCAATGCCAATGCAAAAATAATTAAACGAATTCTCAAAAGAGTTGCTATGCTATGCTATGCTATTGCTATGCTATGCTACATTACTCGAAACAAAACACAGCGAAAGCAATTCGTGTGATTGCAGCCCTCGCTTCACTCGGGCAGCAAACTGCACGCTCATTGCAATCGCTGTGTTTCGCCCCTTGTAATGTAATATACTAATTGTTATCCAGAAATCCAAGTTAATTAATTATTTAATTTACGAGCTTTCCTTATCATTTGTGTTCATTAAAATTTCAAGAAGTAAACTAACTGGAGGACGATTTGAGGATACTTTTGATGTCTTGTGTGGAAAAATGAGTATGTTATTTTTAATAAAGAGAAATTAATTTCACCTGTATAATCGAAAAATATTCAAGAATACGAAAAGATATTTTTCGCAACACTCTTTCGACTTGCTAATAATCACAATCAACCATTTGTTCAGAATGCATGTAAAAATTTCGATTTTTCGCAACAAAAAAAATATGCAATAGTATAGTATGGCTATAGGCGCATGCGCAGTTCAATTTTTACATTTAATTCCTTTGTAGCGCAATGTACTAAATTGCGCTACTGTTAACTGTAGTGAAAAAACGAGTTTGAGCGCCGGTGGCACATAAAATATTTTGCAAAAATTTCAGCAGTAAACCGTGTTAGAGGTTGATTACCAAATAACATTTTTTTTTCATTAGTCTACTATTATTATAAAAAGTGCTTTAATAATAAGATGTTGGAAGAATGTGTATTTTTACGGTTTTTATTTTTTTTGCCCCCATCTACACCTTGAAAAAATCTGCAAAAATTCTGTTTTAATTATCGATAGGTAAATAATGAATAGCATAATTCAAAAGAGTGGTTGCGCAGATTAAACATGAATAAAATTGTGTGCAAAAATGTTCGAAATTTTTTGCATCACGAATTATGCATAAAAAAATCTGCAAAAATTCACAAATGTGTCTTTTATTGGAAAAAACAATCCTGATTTTTTTCAAAATTTTCCTATGATTAGTTTAGCTAAAAAACGCAAAAAACGAAAATGGTAAAATCTATCATTACTCATTCAATATGGCGAATTATGATCTCAAAATTTGATTTGGTTTCAAGGCCGATTTCACATAGAAACCCGGTTATGCCCTTTTTTAAAATGATGCGATTCTAATAAATCACGGTTCATTTTTTTAGGAAAAAGATTCTCTACAACTTGACCCTTTCCAATTTTGAAAATGAATTCTTTAATGGCTGAAATTATAAAAAAACAATTTTTCTAAACAAAATTTTTATAAACAAATTGCTGTATTTGATAATAATATAAGATCAATACAATGTGGGAATGCATGAAAATAGTCCCGGCTACGAAACGGACCGACTAATCGGATTTTGTAAATTTTAATACAAATTTTAATATTCGATATATGTGTAAATTGGCTTTAGGGTCCAGAAATGATGAAAACTCAGTTATTACATTCTTTCAAACGTTTCGACTCAGGTTGGAGTCCTCATCAGTGAGAATTTATTTCTATAAAAAATACAAAGGAGGAATCTTAAGAATTGAACGTGTGACGGATAAACATTGTAGTAAAAAAGTGATATAAGAATCGCAGGTGTGAAAATAAAATTGGGATAAGTAACTAAATTTGCAATACAGAAAAACTGTAACAAAACTGTACAAAAAAATTTTTTTCGTAAAATTGCTAAAAAGAACCTTAGAGACATTGTAATACAATGATATAAATGAATTATGCATGTGAACCTATAAAATTGGTCTAAAACTGAATTGTAATGAACTGTACAGAAAAAAATATTTCTATAAGAATACAAATGAAGAAACTTGAACAATTTGAAACTGTGACCGATGACAAATATGTTAAGAATAATGTAAAAGGATTGCAAGTTTGAAATTAAAAAATTGGTCTAAATAACTAAATTTACTAAAAAAGTAAAGGCGTAAAGCCTTAATTTGAAAGAAATACTAACAAGAGAGACTTAAAAGTAACACGTGTGACAGATAACAATTTTGGTTAACCGATATGAATGAAATTGTACAAGTGAAACTATAAATGGTATAAACTAAATGTTAAAAATGTAAAATGTAAGAATAATGTAAAAATGTAAAAAACTTGTACAGAAAAATTTCTTGTAAAAAGACAGAGGAAGAAACTTAAAATCTTGAATGTGTGACCGATGAACATACTGTTAAAAAATGATGTAAAAAAGAATTACAAGTTTGACACTATAAAATTGGACTAAATAACTAAATTTTGGATACAGTAAAACTGTAACAAAAAACTGTACAAAAAAAATTTATTTTTTACTGTGAAATTATTAAAGAGAACCTAAAAGAATAGCACGTGTGGCGGATAACATTGTAATAAAATTATATGAGTGAATTTATACATGTGAACTATAAAATGGGTCCAAATTAAATGTAAATGAACTGTACAGAACAATTTTCTCTATAAAGGTACAAAAGAAGAACTTGAAACAATTTTAAACGTGTGACCGATGAGCATTCTGTTAAAATGATGTAAAAGAATTGCAAGTTTGAAATTATAAAATTGGTATAAATAACTAAAATAGCTAAAAAGTAGAACTGTGAACCTTAATTTGAAAAAATTACTAACAAGAGAGACTTAAAAGTAGCTCGTCTCAAATTTCATAGCCCTCCTTTGTCACATTCTCTGGACATCTTGTGGACATATTTCCATAATTTTTTTCTCCTTTTCATTGAACCGAGACTTTCCAAAGGAAAAAAAAAAAAACCTAACCCTCCACTCCATTTTACAAAGCCTTTTCCAAGTCAGTTTCCAAGTGCAACTCAGTTTTCAAATAAAACCCGTAGTGTCAGGAGTTATTTGTTTCAAAATTATGTATCTATTTTGTTTGGGACGAAAGAAAAGGAAGAAAAAAGGAATTTTATGTTCATTTGGATTAATCTTTTTTATCATCGCTGTATGTCTTCTTAATAAAATAACAGGTCAGTTTCGTTTACAGTGTTTTGTTGGTGATAAGCTCTCATTTTTTGACTTTTTATCCCGCAATGTTTATCCGTCACATGTTATATTTTCAAAATTTTAAATTTTTCTCCCCTTAGTAATTTTACAGAATTAAATTTTTGTGTACCTTATATTTTCATGCAAATCGAATTTTTTGGACCATTTTTATAGTTTTCACTTTACAATTCATTTACATCGGTTTTACCAAAAATTGTCATCTGTTACACGTGCTACTTTTAAGTCTCTCTTGTTAGTAATTTTTTCAAATTAAGGTTCACAGTTCTACTTTTTAGCTATTTTAGTTATTTATACCAATTTTATAATTTCAAACTTGCAATTCTTTTACATCATTTTAACAGAATGCTCATCGGTCACACGTTTAAAATTGTTTCAAGTTCTTCTTTTGTACCTTTATAGAGAAAATTGTTCTGTAAAGTTCATTTACATTTAATTTAGACCCATTTGATAGTTCACATGTATAAATTCACTCATATAATTTTATTACAATGTTATCCGCCACACGTGCTATTCTTTTAGGTTCTCTTTAATAATTTCACAGTAAAAAATAAATTTTTTGTACAGTTTTTTGTTACAGTTGATACAGTTGTTGATACAGTTTTACTGTATCCAAAATTTAGTTATTTAGTCCAATTTTATAGTGTCAAACTTGTAATTCTTTTTTACATCATTTTTTAACAGTATGTTCATCGGTCACACATTCAAGATTTTAAGTTTCTTCCTCTGTCTTTTTACAAGAAATTTTTCTGTACAAGTTTTTTACATTTTTACATTATTCTTACATTTTACATTTTTAACATTTAGTTTATACCATTTATAGTTTCACTTGTACAATTTCATTCATATCGGTTAACCAAAATTGTTATCTGTCACACGTGTTACTTTTAAGTCTCTCTTGTTAGTATTTCTTTCAAATTAAGGCTTTACGCCTTTACTTTTTTAGTAAATTTAGTTATTTAGACCAATTTTTTAATTTCAAACTTGCAATCCTTTTACATTATTCTTAACATATTTGTCATCGGTCACAGTTTCAAATTGTTCAAGTTTCTTCATTTGTATTCTTATAGAAATATTTTTTTCTGTACAGTTCATTACAATTCAGTTTTAGACCAATTTTATAGGTTCACATGCATAATTCATTTATATCATTGTATTACAATGTCTCTAAGGTTCTTTTTAGCAATTTTACGAAAAAAATTTTTTTGTACAGTTTTGTTACAGTTTTTCTGTATTGCAAATTTAGTTACTTATCCCAATTTTATTTTCACACCTGCGATTCTTATATCACTTTTTTACTACAATGTTTATCCGTCACACGTTCAATTCTTATGATTACTCCTTTGTATTTTTTATAGAAATAAATTCTCACTGATGAGGACTCCAACCTGAGTCGAAACGTTTGAAAGAATGTAATAACTGAGTTTTCATCATTTCTGGACCCTAAAGCCAATTTACACATATATCGAATATTCATCAAAGGGTCGATACAAGTCCTATCTATAACAAATTTTAATTATTGCTACTTAGTTAATCTAGCTGTAAGAACTAAGGTGTTTAGATGGTACAGAGTTAAAAACATACTTGTGACCCTTTTTTTCATAAAAAAATGGCTAGGCATGACTAATACTTTCTCTCAGTGAGTAAACAAAATTTGAAGCATGAAATGAGGTCGGCGGTATTATAATTATATATAAACTATACATTATATATACATATATTCATATATCTATGATATCTATAATCATATAGATCATATCTATAATATCATATATCATATATCTTGCAATTCATATAAAGGGTTTCCCAATAGGGGTGATATGATTTTGAATGTCCCTATCGGGCTCATTTGAACTGAAATTTTTGACGTCTGCTGTCAGTTGTCATCAGTAAGGTTTGCCATTTAATCATGAGTAGTTTCACGCTTACACAACGTTTGGAAATTGTCCAATTATTTTATCAAAATTCGAGAAGTTTTGTCGGTGTTCAAAGAGCATATCGTGCAAAATATGGTCGTCATTCTGCTCCATCCGCGCTCTCAATTCGTCGAATAATCGATAAGTTGGAGAGTGAATTTACTCTATTGGATACTAAGCCTAAAAATCGTATGCATACCGCACGTTCTACACAGAATATAGCCGCCGTACAGGCCAGTATCGAGGAAAACCGTGAATTGTCCGTGCCACGCCGATCTCAGGAATTGGGCCTGTCCAGGATGACTACCTGGCGTATTTTGCGATTGGATCTTGGCCTGCATCCCTATAAGATGATTCTGGCCCAAGAACTGAAGCCTAATGACCATCGTTTGCGTCGGGAGTTCGCGGATTGGGCTCTGGAATCAATTGAAAATGATCCCAATTTTCATCAAAAAATCATCTTTTCTGATGAGGCGCATTTTTGGCTCAAGTCTCGGGGGACATTTGGCCGATATATTGTTTAAATCATAAATGGCATAGAATATCCAATATAATAAAAAAGATTTCGATCAATTCCGAATGAATATTCAGTGTTTTTTTTCAATTTCAAAACATATCACCCTTATTGGGAAACCCTTTATATTTAATAAATTATTTTTAAATAATTATAATTACAATCCAAGCCACTTCTATACCCTCTTTACTCTATTTTGCAAATTCTTTTCCTAAACTATAAATTTAATAAAGTTTGGTAAAAATTTAAAAATGAAAATAAGGAAATAAATTCTTTTGATAATAATTTTGATCAACATTGAGTGTCATAGTAATTAAATTAAAAAATAAAAATATCAAATTCCATACGATGTTACTACATTTTTGTATTTGAAAGTATAATTATGGTTTATATGTAAATAACAATTCTTATATTTATTCCATCGTAACTCAAAATATTTTCATTATTCAATAAAACAACTCCCAATATCTTCCAATATCAAAATATCAGAACTTCCAATTTCGAGAACATATTTTCTATGATTTGAATAGTTTTCTTTTTAAATAGAGTCTTTCTTTACGAATACGTGATATATATTTTTTTCTTTCCATTAAAATAATGAAAAAAGTTCATAAAAATATTACTGGTTTATTATTCAGTACGTTAATTTAGTACTGTAAATTTAACTTAATTTAATCCTATTGTTTTAATTTGAATCAAGTAATGTTAAGTGTAGCATATTTAAAGAGAAATATTTTGACGAACTTTTTTCATTGATTATTTAATCGAGAATTTTTGTATCATGGGAATAACCATTTAAGTGAAATTTGTCACATAGATGTTATTTGTTGCATTTTTGAGTGGGATATGCTTGCTAATAATTTTAAGTTCTGTTCTATACGATATATAATTTTCCCATGGAAGAGCTATAAAGAGGAGATATAAAGTCATAAACTTTCTAGCTTTAGAGAATAAAATTGCTATGCCTCGTCTTCTTTGCTTAAATAATTTTATTTGAAGTTAAACAATTTTTAAATTTAAATAAAAAAACAAGACATTTTTTTGCAAACAGTTTAAGTTGAAAGTATGTCTGAATCATCAGCGTTTTTTATTAAATTATGAAAATATACAGAAAAAGTGGGTTGTTAAATTGACGTAACATTTTTATATGACAATTGTAATAGTTTACGTTTTTGGAGTTTACTAAGTATACTTATTCCAAGAAATATAAATCATGTATTTTACACCCATACAATACATACTCAATTTTCTGTGCAAAAAATGTTACGTAAAGAATTTCTTTGAAATATTTTGCTTGAAAAAAATGTTTTTAGGATTGTTTTATATTCAAGCCTTTCGTTTTCAAATCTAAAATATTTCATTCCAAGAAAATCTCAATTCAGCTTCCCACTTTTTCTGTGTTTTTGTTAGGTTTTAATCAAAAACACTAATAAGTGCTCCGATCTGAGCCAAAATTAACTTTTAATTAAGTTTTAATTGAAGTTAAATAAATAATAGTATAGTATAATAGTATAGTACACGAAAAAACGTTTTATATCAATTTTTAATAAAGTATTTTTCAATTTAGTGAAAAACGCATCACTCTTAAGACCTTTTGTCAAAAAAAATACTAACCTTTAGGAGAATGATATGAAACTTTAGTCTGAATTATATTAAAATTTGTTATGAACTCTGCTAAAGTTTCATATAATTCTTCTAAAGTTTAGTATTTTTTTTGTTGACAAAAGGTCTTAGAGTGATACGTTTTTCCCTAAATTGAAATACATAAAGAGTATATAAATATAGAGAATATATAAATATAAAGAGTTTCTCCGTGTACTTAAAGAAAATAGTGTATAATGATAATACGAAAAAATTTAAATAGTGAACAATAAATTCAATTCAATTTCAAGAAACATTATTACAAGTACTTATTTGCTGAGGAAATTTATTCGGATTGTAAATTAGAGTCAACATATAAACTAGACAATCGTTGTTATTATTATTTTTTTATAATTCCGAAATTTAGCTTTGTAGAAAGAGAGTCTAATGTGGATATATGTTTGAATATTATTTATATTCATTTATTAAAATGATTGATTAAAATTTAATACTTCATTATTAAATTTATTTATTTTATTTATTTATTATTAAATTATATTTAATTATAATATAATATTAAATCATTAATTATAATTTAATATTATAATTAATTAATAAATTAATGTTTAATGACTACCATTAAACTTCTGATATTAAAATCAATAAAAAATTCAAAATCAAACATTATATTATAGCCCAAAAGTACACCATAATATCTTGCGCTATATCGTTGGACTTGAACATTTTCAATTTATACAGCTTCAGCAAATGTAAGCTTATGGGTATACAAGAGGATTGAGGGGTACGGGGAGAGTTGTGGACAGCGCTCCTAAGGTTTAGTTGACGAACTACTTCGAACGGCCAAATCGGCGGGTAGAGGTGTACGGGGGACCTGAACATTTTCGCCAGACGCGCTGTATACAATTTTCGCGTGGAACTAGGCCTGCACTGCATCTAGGTTTATAATATCTTTGGTTCGATAACCTCGACGAAAAGGAAGACCAGAGTAGGTTTACTCCTATAGAAGTAAAGGGGAACAAATTATAGTGTTTGCTATCAAAAAGCGGTGGCGCTATTGTCGCTACCGATGTTCTTTTTAACCTGTTGTAACTATAGAAACCATAGTTTGATATTCTTTTGATAAAATCTGATGGTATAATTCATTGATTTATGTTTTAAAATTTTCCGCTCTTTAGAATATACCTAGTAAGAAGGTGGGTATTGAGTGGCATTGAAATGTCAAAATCTGGAAAGAAACGGGATCGAGAATGAAAATTTTTAATTCCTTTTAATACCTAGGAATTAAAATGTATTCAAAAATTTTATTCTCGATTCCATTTCTATCCAGATTTTGACATTTTAATGCCATTCAATGCATTGATATCAATTCTTGCCACAAGAGCCACAAGAAATTTTAGAGGCAAGTTTATATTAATATATCAATTCAGACAAAGTTTTCACCACTTACAGATTTATAGAATTGGTTTCGTTATTACAACATCAATATTTCCTTAATGGTCTCAGGAACCAATTAACACAATTTTCACGACAGTGAAACAAATTTCCTTACGCTAGGAGGCTTCGACGGGAGGAGTACTTCTGACGCTCGCCGTACGTCCACTAACATGTATTTTACGAGGGTACTTAAAAAAGTTAAAATGAGCATCAGCGCCGCCAAGTTATGATAGTCAGGTTGACAACTGGATGTTTTCTAAGTATAGCCGGATGGCGTCGATAAAACGTATTTGCATCCAGATTTTCTATAAAATTCATACACAAATATATGTTAGTCTTACTCTAGGGTTTTCAAAGTTCATGCTGCTTTAATTCAATTGTTATTTTTAAGGACTTTCATGTTGTTTATTTGAGGTTTATTTATGACTTTATGCAAACGTATTTCATTTTTTAGTACATTTAGTTGACAGATCCAGGAATTATAAAAAACGAATGATATTAGAAATGACTCACATAGCAAATCCCATGTTATAAATCAAAGAACAGACACAGAAAACCTATCTTAAACTAATTATTAAATCTTTCTTATTCATTTCAGTCGATTATGTCGATCATTAGTAGAGTGTATCACTCTCTGTGATAACGGAACTCCACTATATCGACCTTACCAACCTGTGATTTATAATTAACGCCATTTAAGACGAGATGGAGTTTTCAATATATTTTTGAAAATTCTTTTTTGTCAATAAAAAGACGCTTCCACTCCGCTGTGTATCGAGCCCAGGACCTTTCGATTGCCGGTCGAATGCTCTATCATCTGAGCAACGAAGGTTACACACAACTTTTCTCACAGAATCTATTTACTCCTATTTGTCTACGGATATGTCATGAAATAATTATTAAATTTTCCTCAATCATTTCAGTCGATTATGTCGATCATTAGATAAGTGTAATCACTCTCTATGATACCCAGAGGAGTGAAAGCGTTCCTTTTTTCACAGAATTTTTTTTTCAAAAATATATTGAAAACTTAAAATGACTTTTATTCTAAATCAGAGATTAATAAGGTCGATATAATCTCTGTTATCACAGAGAGTGATACAGTCTTCTAATGATCGACATAATCGAACTGAAATCATAGAGCATTCGACCAGCAATCGAAAGGTCCCGGGCTTGATACCCAGCAGAGTGGAAACCTTCCTTTTTTCACAAAATTTTTTTTTTCCGAAAACCTATTTGTTTTTTACCTCTTCTTCTTAAACAACTAACCTCAACCTTTTGGAAATACATATTTCTTATCAAACTATAACAAAATTTTCAGTTACATGTAACTGCATAACACTCCAGTTACCCAAAAACGTAATATTATTCCTGTTACAAGTTTCAGAATTTCCAGATACAACTAGCAGAATATTCAACATCCTGTCACTTACCTTTTACTATTATTAAATTAAATCCCCACGTTTTTGATCGGTGAAGAAATCCAAAGAATTTCTAAACCAAAACAGGGTGAGGGAAAGCTAACAACAAATAAATATTCAACCAATTTACAATTATTAAGAGAGAGAGAGAGAGAGAGAGGGGGGGGAGGTCTAAAAATTCCTCCTGGGGCAAATGTTTAATGACTTGCTTGTAGTTTAATCCACTCTGGAATCACTGATATTCCAAATAAAAACTTGCAACGTCACAATTGGAACACTCCGATATTTCCACGAACTTGGGGAGCGTGCAATAATTTTCCTTAGGTGAATAACTGGACCACTTGATACGGCGAAGGAAAATGCTGACGATGTGTTGAAGAAATCTACCAGAGGGCTGTAGGTTCTCCTTGAAGGAACTTGAATGCTTGACGAAGACTTTTTGGGGAAACCGACTCCGCGATGAGAAACTGTTGAAGACTGATAAAAAACTCGAGGAAGACTTATGAGAACTTGACGAAGAATTGGTACCGACGACGACTGACGAAAAACTGGAGAAGAACTCGACGCAATCTGAAGAAAAACTGACTGATTCGCAAGAAAGCACCTGCTTTTATGCACAAATCTACCCTGGCGAATACTCCCATGAGGGTTACTTGCCTAGCGCGTGGAAAACCTAGTTCCTTGACTTCCAGTTCCATACATCAAGAAAAGGGGAAACATATTTTGAAAACTTGGCCTTCTCTTGGGTTCCCCTACGTTCCTTTTTTCCTTGATATAATTCATTCTTTTAATTTTCATCCTTTGCTGCGCCGGTCCATATTCTTGTGTACTCAGGACATTCCGATGGGGTTCCCTTGCTAACACCCTTACTAGGGTTACGATGTTTCATTTATAAATGTTCTCTATTTATAAATTTACTATTTCTCTCTCCCTATTACAATTTTGCTCCCGTATAATCAAAATTCTTTCAAAACATATTCTTCGTGCAAGTTTTATTATGAAATCTTTTTATTAGCTTTACATGTTTAATATTATAAATAAATACATGTAACTGGTCACAGGACGTGACACCTCCCCCCTTTAATTCAAACACGGGGATGCAATGACCGTGTTTGAATTTTTGAAATAATTAAGTTAAACATTCGTTTTCGATTAAAATTCTTGTTGAGATTGAAACTTTCGTTCAAATGACTCAAGTCTATTCTTATCGTTCGTGGTTTACATTGATATTTGATAGGTTAATAATCATGTTTTTTCGGATACATTGAATTTGATACATTGAATATTATTACATATACATTGAATACATAGATATATTTTGCACAATTAATAATGATTACATTCATAATGGTTAAAATTCAAAAAATTTCATACAATGAAGCTATTTTATATGATTACAACATATATGAATACATTTTTTTAAATATTCGAAGAAAGATAATTCTAAACGAATACAATACAAAATATTGGTTAGAATCTTCTGAAAAGTTTAATTTTATGAGATTTGTTTTTGAATTTTTTTTATTAAAATTCGATTAGTAAGACGTCGCGTTTACAAAATTCTTGTTTTCAAAACCCTAAAACCTACATATTAATGAATAAATCTCAATAATTTGATAAATGTGTCGATATATCTAGACATGATTTATTGAAATGCCGTTTATTTAAAATGTAAGAGAAACATCTATTACAAACACACATTAATTTTATTATTTTTCTTTGCCTTGTTATTTTTTATGAATGAATCTACATACATACACATACGTAATTTGTTTTATTTCCATTTTCGTCTAAAAAATCCGCATATTTTTTTATTAAAAGTTACTTTGTCTATAAATTATCAGTTACATACGTATTGATATAAGTGAATTTGATAATAAGATATAATTAGACGAAAAAATATTTTATTTATTAATATGTATTCGTGTACATACATTATTTCGCATTCCTAATTTAAACAATCTAACATATTTTGATTAAACATTATTTTCTTCATAAAGCTCTGAAGATTATACATAATGGTATAAGCTAATGTGAATACGATATCAAATGACCTTTATTACACATATAAATATTTTTATTTGTTATTTTTTTGTATCTTTATTTTATTTTTCAAATAATTCAATACATGCTTCAATTAAACATTTATCTATTTGTAATACATATATCTTTGTTATATAACATATTTTCTACCAAGCTTTTCTCCATACATGTTCCTAAAAGCATTTAAAAATGCCAAAATTTTAGCGAAATTTGTTTTAATAATGATTGAATATAATAAATTGATTCCGATATATTTTCACACAGATTACTTGTGAATTGGATTAAACAATTTCATGAAAGAGAAAAAATTTCTTATATTTAAGTTGCATTCACGATACTCACGGGACGTGACACCTCCCCCCTTTTGTTTGAACATGGGGATGAAGTCGACATGTTTAAACTAATTTTATTTTCATTTATATACTTCATTTTTATTTTATTAAGAATGTGTCACATCGCGTGATTACATTTTTTATTCGCTTTTAACTGCCGTTCATTCCACAAATTTTTTATTACGCTTCGGAGCAGTACAATTTACTAGTCTGTGACCTCTTTGGAAGCATCATTCATATGTGCTGGTCCACTTACATAACATAACTTTTTTCCTGAATTATTTTCTAACGACATCAAAGATTCTACTCATTTTTGTGCCGAACTATGCTCAGCTTCTTTATTTGGATTTGATCTTTTTATAGTGCATACAACTATAAGTATTAGTATATTACTAGAAAATTTAAAAATTCAATAATTCAATAATTTGAACATTTAAACCTTTAAAATCGTGTCCCAAGCTTACTTTTTGTATCATTAAAACTTTGGCTAAAGTTGTTGATAACATTTCTTGTTGTTTTTTTTTTTTTTTTATATTCAAACTCCGAAACAGATACCTCACATTTCATAACAGAGCACCTTCTGCTTTAGAATATCATGGATAAGAGTTACTTTAACGAAAAGCTTTAAATTCAATGAAGATTTAAAAAAGTATTTTTCTATATATATAGAAAATGTTCGCTTCCATAGCAGAAGGGAGTATATTATCTTGAGAAAATTTTAGGAAAATTTTCCGTATCGATAATTATCATAGTACACGAGAGAATTTCATGATGCAAGCAAATTATGTATATGGAAAGCATTCATAAACTTATCAAAAACGTGAAGAATAATTATATTATAAAAAGAGGAGAAGAAGAATTAATCATTTTCATTTTGTTCGTGTTTATTATTAGTATTTCTTCATCAATAGCGTTTTACTTTTTTTTTTTTTAATGAATATTGCAATTAGTGTACTTCAAAAACTGAGTATTTTGTAAATATCCATGTAAAACATTAAATGACTACCTTCTCCAAAGATTTTGATTGTGCAAGGCTTGAAGATAAAGACTGGTAAAATGATCAAAATAGTTTTTATATAATAATTGTGAAATCTGACTTATTGAACAAAATTTCAGACATTTAATTACGAACTTTAATTACGAAAAGAATAAAGTATCTTTCATATATAATGCTTCTCGGATGGCTATGTCCTAAAACAAGAAAAACAGATGGTATTAGCATTGAACCTGGAAGAAAATTCATTTGTTAAAATAAATCCATAGGTGATATTTTGATTATGCAAAGAGGTTTAAAAATTTTTGGAAAATTGTTGGCTTTTTAGTTTTGGTTGTTTTCTTTGAACAATTGTATGAGGTATGGTTGAAGCTTTTAAATGTTTTACAAAAGGGTACCAATTTTGGGCGTAAATCTGTTTGAGTGCTCTTATTTGGAAATTTAGTTTTTTGAGTTTCCAGATGTTCATATTTTTCTTCACGAAGGTCGTAATTTTCTTGTATAAATTTTATTTGCTTGAATGCTGCTTCGTTTTCGGTTATTATCGCTATAGTTCCTGTAGCTATTACTGTTTGGTTTTCTACTCTACAGTATGATGTAAAAATTATCCTTTTGTCAATGTCAAAATCTTTATAGGTTAGAAATTCTGGTTCTTCGAGTCCGTATTTATTTGTTAAATCTCTCAAAATTCTTACGTAATTAATGATACCTAAGGTTTTTGTTTTATACGTGTCTTTTTGTGATTTTGATTCTTCTAGTGCTGTTAAATTCGTAGAGGCTGTAGTCCTTGGTATAGGTTGGGTTTCCATGTTAATATTTTTCCTTAAAGAAAAAAAAAATGCAATTTATTAATTTCTTATTTGTCTATACTTTTTTTTGCTTAAGTTTTTATACTTTTACTTTCTTCAAAATTAATGTTATTTAACCAGATACATTTTCATATTATTGTTGTTGTTATTGTTTTACTTTGTTTTACGAGTAAGTGATTTTAAAGCTTTTATTGAGGCCGAAATTTTTGCTGATAAACAAGTTTCTCCTATACCACTGTATCTTAAATTGCGAATTTTACAAATTGCTATACAATGAAATTTTCTTCTCGAAATTTTTGTTTTGATGTATGAGTACATTGGTTTCTCAATTTTATTCAAAATGCAATATTTTTCCAGTTCTATAGGTATTATATTTGTATAGCCTTCGTATTTACTTTCTGGAATACGTTCGTCTGATAATAGATAGTAAAGGGTTTGTGCTGCGTTTTGTTTTGCTATATCTATTTGATCTGAAGTGGTCATTATTGTATAGTTTTCATATTCAACAGCTACAGTATAATAAACTGTATCTCTTGTTACATGGCTAATGGTAGTATTAAATTGTGGTAGTACGTCATTGTTTATTTGTTTTATGTAGTTATATAGATATTCGACAGGTTTTTTGTTTGCTTTGGCTATTTCTTCTCGCGGATTATTTTGGACTGCTTGTTTCTCGCAAGTAACAGTTGTTATTGACATTTTACGAGGTTAAGTATTACAAACGGATAGGATAGCTTGATGGTTCTTCGATATTATTAAGTTGAGCTTGATGATAAAGGTTTGCTTCAGTATAAGTGCGTATGTTACCGGTATGGGTGAGTTCTGTGTACAGTGGCGTTTGTACTCCTTGCTGGGGGGCTGAAGGGTTTCCTTTTTGTAACTCCAATGCTGGTTTTCTCACTTGTTCCGCGTTTGTTCCGGGTTTTCCTAGATGCGATAAAAGATTAGTTACTGAATCCCAAAGTGCACCAAGAAGATGGATTGACCATCCAAATACACTATGTAGGGCGTATCCATGTATGATCGTGTCTGCTATTAGTTTAATTCCTCTAATTATTATTATTATTCCTATAAATCCTGCGCTTGCTGTACCAGTATTTGTAAATAATGTCCAGAATCTTCCCCAAGCTGATTCAGCTATTTTGTTTAATGTTTCCTCATCCAAAATGTTCATCAAAGATACTTTATTATCCATATTTGAATGTCCTAGTATTTCTCGTGCTAGTGAGTTTAATACATTTGGTTTTTCTGCTGGAAACATGATATGATCTCTTAATTTATCTAGATCTGCTTGTGTGTAGATTCCACTTGTTGCTAAAGAAGCTGGATTTGTGTATTTCCAAGTTGGTTTCGTAGTTGGTTTCATTATTGATGGTTATAGTGATTCAGTTGGTTTTGGAGATAATTTATACCAGGCGTCGTTTAAATAATACATTGATGGTAGGAAAATATTACAACTTGTTTCCGTTCCTTTTCCCATTATTATGTGTGTACGAGGGGTGAGAAATAGTGTTTCATTTCCTTTATGAATTGGAAGCTGTAAAAAACATTGATCAGTTTGTCTGAATTTTACTTCGATGGGAATGCATTTAACTATATGTACAACTTCTCCTGCAATAATAGACATGTATCCTGGACCTTTCATCAGATGGTAGGCAAATTCGTCAGGTGCTTGAGTTGCTATAATTAAGGAATTTTTAAAGACTTGTTGTTCAAGCTGACATTTATGGGTTAAAAGGTTATGATATAATTTACTCATTTCTCTAAAAATGTGTTTTTCGACATAAATGAATTTTGAATTTATATATATAAAGAGATCCATATTTTCAACTAATAGTTGTTTATTTTCCAAAAATGTATTTCCTCGAGTAGTTTCGAAAATCAATAATTTTGGATGTTCTGTGCGTACTAAAACGTAGTTACATACAGGTTGCATAGCTTTTTGTGCTAAAACGAAAGTTATATCATTTGTAGTTAGGGAGTACATAACTTGTGGGTTAAGAGTTGAATTATCGTATGTTTTATTTGCTGAACCTTCGTATAATACTGTATATTTTTGAAAATTACAATTATCGTTGGGTAATGGATTCTAAAAAGTTTGTCCACCTCCTAGTTCGTCAGTACATGTAGTATCAGAGAGTGAACAAATTACTCCAGATTTTAAATGAATTTTATCTGTATTTATATTGATTGTTGCTTGGTATTCTTGTAGGGTTATTCTGTATTTTGCATATACTATAACGTTTTCCCATGTTCCAAAACGATCGGAATATTGTGATCCTGAGCATTGTCCATTGACTTGCGTAGATCCTGCTAACATTATAGCATGTGAGGAAGTTCTATTGATTTTTAGACCAGTTATTTGTGTATTTAGTGAGACTAAAAATACTCCAGTTTCATGCATTTTGCTACATTGATCTCTAGACACTTCTTGGATGTATTCTCTGTATCCGTTAATAACGGCTGATGTGTGAGAGTGCATTCCACAATATTCGATTTTTCTGTCTATTTCTACTTTACATTGAATAATTTTTGTCAAGGTAAAGTCACTTAATTGTAAAAGTTGAAGGTATATTTTTTTTACTTGTTCCTGAGGTTCTGGAATATCACATTCTCCTACCTCCAGTAAAGACAGGGTTGTTATATTCAGATGATTCGTCCCACACTCATATCCAATAATGGCGTGTACTGTACCACTCCAAAGTAAAAGGCAAAAGATGTTGTAGATTTTCTTGACTTTTGGTTTCATTATCTGTAAAATGATATTTCTCAATTAGCAGCTAGTAACTGCTAATAAATTCCTCTTTTTTTTTTCTTTTTTAATTATTAAATTTTATACTTAGTTGGGCATATCTAGGATGTCGGCTAAAAATTCTTGATCGGATTGTCGTAAGCTTCTTAGTAAATCGTAATATGCGTAAGGTCCTCTTGTTTTGATTGTTGAGAATATGTCTTTGATTATTTCTGGATTTGTTATATCTTGAGACCAATGTGGTACGTTGCAATCATCATAATTAAATATTCCATTTATGAATAAGTATGGCCATAAGGCCTTCATATCAATTTGACGAACAATTAAGTCACATAATAAATCAATGCGTTGGCGATGTTTTGGTTCCATTGTGATCTGCAATAATTTTTATTTAATTTTAATTCTTTTTACTCTGATTGGTTGCTGGTGGGGTTATGTATGGAAGTCTGAGTCTATTAATATTAACAATTTTAGGTTTATTTTTAACTGAAATTTTTATGTTTCCTTTGCCTAATATTTCAAGTACTTCGTATGGTCCTGAGTATTGATTTTCGAACTTCTTTAGTTCTCCACCTTCCAGTAAAAATACACTATCTCCGATTTTAAAATTCTATGGATTAATTTTTCTATCATAGTATTCTTTCGATTTTTCTTTAGCTGCTATTAAATTCTGTCTTGCTATTCCACGCATTTCATGTAATTTTGTAATTAATTTTGTCATGTACATATCGTAAGTTTCCATTTTTTCATGTTCTGGTAAAGGATCGCCTGATGGTAAACGTGCTAATTTTCCAAAAACTAATTCATAAGGTGTGCATTTCGTTCCTTCATGAACGCTCGTGTTGTATGAAAACATTGCTAATTCAATCCAATCATCCCATTCTGCATTATTTTCAATAAATTGTTTAAGATATTCTTTAAGAACGTGGTGGGATCTTTCCAATGATCCATTTGATTGAGGATGGTAAGCAGTAGTTTTAAACTGACGAATACGAAATCGCTTTGCCATTTTTCTCATTAAATTGCTGAGAAAATCTGCTCCTTGATCTGTTAAAACTGCTTTTGGCGAGCCATATATGCAAATAAATTTCTTAACAAAAGCATCTGCTATTGTTCCAGCTTGGTGATTTGGGAGTGGAATTGCCAAAGAGTATTTAGTAAAATTATCCTGAATTGTAAGTATATACTGATTTTGTGCTGAAGTTATTGGTAACTTCCCAACAATATCCATTGATATTTTCTCGAATGCAGTTCCTGGGGTATCGGTAATTATCATAGGGTTTTTCGTTTTGACTCGAACAAGTTTTTTAAGTTGACATTGTAAACACAGTTGTATATATTTTTGTATGTCCAATTTCATATTTTCCCAATAGTATCTTTGTCTGATTCTATTATAAGTTTTTGTTACTCCTTTATGTCCTCCTATAGCAGATGAGTGAGCTTCTTCGATTAATTGATTTCTTTGCTCTTTTGTAGGGTACTGTGTGATACCAATACAAATTATTATTTTAATTGTAGAATCCAAAAATGCTATTTTTAATGTAGCCAAAATTTCTTCCCACAAAACATTGTTAATGTGTGGTGATTTCGCAATGCTAATTGATTTAATATTTAATTCTTTTACCATGGAATGAAGAGAATAAATCGCTAATTTAATATCTTTAGTCGTTTCTCCTAGACTTGCCTTAAATTCGTCTTCGATTGGAACTACAAAATGGTATTGATTTCCCTTACGTAATTTTTGGATAATTCCTTTTTGTAAATTTTTAAAATTAGGTAGTTTTCCACATTTTTCCAAAAGTTTAGAGCCTATATCGCGAGGTTCTCCTTATTGTTCACAAAATACGCATAATTATCTTTTCTCATCGTTAATTGGTCGCGGCATTCAATTATATTCTTTTGTGTCTTAAATAATCCGGATGTTGAAGGTTGATCAGGGGGTGGCTCTGGGGGTGGTCTTTCTTCTGTAAAATCGCAATCATCAGAGTTTTCAGAATTTTCTATTTCTAGTATATCCGGTTGTTCGTTTTCGTTTTCATATTCTATGTTCTGAAGATTTTTCTGTGTTTCTTCTTCTTCGTCTTCACTTGAAAAATCAGAATTTGTTTCAAAATTACTTTCTTCATTTAATTCTTCATCTTCCTTAAAATGTTTCCTCTTCTTATTTGCTTTTGGCTTTTGCTTAATATCATAATCTGGATCAGAATCGGATTCGTCTTCTGATTCCGTAAATTTACGTTTTTTATTAATCTCAGGTGATTTATTTATGCATTTTCTGGGTCTACCTCTCTTTTTAATATGTTCCTGTAATTTTATTTCCTGAATAATTTTTCGTGGCCTTCCACGTTTCCTTTTTACTTTATTTGTTACTTCAACATTTTTTATCAATTTATTTTTTATATTATCTTCATTATTATTACTTATATTCTTCGAATTCTTTAACTGACTTCTTGTTTGCATAGCATAGCATTTATTTTTATTTTCTAATAAACTTGGAATTGAATCCATGACACATTTCAAAAATTGCGAAACAAATGTTTCCGAAATATTTCCTTCATCGATCAATTTGTAAAAAGTGTTTCCATTTTCCTCATTTTTCATTTTATTCATTATTACATTAATCAACTTTTTATTAATTATGTTAAATATATCTTCTTCGTCCAATTGTTTAATAGTTTTTTCATTATTTTCACAAACTGTTCCTTTCTTTGTATCCTTAATATTCAATTTAATACAACATTTTTCATCATTGTCTTCATCATTGTTTTTATCATTTATTAGTAAATATTCTTCGTTTAATAATTCTTCGATATCATTTCTATTAATTTTTCCTTCAACAATATCTTCATAATAACGTTTTTTATCATCAACATTTTTAAATAAAGTTTCTTCGTTCGATTGTCCAATATTTTCGAAATCTTCACAAGTTTTTCGTTTTTCAAAATCTTCATAATTTATATCATTAAATTTCTTATTTTTAATATCCTTAATTAAGTTATCATCGTTTATCGGTATATGTTCGTTTCCTCCAGAATTATCAGTGGTTATATTTTCGTCTTCAATGTTCTTATATTTTAATTCATCATAATTTTCTTGATTATCCCTATTCTTAAATAATTTTTTCTTATTCATAAATTGTTCAGTTTCTTTGTAATTATTCTCCTCTATATCTTCTTCAAAATTATCATAGTTTATTTCTTCATCGCATGCTAGATCTGTTACGGGTACTTTTTCCTTATATTCTAAATCAGATATGCATTTTGCATTTCTTGGTTTAACTAAATTTACTTCAATACTAGTCTTACTATTTATATAATTATGTTCAATATTCTCTACGTCAATAGGATTCCCTGATAAAGCATCTGCATTTACATTAGTTTTACCTGCCATATGCAACATCAAAATCATATTCTGCCAGTTTTAGTTTCCACCTAGTTACTCGAGAGCAAGGATCTTTCGAGTTTTGAAACCAAACTAGTGGTTTATGGTCTGTGACCAAGGTAAATTTTCTTCCGTATAAATAAGGACGAAAATATGTTACGCAATAAATAATTGCTAAAGCTTCTTTTTCGTATGTGTCGTATTTTCGTTCACAGTCATTTAATGATCTAGAAGTATAAGCTATAGGTTTATGTTTACCTATTTTACCTTGTGAAAGTGTTCCACCTATAGCAAATCCTGACGCATCAGTTGTTAAAATAAAAGGTTGTGAGAAGTCTGGTCTTTGTAAAAGAGGTTCTTCACACAATTTTTCCTTTAAAAGTTCAAATGCTTCTTGTTGTTTTTCAGACCAATTAAATTTTACATCCTTCTTTAAAAGTTGATTCAAGGGTGTTGCAATTTTAGAAAATCCATCAATAAATCTTCGATAATAACCAGCTAATCCTAAAAATTGTTTAATATTTTTAAGGTTTTTTGGTATCGGAAAATTTTTTACTACCTCTAGTTTCTTAGGGCCTGGTCGTATTCCTTCCTTGTCTATTATGTGTCCTAAATAAGCAACTTCAGGGCGTAAAAATTTACATTTATCTGGCTGTAATTTGAGATTTGCTGCACTTAATCTTTCCATTAGTTTATTAAATTTTTCCTCGTGTTCTTCTAAAGAATTTGCATATAAAACAATGTCATCCAAGTAGACGAATAATTCAGTTCCTTGAAGTCCTGTTAAAACTAAATCCATTAATCGTTGAAAGGTAGCTGGTGCGTTTTTTAAACCAAATGGCATACGGTCAAATTCATAATGGCCATAAGGGGTTGAAAAAGCTGTTTTATGAGTCTTCAGGGCTCATTTTTATTTGTTGGAATCCGGAAACAAGATCAAATACGGAAAAATATTGTGCAGATCCCAATTGATCTAAAATATCGATTATATTTGGTTTTCATTGAGTTTGCGAAAATCAAGTACCATTTGCCATTTTCTATTTCCATGTGAGTCCAATTTTTTAGGTACTATCCAAACAGGTGTATTATATGGTGATTGTGAGGGTTTAATAATTTTATTTTCAATTAGTTCATTTACTTGACGTGAAATTTCTTCTTTATGTACCGGAGGGAATCTATATTGTTTTGAAAATATCGGTTGATCATCTGTTGTTGGAATGTTGTGTTGTAAAACAGTTGTTGCTCCTAATGGTTCTCCTGGTATGTGGAATCGATCTGCATATTTTTCAATTAAATTTTCAACATGTTGTTTTTCTTCTTTGTTTAAATGATCTAATCTTAATAATTCTTTAATTGCGTTTTCTCGATTTTTATTTGAAATATTGAATAATTGGTGATAATCATTTGTCTGAGTAATTAAATGGTTAAAAATTTGTTGCGAAAAATTAAATTTCTCATTTCCTAAATTAAATTTTCTGTCATTCTGATTTATTGTTTTCTCATGTATTGATAGTTCTTCAAAGTCTATCAATTCAATAGTTGGTATCGTTAATCTTTGAGGTTGTGTATTTGTATTGAATATTTTCAGGTACGCTTTATTGTTATTATTAGAAACAATTGCATTTCCTAAATAAACTCCATTGCATAAGTGTAATTGTGGAATAAATCCCTGCCTTTGTTCACTGTTTTTAATTCTCACATAAAAATCTGAAACTGTTCTTGCTGGTACTAATATAGTTTCTGGCATTTCAAATGGATAAATTTTATCATTTATTTCAAGTTGTTTCTCTGCATAATTAATTTTTGCATTGTTGTTTCTGAAAAATTCTGTACCTAGTATACCATCATGTTCGATAGGTACTTCGTTCGGTATTATGTTGAGGTTGGTCAGGTAGCCGAAAATATCGATTGTTATTTGGCCAAGTGTAAATACAGGATGTTCATTTATGCCTGTTAGTTTTAGGCATTCGTATTTATTTATTTTTACGTTTGTTTTGACTGCTTGTTGTTTGATTAAATTTGATCCGGCTCCTGTATCAATCATCATGTGTATAGGATTTTGCAATCCTTCAGCTGATAGAATTATATGAGGAATACTTGTATTCAAATTAACTTTTTCAGTTTTATTTTCAACCAAATTAGGTGCGAATATTTCTTCGTTTAAGTCCTCCTTTGTGCACCCCTTCCAGGATGGGCATTGGAGTTTTCCTGATGATTAAATTCCTGTTGTTGTAGTGGTTGTTGTTGTTGTGGTTCTTGTGGTAATTGTTGATTAGTATTTATTTTCTTGCTATAATTCCTAGATGTATGTCCTGGTGTATTGCACGAATAGCAAATAACTTCAAAATTTTGACCTTGATTTATTTTTTGATTAAAATTTGAATTTTGATTTCTATTTTCATTGTAGTTCATATTGAAATTTGGTCTTTGATTAAAATGGGGGTTTTGATTCAAATTCCTACCTTGATTTTGAACTTGATTAAAATTTTGACCTTGGTTGAAATTTTGTCCCTGGTTGAAATTTCTGTTGAAATTCGGATTTTGATTGGAATTTCTATTGAAATTTGGATTTTGATTAAAATTTCGACTTTGATTATGTTGGTTAAAATTGCGATACATATTCTGGGTATTTCGATTGAAGTTTGGGTTTTGATTAAATCTGTTTCCTTGGGAAAAATTAGGGTGGGATGGGAAGCTATTTATATCTCTATAGTTGTTTCTACTACTTTGTTGATTTAGGCTTTGCACCTGGTATCTATGTGGGGGTCTTCACTGCGTTCCCTGACCTTGCATATTTCCCTGGTATTGATTATTTTGTCTAGTCAAGTTATTTCTAAACTGATTGCTCTGTGAATTTTTATTTGTTAACTGTTGAAAATATTGAAAACAGGTTGCTGCTGTGTGGCCTATTTTCTGACAGATTTGACATTTTATTGGTTCCTCTCGTGCTAAATTTATTGGCTGTTCCTATTCGTATCTCTAATTCTGGTTTCAAACCTCGGAGAAAACAATCGATCGCGTCTCTTTCCAAGTTTCTTTCAAATTCAGCAGCTTCCTTACCATTATTATTTTGTTTATGACATTCAAGGATTTCTGCTGCTATTTCTTGTATGCGTGTTGCGTAGGATAGAACACGTTCGTTTTCTCACATATATATCCTGCCAGCCTGCCTAAATCTCCTTGTAATTGGTATACGGTTTTTGATGGTGAAAAAATTGTTTTTAGCTTTGAAATAAAATCTTCTAAATTATTATAATAATTTCCTATTATACATCTTCTGGCTTCACCTGTAAGTTTGCTTCTTAGTAATTTGACCAAATTTGCTACTGCATTTGGAACCATTTCTTTGGCTTCCTTGCAAGCCTCAATAAAAATGGTTAATGGCACTTTATTTGATCCATCAAAGTATGGGACAATTTCTAACGCATCTCGTAGAGATACTTGTTGATTTGTAGGTAAATTCATCATTTCGATCGATTGTATTGGTAGGTTATTTGGTAAATTATTCGCTGAATTATTTGATAAATTATTTGCTAAAATTTCTTTATTAGACTTCCTAGAGGTTGAATACGGGTGTGAAGATTTTAGCGAATCAAGAGCCTGGTCAATATTTGCAGAGTCGTCAAGTATAATTTGATTGATTTTATTTGGTAAAGTTTCTTCAACTTGTTCAAATTCTAGATTTGGATTTTTAAATATTGTTGTTTGAATAAAAGATTCTGGAGTCCTATTTAGTTGTGATTTTGTTTCAAATGGATCTATTGATTCGTATCTTTTTTGAGGTGTAGTGAGAATTTTATTATTTGAAATATCACCAAATTAATCTGGGCATAAAGTTCTATCACACAAGGTTGAGTTTGCTGCAATGCTTTCAATTATTGATTTTTCTCTGAGTGTTATATCCCCTATGGTATCGTCAAATGAAGGGTTAATTTGCGGTGTATCGTTGTACTGATCTCCTGCAATAATTATACTATTATTGCGTTTGATAAAAGTTTTTAATTTATCAACAAATGGACTCTTAGGGTTTTTTGTGCCAATAATTGATTTCCTATGCTAATATCTAAAAGATCAGTTTGATCTAAATTACTTGAAGATTCGGAATATTGTAAATTTCCTTCTTGAGTTTTTCGTTTTGGTTTAAGTGGTATTTGGGAACTTTCCTCAACTTCTTTTGCTAAACTTGGATTTTTCCTTGTTTGACTACGAGTTACAGTGCCCTTTTTACTGATATCTCGTGGCGGAATCGACATTGGTATTTTGCATTTTAATTATTTCTAGAAAATGACTTCTTATTGTATTCTTATTTCGGAACAATTTTTTTTTTCAAGTCTAAAATTCTTTAATCAATTTAACCTTATTTTTTCCTAAACTGCAAATATTTGTTATTTTGGGTAGAAAAATTTTATTCTGCGCAAAACTGGGTTCCTCAATTTCTGTTTCAGATCCTGAATCTGAGGATATGCTGATAACCTCAATACTTGATATTTTATCTTTATTAGGAACAAAGTGACTCGAGTTTGCTTCAGGTTCCGAGTTAGAGAAAATATTTAAAGTTTCGATAATTGGGGGTAGATATTCAGAAATTTTATTTTCAGTCAATATTAATTCAGGTTCGGGATTTTTCGTTTCAATGTTTTCTGGTACAGATTCGATTTTTGTATCCTTTTCCTTTTCTAAATTACGCGAAAGTTTGTTTTTTATATAATTGCTTCTTTTCTCCAACAATTGCTCAAATAAATCGGAAAATTCAACGTCGTTTTTTATTTCTCTTATTTTACAAGTTGGTAGTTTCAACTCATCTATATGTTTTCCTGCTCGGGAGCGTTTAAGAGTATATCTAACGGGTGGTGAAGACATCTAGAAATACAGTATTGTACAAAATATGAGTTATGTATATTTTGATATAGTACATATATATATTTTTTCAAATAAATTTACAAATATACTTATTTCATTATTTTTTTTTTTTTTTTAGAATTTATTTTAGTTGTTTTATTGAAAGTTTTTGCTTAATTCTGATTTAAAAAAAAAAAGAAATACCTTGTTACATAAATTTGATGTATAGTGTACTTGTGTAATTTTATAGGAAATATTGCAATTCTGAAATTCAAAAACTCTAATTTAAGGATAGCTGAGCGCGCAATTCGCTAATCGCTTTTTAATATAACCTTCCACGAAAGTGAAAAGCTATATCCTTAAACAAATTTTTGATCACAGTAATCGAAACTTCGGATACAAAATTTATTAAATTAATTCTTAATCTGCTTCTGAAACTAGTTTGGGGATAGCTGAGCGCGCAATTCGCTGATCGCTGTTTAATATAACTTCCCACAAGGTGAAAAGTTATATCCCAAAACAAATTTCAGTCACAGGAATAAAAATCAATAAAAATAAATTTTTATTTTAATATCCTATTTTGTGGTTTCAATTATTCGATCCTTCTGTGATTAAAAATTAGCCAAGCTAGACTCAAGCACAGAATCTTGGGTAATTATACGATTCACAGAAATCACGACAGTCGAAAATCAGAATTATTGTAGTATCAAATTAATTAGGCTCGACTCAAGCACAGATTTCCTGCTTAATTCAGATACTACAGAATTCTGATAATCGTCAAGAAATTGAAGGTGTCAGTTTTTTTTGTCAAATAGAGAAGAAAAATAAAAGTTGAAAACAGTAAAATGTAAGCACTTCAAGGTTTGCCACACCCAAATTTTGGTGTCCGTTCAACGAATCCAAAGTGGACTTATATTTTCGTGTGCTCTATTTTTTCTGTTTAAAACTTGAATTTAATCTTATTTAACAAATGATGAATTCTTCCAGTACCAGATTAGACAGGGATGACTCAAGCACAAGCCCTGAATAATCTGTGCACTTGCAGAAATTCGAAAAATAAAAATAAAATAAAATGTGTTCTAATAATATACAATAAAATTGGGAAAAAATTTATTGGAAATTTTCGAAAGGATTAATTTATAATTTTCGAAAAATTTTGATTAAATTTTGCATTAATTCAAAATTTGCGAAAAATTTTAATTAAATTTGCGAAAAATTTGGATTGAATTTTGCATAGAAAAATTTATTTAAATTCATGACAAATTTATTTAAAATTTGCGAAAAATGTTAATTAAATATTGCATGAAGAAATATTTATTTAAAATTCCCAAAGAAAATTAATTTAGAATTTGCGAAAAAATTTTAATTGAATATTTCATAAAAAATTTTTATTTAGATTCACGAAAATATTTATTCAAGAATTGTGAAGAAATTTTTAATTAAATATTTCATGGAAGATATTTATTCATTTCTTTGCCATTTATTAAAATTTCAATTTTTTTGACACTAAGCACCTTTTTTCACTTTCAATATAACTCATATTTTGTATTTATATTTATAAAACACTTATATTTGATTGAAGAAGGAATTTCTATATGTGGGTAAAATCTCTCTCTTTTCAAAAAATATCTATATATCTTTCAAATAAATTCGCTAGAAAGTTAGATATCATTAAATATATTAATTTTTCTGCTTTATTGTTAGCTTTTGTGTTTCCCGGCCGATGCACCAAAAATAGTAAAGGGGGTATGTAACGTCCTGTCACTTACCTTTTACTATTATTACATTAAATCCCCTCGTTTTTGATCGGTGAAGAAATCCAAAGAATTTCTAAACCGAAACAGGGCGAGGGAAAGCTAACAACAAATAAATATTCAACGACTTTACAATTATTAACCTTTACTATGATTCTACAATAAAACCACGAGAGAGAGAGAGAGAGAGAGAGAGAGAGAGAGAGAGAGAGAGAGAGAGAGAGAGAGAGAGAGGGGGGGGGGGTCTAAAAATTCCTCCTGGGGCAAATGTTGAATGACTTACTTGTAGTTTAATCCACTCTGGAATCACTGATATTCCAAATAAAAACTTGCAACGTCACAATTGGAACACTCCGATATTTCCACGAACTTGGGGAGTGTGTAATAATTTCCCTTAGGTGAATAACTGGACCACTTGATACGGCGAAGGAAGATGCTGACGATGTGTTGAAGAAATCTACCAGAGGGCTGTAGGTTCTCCTTGAAGGAACTTGAATGCTTGACGAAGACTTTTTGGGGAAACCGACTCCGCGATGAGAAACTGTTGAAGACTGATAAAAAACTCGAGGAAGACCTATGAGAACTTGACGAAGAATACCCTGTATAAGAAGCTAACCAAATAACTATGTTGAAGCTGATAAATCTGAAAAAAATATATGTTGCACACGATGATAAAATAAAGTTCACATGTTTTTGCATTTTCCCGAAAAATTACTTAATAAAATTTAAAAGAAAACTTGTTGCAAACTAAACTAATTTTTGCGAACGAAATCGAAGCAAAAAATTTTCTCACATAACAGGTAAAAATGTTAATTTCTCGATTTAGTCGACATTTTTATGGGGGTAGATTACCCTAAAATAAGTTACGATTTTACAATCAAGCTACCAAATCGGTGTTAATTCATGTCGAAAAAATTTTAAGCAAATGTATTTTGAAGGCAATAATAAAATCAAATTTATCAGACCAACAATCTTCATTAGACTTGTTTATTCATTGTACGTGGTACAGTAGTGATGCTCTTCGAAGAAATGTTTAAAACACCAAGATGATTTGCACCACGAACATCTAATAACGGATACATTTTGACATCCTGAAATTTCACATAATGTCTTGGAAAATGCTTTAAAGAAAAAGTCGACCGGATTCCTAAATTCTCCTAGTTTTTCTACAACATAGCCACTTTTAAACCAGAAGTACGCAAAAAGACTGTGATACCTTGGTGAAGATAATTGATTGATCTGGGCAGTGTCCAGTCCAAGTTTACCTAATCCGTTATGATTCCACAAATAGCACCTTTGCATTTTAGTGCTTACACGGAAGCATATGCTTTCACGTCACTCTTCGTCAGACTTTAGCGGGAATTTGGTAACTCTAGTACCATTCAGTCTTCGAAACTTTGCCAGTATCCATCCGTCGATACACTTCTTAGTTCAAGTTTCGCAGGTACAGGCCCTTCAACTAGTCATATCACAGTATCGTTTTAGTTTGCGAAATTTCGTTCTGGGGATTTCAGCCTTGAAAATGAACCACGTGGGAGACCTCAACCCAAATCGGGACCAACGTCCGTTTTAACCACATAAAGTTCCCGGGTTATCACCGGCGTTCGTCACCCATTCCGTAGACTTCCCCCGGCAATCCTTTGAAGGTTTAAATAATTTTGTTTGAATAATTGCAAATGTCAAAAACTGTGCCGTTAATCCAATAGTTACTTTGATTCTACCTGGCTTAGATTAAAATTTAAATTCAAATTAACTTTTTGTATGAAATTATCAAATCATGAGAGTGGCAGACATAGCTTTTCTACATTATAATGCTCTCCCACACACTACAAATCGGACGCAATTAAAAATATTGGATTTGGATTTAAAAAATATCGATTATCTTCCGTATTCACCAGACCTTTCACCAACTGATTACTATTTTATCTGAAATTTGGATAACTTCTTACAAGAAAAACTATTTAATATTAAATATCAATTAAATATTTCGCGCTTTCATCGGTTCACGCTCTTCAGGCTTCTATGCAAAAGGCATAAATGAATTACCATTGAAATAGCAACAGTTTACTGCCGCCTTAGGAGCATACTTTGAATAATTGAAATGTTATTTTATTCGAATAACAATCAAGCACCCAGCAAACACCTTATGCAATCGCTCCGTAAAAAAAGGGTAACATAGTTATTTCTGGTTATGTAACGATTGTTATTGTTCAATGATGTAATTGCTATATAACGGGAAGGTAACAATGTTATGTAAGATTGTTACCGCGTGAAGATGTAAAAGATCAATAAAAGAGTGAATGTAACAATTCTATAGCAGTGGGATGTATATGCTATAGAAAAACAATGTAAAATTCGTTCTCTAATTGTGTTACACACATGATCTCTAACAGTTTTGTCATAATGTTATGTAAGTGAACCGTCACGGAATTACTGTATAATTATGTAAGTCGTGTATAATGTACATTAATAAAAGCTATGTAACAATGTGACACAATTATTATGTAAGAATCATGTAACATCTTTTCTATAACTTGGTTACCTAAATGATCTATTACAATTTCGTTGCTTTGTTACGTAAAAGTAATGTAACAATGTTACAGAACAGTTATGTCAGTTGTATATAATGTACATTAGTAACAGCTACGTAACAGTGCGACATAATTTTTATGTGATAATACTGTATCTTTGATTCTATAACTTGGTTACGCGAATGATCTATAACACTTTCTTTGCAGTGTTACATAAGTGTACTATACTATGACGGCATTACTGTGTAGTGCTTCTCTGTAAGTTGTATATAATGCACGTTATTATCAGATATGTAACAATCATGTAATATTATACATAGTTATTTTAATTTCCTGAATACCGACATCAATAATAGTTGGAAAAATTAAAAATTGTGGGTAATAACTTGTGTATTGTGCTCTTATAGTAAAATTTCACATGCTCTAAGTATAATATTCAGTAATCGACAAATAACACAAAGGTGCAAAATTTGACTCACAGAAATGAATTGTGTATTATCAATATTTCATCATCGTATATCTGTTTAACATATCTCCGTTATATACTATTTACATATCGCTTTCACAAAACTTCTATATAACATAATTGCATAACACATATAGAACATATTTACATTGATGCTGCGTAACAATATAGCACATATGATACATAAGTCTGTTACAGACCCATTACATCACAGCGTTACAGAGCTGTTATAGAACTAATTCATCACACAGTGTGACATTTTGCGTCACAGGTGACTCACCTGTAAGTCACCAGCTATGTAGCGTGTTACAATCTGTTACGTAACAGTTACATACATGTTATATAACAGTGTTTGCTGGGATGATTGCACACGCTCCAAATTCAAGTGTTAAAAAAAACACGGACGTTTAAAATTAAATTTCTATTGGGTCATTGAGTATCAAGTAGGAAGTTCGGATTCAAAAGTATGCATGGATCCAGTTTTCGATCACTGTTTTACATTCACTGTGATTCTGATTTGCGATTCTGCAGGTGCCTGAGTTACATCCCTTAGATTGTTTCGTGTTTCACTCATCCGTTCTGTATAATCAATGATGACACTAGAACCTTGGTTATTGAGAATCTTCGAGGAGCAAAACGACCGCTTAGTGCATACACTACTGTTCGTTACCCAATGACGGAGTTTGTGTCTACTCGTCTTCGACACGACCCCTCTTTCTATCATAACCATCCGAACAGAGTCTCAATAGGTCAGGTTTCAATAATCAAGGATCTAGTATAATCCTAGAATTTATTGTATATATTTTAAGATTCAAATTCATCATTTTTCTGTGCCATTATATGCTAAAAAAAATTCCCTGTTAAAGCACGAACGATATTTTGCTTCTTAAAATAAGTAAGAATTAGCTAAGAGTATATTTATAAAAAGCACTTAGTTACCTGTGCCATATCGGCGGTTTGCTGTTTTGATGTTTTTTGCTATATTTAGATTTTGTCGACTGTGCTAGGATTAATGATCAATTTTATTTTTTGAACAGTTACTATTCAAGTGTTTTCATATCCGTGAATTAACATAAAAATTCTTCCCTAGCGTTTATGATATTATTTTATTTCATACGATGTTGTTGTTACCAATTGGCTTTAGGGTCCACAAATAATAACTCCGGAGGTTACATACTTCCAAACGTTTCGACTCTTATGGGAGTCATCAGTGATCTTTATTTCTAAAATATCAAAACATTGTATAACATTGCACATATGAGCCCTATTTTGGAGTAAACTTTGGTAATGTGGAAAATGTGTAAAACCGTGAAAAATTTACATAAATTGTACAGAAAACATCGATAAATTACCTAAAAACTTCCTTAGGAACAACAATAAAATTCTGACATATAACTTTAACATACATCAACTAAAAAACTAGTATATATTTGTGTCTAAATGTTACTGACGATATAGATGCAAGTACATATATAGAATAAAACTGCAAAGGTTTATTTATGAAAATTAGCTTAGAATTGCTAATATGAATTCTACACTGTTCGAAATTTCTACCGCAATTTACCGGAACATGTGACTTTTTTATACCGAAAATTCAGTTACAGTTTCGTAATTTTATAATAAATTTTATAAAAATTCTGTAACAATTTGGTAGTTTTAAGATACATTTTATGAGAATTCAGTCAAGTTCCATAATATTAAGAAAAATTTAGAAAATTTTTAATTTCATTTCACATTTTTCCCAATTTTAAGATACTTTTTTTTCACATGGGGCACGCTGATACTCAATTAACCATAACTTCTACAAAAGTTATCCAAATTAATTTTTTTATGAAGGTCTTGGAAACGTTTCTTCATCAGCTTTACGCTGAAAGTAATGGTTTTAGATTAAAAAAATTATTTGAACTTCATTTTTTAATTTTAAACATATTTTTGAGTTATTCTCCAAGTGCGGCCGTTAATTTTTTTTCCAAAATTATGTTTAAAAAAACTTGACTTTTTCCCTTTAAAATGAGCCATGGTCGAAAGTGGGGCGAAAGAAATTGGTGGAGATATATAACACTTCTTGCGCGCAGTATCTGCGTCGCAGTGCAGCTAGGCGCCACGATCACGACGTACCGTCCATTGGGAACTTATTTAATTGTACTTTGTATAATTTGTTCGTAAAACTGTTATTTTTGGCTGGTACGAAATTAAAAATAAAAATTAATTTGTAATTCGGGGTGATTTTTTAGTGTGCGTCCCCTCGCCTCTCACATTGAAAATTGAGTCACATAATTTGCTTATTACAGTGTATGTCCACTTCTCTTTCTTCTTTGCCTCACAGTTTTTTTCGGGAGAACATCACATCCTAATAATGACGAATATTTTCTCAACATGAGAGTTAATTCAGCAGAGGGAACGAAAGAGGGATATTTTTGTGTACCAGGCACTGTGTTTGCTAATGCAAATCTACTCTTAAGTTCTTGAGCTGTGATGGCGTGATTTTTTTGAGACTAAAGAATACTAAAGTTTCAACTAAATTTTTCTTTGCCCATTGATACAAGGCATCAGCAGTCTAAATCGGATCTTTAAATGACGCTTGTAGTCTAGCACGCGCTGCGAGTCTTTTTAAATTTTCCCCAATACTATCACAAGGGCCTTTTCCATGCGCCGTTGCATGGAAATGCCATTCGGCTGGAATACCAAAATCCATTTCATGGTGGAGTAAATTGATGAAGTTATATTTATTTTTAAAGTGCTGGGCGGCTCCATCTGTAAAATAAATCATTTTTCTGGGTTGAAAATTCTCTTTCAAATAGTGTGTAATAACTTTTTGAAATTCGTACACAGCAATTGTTTCATGAGTCAAACAGTCTGATAACATAGCAAGACTGCGGTGCTTTAGAATGTTGTCCTCTTTATAATAAATTACCACTGTAAAAATGGTAGCTTGATCATTGTTCCAATGCATCTGGAATTCTATTCTGTTTATACACTGGTCTGCGAGAACAATAATAATTATTTGGTTAAAAAATGCAGTTTGTAGTCGATTATTTGTAGTCGACTAGAAACCGTACATTCTGAATTTGAAGCATGGGCACTCGCGAGGCAAAAGCCGCGCGCAAGGAGTGTTATATATCTCCACCAATTTCTATCACCCCACTTTCGGCCATGGCTCATTTTAAAGGGAAAAAATCAAGCTTTTTTTAAAACATAATTCTGGAAAGAAAATTAATGGCCGCACTTGGAGAAAAACTCAAAAATATGTTTAAAATTAAAAAATGAAGCTAAAATAATTTTTTAAATCTAAAACCATTGCCTTCAGCGTAAAGCTGATGAAAAAACGTTTCTAAGACCTCCATAAAAAAATTAATGTGGATAACTTTTGTAGAAGTTATAGTTAATTGAGCCCCTGTATACTGACAACCCGTCGTACTAGAGACCTTCTCTTAGGGGAATATAAAGAAGTTCACTAGGACAATAATTTCACGGACTTTCAAGGAAATCGGAGACAAAAAGTTTTTAGGCGAGTACATTTGACGAATTTTGCTCCATCAAATTATATATATCATCAAATTTTACGTTACCTTTGTAACATGAATTTTTTTTTAAATTTCCGAACATTTCCAATAGTGTATAGTTCAAATATTTTTTAAAATAATAAAAACTTCGTATAAAACACGTTAAAAATTATTTTAGAGCAAAAAATTAAAATGTAGCGAATAAACTTGCAATAAAAACGTAAATTATAAATAAATTGCTCATAAGAATGCCAGTGTTCAAATATTAGTGTTATGAAAAAAACATGTGTTCTGACAAAGGGATATCTAAATTTTTCAATCGCATCAACATTTGGAATTTGAAAATAAATAAATAAATCTTATAATACCTATTACACCTTATGGCCTCCTTTTGTCGTAGTACTGCAGTCGAAATGTGTGCCAGAGTGGTGGAAAATTGGGTCCAAAGAATCGACCGCTGTAAACAGGCATGTGGTGGTCATATGACCGATATCGAATTTCATTCATAAAATGTAATGCTTGCACTACACGCACAATAAATTTGAACTCAATATCTCAAATATTTCTGTGTTTTATTCATAGATAAAATTGTTATGTCCCTATTGGAAAACCCTTTAGAAATATGAATCTGCAGAACGTCCAAACAAAGTATAAGTTTCAAAGAAAGCAGCCATCAAGGATTAGGTTTCAAAATTGTCGTGTCGTGTGTATGTGTGTGTGGTAGAAGAGAAATCAATTCGGGTCCGTTAGTAAATACCTGTTCTGAAATTAATAGACGGATTGTGTCTGAACCGATGTTTAAATCCGTAAGTGATAAAGCTGTTACAGAAGAGAAAGAAAAAAATGTTGGAAATGGAAGAACGGAGAATCATTTGAAAGTGTCTGGCGATGGATCCTGGAAGAAACGTGGCTACACTTCAATGCTCCGTGTAACAACGCTCGTTGCGCATAACACTGATAAAGTGATCGATCTGTTTGTTAAAAGTTCGTTCTGTCAGGCATGTACCCTGCAAAAAAGACCTTAAATGACGAGGAATTCGAAGAGTGGTACGAAGATCACAAAGATTCATGCACTCTGAATCACACAGGCTCATCCGAAAAAATTATATCGGCGACGGTGATTCAAAAACTTTTGCGGGTATTTTTAAAATGATTCCATACGGTGATGATTGTCCTGAACTCGAATTTTTAAGATTGTCCTGTTACGAAGAATGAGTGTGTGGGACACGTACAAAAACGTATGGGTACATGTCTACGGAATAAAAAGAAAGCAGAGAAGCTCGGCGGCAAGAATCGCCTGAAGAAAGCCATCATTAAGAAACTCACTCTCTATTATGGCCTGACTCAGAAGAAATGTTGATTCTGTCGAAGGAATGAAAAAAGCTATAATTGACACGCTGGACCATTATTGTTCTACGGATAAATCTCCATGGCACGAGAATTATCCGACAGGCGCTGTAAGCTGGTTTTGGTTAAGTTATTTATTTCCCTTCCAAAAACGCTTCGCAAAAACCGGTGAATTTCGGCCTTCTAAAGCAGGCCCCTGCCTTAAAGACGTTGTACAGGACTCTCCTAGGACGGTCTAGACATACCTGTTAAAACCAAAAACCTCCTCTTTCGTACCAGTATACCGCCCGCGGAACCGCTTTTCGGCTTTAAACTTCACGGGCAATTGGTTCCAGCTTAAAGTCGCGTACGACCATTGCCGGTCCCAAGCCCGGATGCGAAAGGAGGAAGGGGCACACAGACAGCAACATGACACTACATAATTACAGCGACACTGAACGCAACACAACCAATACCCGAGACGGCGTTTCGCGGGAGGGCAGCGTCTCGCCCAGAGGAATGTGTGAGGCCATGCACGGAACAGACGCATCCTGCAGCCCGCCAACTGTAGTAGCCGAAAGGACTCTACCAGCAGCTGGGCTGTTGCCGTCAGGATGACCGTCAAGGAAGCCTTCTAGACAGGCTTTCCCTAGCGGTGGGCCTGCCGGGCGCACGCGTTTGAATGGTTTCTCCTCAACCTTCGGGCGCGTGAGGACTCGGTGTGGAGCAAAAGCATCAGGGGACCTTGAACAGGTTCCTTGATGCCACATGAGTGGAAACAGTGTAAATGCGGGGGGCCCCTTAATCGGGGTATCAACCTAAATGCGCATGCGGCGGTGACGCTGAACTTCCCTCGTGCCCTTCTCGCGGTCACATCACAACCACATGCATGATACCGACACCCACACATACCAGCATGAATGGGCTGCGGCCGGCGCCTGGTGGATATTCCCGATAGAAAAGCCAAGGGAGGAGTATTAGCCTCCCGACCAGGGTAGGACGCGATGTCAGTACCTTACCTCTGTGGAAGTAATATGGGTAAATGTAAGTCCCTCCGGTGTTCGGTCGCGAAGGGCAAAGATCCCGTGAAACCACATGTTAAACTGGAAAAACCGCTCACGTTTCTACTGTCTGGAGCCAATTTCGGGGTTGAAATCATGGACGCCCGGGCGCAGGAATGAAGGATTACCTGGTCAGTATTTCCTTATACCCGACGCTGCGTAGGATAAATCGCACACCGTCTAGCCTGAAGTCGTGGCGGACCCGGCACCGCTCGGTCGATAGGGGTGACGTTAAACCTTTAGCATCATTATGGCTAATTATTATGGATAATAGCCCTACTGCGGTAGGGCTCCCATGATGGGCGAACCGTCTTAAGACACGACGAGATTAATATGAATTTTGAACGTAATAAAGGAGATGAAGCGGTGATGCGCACTCACACACTCCTCCAGGGGCTGATGGATGGAAAGACGTCCTTCAGCTCCTGAAGGAGCAAAGTAAGAAAATGGAGAGGTTGGCCAGGGCTCTCAGCGTTATCCAGCAGGGTATGCTGAGAAACAACCCTGGCCATGTTAAGGCCAGTGTCAGTGAGGCTTCGGAGGTGTTAAGCGGAATGCTCAACACCCACAAGTGCTTACTGGAGAGCGGGGTGGAAATCCAGAAAAGGCTGGAATCCCACCCCGCCTCAAAAAAGATGGGCATTTTCCGGAGACTGCGCTCTGCTGGGGAGATACCCCAAAAAAGCTGACAAAGGGAGAGAAGAGGGTTGCTCCTTCTCCGCCCGATTCGATTATCGATTAAAGATTAAAGAGATCCCTGATAGAACCACAGTAGACCCGTTTAGATACCCAGAGCGCACGGCCAAATTTGTCAATCTATGACTCCGCTATAACACGTTCAGACCCTGTTAGACGCCCATACCTTCTATTCAAGAGATCCCTGATAGAACCACAAAAGATCTGTTTAGACACCCAGAACGCACGGCCAAATTTGTCAATTTATGTCCTCGTTAGGGACCGTTTAGACCCTGATAGACGCCTACATCTATGATTCCTTAGATACCTGATTCAACCACGCTAGACCCGTTAATACACCCAAAGTGCAATTTGGAAGAATTATTTTCATATACTCATCCCGGACGGTAGCCTGGTATACCCTGTTAGGTCCTGTTTTGCAATCAAATTAATCTAATTTGACTTCCAATTACCCATGTAGAACTCGCTTACACCCGGATAGCATTCCACAATTATGTTATTATTTCCCGGTAAAACCCAGGACCGGATGAAGTGCCAGAGCTTATGATGGGAACCTACCCGGGTTCCAAATGGCGTTTTACCCGGTTCCAACCATGGTTCTAACGGTTTTTTTTAAGCGGCGTACATTACAATTTTTTACTCTAAATAATTTTTTACGTGTTTTTATCAGAAGTTTTTATTATTTAAAAAATATTTGAACACTACACTGTTGAAAATGTCCGGAAATTCGCAAAAAATGTTATGCTACAAAGGTGACGTAAAATTTAACGATATTTATGGTGTTTTTGAGTAAAAGTATCTTGGAATTGAGAAAAATGTACTGAATTTTTAAAATTTTGCTTAATATTATGGAACTCAACTGAATTTCCATAAAATGTATCTTAAAACTACCAAACTGTAACTAAATTTCTGGTTACGTGTGGCTGAATTTTCAGTTGATTGTAACTGCATTAAACTTTAGTCCCCCCCGTAAAAGTATTCCTATTAAAAGTTAATTAAATTAAGTAATTAAGTAATTAAGTAAATTAAAAAAAAAATTTCATAAGGTTACTAACAAATAACTGGATTTTCTGAAATTCTATCTTAATTTTGCGAGGCTGTAGCTGAATAAAACTCCAGTCACATGTTTCGGTAAATTGCGGTAGAAATTTCTAGCAGTGTAGAATTCATAATAGCAATTCTAAGCTAATTCTCATAAATAATCCTTTGCAATTTTATTCTATACATGTACTTGTATCTATATCTTCAGTAATATTTAGACACAAATATATACTAGTTTTTTAGTTGACATATCTTGAAGTTATATGCTTGAATTTTTTTGTTATTCCGAAGTAAGTTTTTAGATAATTTATCGATGTTTTCTGTACAATTTATGTAAAGTTTCGAACGATTTTTTACATTTTTCACGTTACCAAAGTTTACTCCAGAATAGGGCTCATATGTACAATATTTTATTCAATGTTTTAATATTTTATAAATAAAGATCATTGATGAGGACTCCGATCAGAGTCGAAACATTTTTAAGCATGTAACCTTCGGAGTTATTATTTCTGGACGCTAAAGCCAATTATTAACAACAAAATCGTATGAAATTATTATTTGAGGGTCGATACAACTCCTATTTTGTGAATGTTATTTTATATGACTTATATGTTAATTTCAGATAGGAGATCCTCTTTTGTGTGCACAAATAGCAGATATTTTGCTACGAGAGAAAGGGCACTACGTACAAGCTATAAATTACCCAACAGTTGCAAAAGGAGAAGAGAAACTACGTCTTGCTCCAACTCCCGAACACACGCACTTAATGATGGATAAACTTGTTGAGGATACGTTGAGCGTATTTCAGCATCTTAATATTGCTGTAGTCAAAGAAAAAGCACATGAAGCATCACATGCAATATGCGCACACTAATAATTGTACAAAATTAAATAAATATTAAAATCTATGGAATTTATAGAAGCACAGTCTACTGATTTAATAGTAAAGGAAACGTACCAGTTTGTGGACACTTGTTCATATTTTTCTCCATTAATATGTCAAGTGTTCAAAAACCTTACGATAATATTTATAAACATTATTCTGGAATAATAAAAAATAAGATTGATATGAGTTGTCGGTGTTAAATTTGCATATTTTAAAAATAAACCGCCGTTTTTTATGCAGGTGTCACTGTCAGCATAGTGGTAGCAATGAAATCACCTTCATCTTAGTAGAAACTGTTTTGACAGTAGACTTACGTTTGTTTATGGGAAATGCACTAAACTCAAGGTAAGTTAGTAAAAAAAGGTTTTGATAAATCAAGGATGTTTATATTCTACACCAACGTTCCTGAAAAGTCTTAATTTCTCATCATTTATACAAAATACAGCAGTCTACAAACTGGTACAGAAAATACATGAATATGCCTGTTTGTAGACAGTCATGTGAAAAAATCAATTCTTACGTGTTTTATCTCTGTATTTATGTTTATTCAGTAAATTATTAGTCAATTAACGATTCCCCAATTGTCAATAAATTTTTTTATCAATTATATCCGTAAAAAGTCAGTAAAATGTACTTATTAGCAAAATTTTTCATATTACACTTTTGGAATATGATAATAAATAATTGCAATAATACCGAGTATTTTAATAATTTTTAATAATATTTCTAAAGCTCTAATTGATTTTCATGCGAAAAACTTGTTGCTTTTCATAAAAATCTAGCACCATCTAATACACGGAGAAACTTTTCATTGTAAAATCTAGTATTATTATATTTATTTTTACTAAAAGTCAATAGGAAGCGAGGATATAGTAACAAAACTAGTTTGATTTACCATAGCAGTAGGAGGAAATACATTTTCTGAACCAATTGTAAATATAGTGCAACTTTATAAATTACCATTGAGAGTTGCAAAGATTAATATCTTTGATGGCAAATTGAAACTAGAAATAAGTGATACCTATATAAATAAAAAGTAAAACTATCTATGCAAGAATTGGTCTTTTGAATAATATAAATTGCAAAATAGTTTAGAGAAATTGCCATTGTCAATAGTAATGAACAATGAAGAGGGAAAGACTTGAATATTTTGCAATTGTATACATCATATATTGGAATAGTACGTTGTCAAAATTCCCATTGGAAATATTGAATGTACTGCCGAGTGACGTCAGATACGCTAAACGTTTCTGATATTACCCGAGAATCGCTCCATGTGCTCTTTATGATTATTTGTCGGTAGCCGATATAGTAATATATTTTTTTACATTTGAATATGGCGCCTTTCTAACTTACGATTTTTTTAGCAGAGGGACTACCGAGCTTTTCCTCACAAATCGTAAAAGTTCCACAGTTCAGTATATAATGTACATTATACATTGTAATTGACAATATTGACATATCACTGCGATGCGTTTATGAATGTGTGCGTTGTGCAGTTAGATTAAGTTGCGTTGAGTTAGTAATTGAGCGTGCATTGGTATGTTTATTATTTATATTAATATATATGTATGTGTATGTAAATATGTAACTATGTTTATAAATACTCTCTCTATGTAGCTCACAAAATAAAAAATATTTTATATTATAAATGTTATAAAATAATATATGTATAAAATATTTTATATTATAAATTTTATAATATAATATATATATAAAATATTTTATATTATAAATTTTGTATTATAATATATAAAAGAATATATATAAATTAATTAGTTGATATTGAATATATATAAATATTAAATATATATAAAAGAACAATTTATTGAAAATAACAATTTTTTTTTGATATTTTTTCAACATTCTTTCATTATCTTGATTACAATAATGAAGATATAAAGAAAATGGAAATAAATTATCAATGATGATAAATTGAAAGTTTAATATTCATACAATATATTTTTCCTTTATACAATACGTTTACAAAATTAATATTATTCTCTATAGGGATACAATAATAATCGATTTTTTAAAGAAATTTACAATTCTCAGAGAAATTAAAATTAAAACAAAGTATTCCTCTTAATATATAATAATTTATTAGAGAATGTAAATGACCAGCTTCAGATCTGAAGTTATTTTATAGACTTTGAGAGTAAGATAGGAGAAAGAGCTCTTTTACGTCTATTTAACAGTTACTGTAAAGCAGCATCGTAATTATAAAGAACCATCTCTTCGATCGTCATCTTTTCAGATTATAAATCTCAAATCCACCTATCTGCAGGTGCAAAGTATAGGCGTTATGAAAGAATTTTTACAAAGGATTAATAAAATCTTAACTTAGTTTTCAGATCTACAGAATTATGACATGACCTGTTTTTCGATAATTGCTTAAATTATCCTACTTTGAATTATGTGAGTGAAAAAATTTGTTCTAATTAAATTTAAAGCTATCAAAATTCTTTATGAAATGAGCCCAGCATGAATTCGTTTTGTTAGTTTTTGAAGAAGTTATTGCAGAAATAGTCAAGATTTCAATGCTTTCTTAAATTTTAAATAAATTTCAAAGTAATGATCTTGGACTAATTTTAAAGCTAAATTTCTACAAAATCGATCAAAATTCTTGAAATTGATGTTTAATTTTTTTCTCACATACTGCACGAGGTTAAGGTTCAAATCAAAAAGTTGGAAAATTCCAATGTTGCTTTTGCCTAGAAAAACATTTTTATAAGATATATAAAACACATAATCATGAATTTTGTATCGAATCCCCTTAAAATATATATTCATATGATCTTTATCCTACAGATAAAATGTTTTCGAAATTTCCCTATTTTTTTGTTACAATTTTAACTCCTTGCATTATGCAAGAGAAAATTTATAGATTTATAATGATAATTTAGTGTGATTCTGTAGAAACTTTGCTCTAAAATGAGCTCAAGAACATTAAAAAATGTTGATTACTTCGAAAGTTATTTAAAATTTAAGAAAGTATTGAAATCTTGACTATTTCTGCAATAACTTCTTCAAAATTTAACAAAACGAATTCATGCTGGGTTCATTTTATGAAGAATTTTGATAGCTTTAAATTTAATCAAGAGAACAAAGTTTTTCATTTATATAATTCAAATTAGGATAATTTAAGTAATTATCGAAAAACAGGTGGCCGGACAATTCTGACCGGTACTGTATTTAAACAAATTTCGAAATTGACAAAAATGTATTTGTTTTCGAAAGGATGCGTCTGAGAGAAAATTGTTGAGGAAGAGATTTATTTTGCTCGCCTGGCACTACTCAGCAGAACTTTTTTTTTCAAAATTCACATTTTTGGAAATTATATGTTTATGCAAATTTCAAAATTGACAAAAAAGTATTTATTTTTAAAAGGATGCGTCTGAGAGAAAATTGTTGAGAAAGAGATTTAATGAGCTCGCTTAGCAAAACTCAGAATAACTTTTGTTTTTTCAAAAAAAGAAAATGGTGGTGCTAGTAAAAAAACGTTTTACAAAATTTCGGTCCTAATTTTTATTTTTTTTAAAAATTGCGGCAAAATTCATTACAAACTTAGCGCAATTCAGCACAGCTTTTGTTTTTTTTTAAAAAACAAAATGGCGGTGCTAACTTCCTGGACATGAAAAATCTTCTTTTAATTTATTTATGAAAAATCGGAATATAAAATAGTGGTGTGGTATCAAGCAAAAATTTTAAATTAGTTAAGATTTTATTAATCCTTTGTAAAAATTCTTTCATAACGCCTATACTTTGCACCTGCAGATAGGTGGATTTGAGATTTATAATCTGAAGAGATGACGATCGAAGAGATGGTCCTTTATAATTACGATGCTGCTTTACAGTAACTGTTAAATAGACGTAAAAGAGCTCTTTCTCCTATCTTACTCTCAAAGTCTATAAAATAACTTCAGATCTGAAGCTGGTCATTTACATTCTCTAATAAATTATTATATATTAAGAGGAATACTTTGTTTTAATTTTAATTTCTCCGAGAATTGTAAATTTCTTTAAAAAATCGATTATTATTGTATCCCTATAGAGAATAATATTAATTTTGTAACCATATTGTATAAAGGAAAATGATATTGTATGAATATTAAACTTTCAAAATATCATCATTGATAATTTATTTCCATTTTCGTTATATCTTCATTATTGTAATCAAGATAATGAAAGAATGTTGAAAACAATTTGTCAATAAATATCTAATAAATATCAAAAAAAAAATTGTTATTTTCAATAAATTGTTCTTTTATATATATTTAATATTTATATATATTCTTTTATATATTATAATACAAAATTTATAATATAAAATATTTTATACATATATTATTTTATAACATTTATAATATAAAATATTTTTTATATATATTCTATTATAAAATTTATAATATAAAATATTTTATATATTATTTTATTCATATATATATATATATATATATATATTTTAAATATTTATCCGATCTTAGGAAAAGACTAGTAAAGAGCGAAGTAGAAGGAAAAGAGGTAAAAAGCTATTTTGTAAAATCTTGTCGAAGAGCTAGGGTTGAATTGACGAGGACTACCTGACCTATCACGAATACAGCAGACTCACCAACACAAGTTTGGGCCTTACTCCTACAACTTACTTCTTATCCGTGAGATTTTGGCGATTTTCGAAAGTGTGGATCCTCGTGTTCGGGTTTGGAACTTTACCTACCCCTGGCGTCTTTTTCCGCAAGGTTTAGACCATTCAATCGCCCTCGATGTCTCCTCTATACCTATCTTCACTCAACGAATAAAGTACTAAAAAAATTTTTTTGAATACTTCACAACTTTCATATAGCAATTTCAATATATAAGCGTGAATAAAAGGTTTGATTTTTAAAAAAAATTAATAAATGTATTTTATTATTATATTTGTCAATTTTGCTTTATACCAAAGAATTCTCAATGTTTAATTTCGTTTGCAAAATAAAATATACTTTATTTCATTTTTAAATAATCTAAAATTTTATTTACATTTATTTGTTGAAATTGTCATGTAAAAGATGTCAAATATAATAAAAGTTCTTTTTGAGATATTTTATTCCAAAGGAATTTTCATAAATTTTATTTTATACTAGAGGAATTTAAGGTGTAATTTTCAATACTGAGTTAAATATGGTTTTTTATTTTTTCAATAATTAAACCTTCTTTTCACAATTATGTATTGAAAAAAAGGCTTTTTAAAAGTTTTACGTATTTTAGAAGTTTTTCTTTTCAAAGTGTAAAATATTGATTTATATATTTTTTAGACTTTTGAATAAGCTATTTAAAATTAAAAATTATTCCCAAAATACATTTTTGTTTTGAGTTTGAATATTAAAACAATACTTAAAGAATTTTAAAATCTTTCTGTGGAAAAAATGACGCTTTCGACTGCGCTGGGATTCGAGCCCAGGTCTTTCGATTGCTGGTCGACTGCTCTAACCACTGAGCTACACAGGCGTCCGACATCTCCTTCTCCACAGGAAGATCTCCTTATATCGCTATCGACAACGTATCCTATCTGATACGCGACTAGTGATCCTCCGATAATGTAGGTAGTGACAAAAATTTCAAACCCAACTAATTAATTAAAACAATACATGAATTGTATTTAAATTTACAAAAAAAAGTACACAATAAGATTTCTTTGATTGAAAGCAACATTGAATTAAAATAAAATATTTTTTAAAGTTCTTAAAATACGTAACATTTTTTATCACATGTCATTTTCGAATTACGACTGTGAATAAAAGGTTTCATTGTTTCAAAAAGAAATCATGCTTACATTTGCATACAAAAATTATTTAAAAATGGGAAAATTATGAAAAAATTCCACGTATCTCAGAATTTTTTCATAATTTTCCCATTTTTTCTCTGCTGTGAAGTAAAGTTGAAAAATATTTCTTTCGAATAAAATCCTTCGAAACAAATTTTCTAATATCCCGTGTGGAAAAGTCGACTGGGGCCAGACTGGGTCCTAGCCAGAATGCCCAAGTTTGAGGTGGCCCCCAATTGGGAACCCCAGTCTCGCCCCGATGGGCTGTTGTCTGGGCTGTAACGCTTAGACCAACTAACGCCCAGATTGGGGGTAACTGCCTGGGCCCCAGATGGGCGATTTTTTTTACGCCCGACTAACAAAAATCGGGTTTAGTTATTTAATCAGTAGAAAAAACGAATTAAGGATTGAACGAGATGTTTATTTTCATACACTATAATTGTGTTTTATTTGTTAATTATTTATTCACTTGTAGCAGCTTGACGTTCTTTACGTCCTTTATCCCAATCTCTTACATTGCTGAGAACAATTCCAATAGCATCTGATGCACTTTTTTTCAAAAAGTTAAATTTAGTTCCTTCTCTGCTAATCGAGCCGTGTGTTTCAATTACAGCATCTAATTAGATAATAATAAAGTGATTGTTTAGAGTAATTAAAATATCTCTTCTCAAATTAAGAAGTGTAGTTACTTTCAAATAAGTCTTGTTTGTCAAAAAAAAAACTAAAATGCATATAAATTTTGTAAATAAAACAAAATCTGTATTACAATGCAATAATTTGCAATACATACCTAGAATACATTGATGGATTTTATAATCTTTTAGTAAGAGCTTGTTCGGCATTTTTCTGACGTTTGTGAATTTGCTTTAGAATTTGATGTCCTTTTTACTGCCCTTTTTAGTTGCCTTTTTTTTAGTATTTGCTGAGTCAAGAAGCGATCTTAGTTCTTTTGCCTTCCACCAAGAGTCAGTGTCATTGGAAGATGACGATGATAGTTTGCTGTTTGGCACAGGGATTTTTGCAAATGCACCCTACTTTGCTCTTTCTTTATATTTATTTTTAAGATAACATGCTTTTTCTTCTGGATTGAAATCTGAATCAGCCGTATACACAACATTGTCATTGTTTTGTAGCAGTAGAAGCTTTATGGTTCCTTCAACAAACGTCTCTAAAATATAGTAAAATTTGAATGCTTTATAACAATCCGAATTATTCCCATCTCGTATTTATTCAGATTAAAAATTTAGTTCGCATTAATCGAAACTCGGATTGATTTAGATTATTTCAGATTGAAAACTTGGTTCGGATTCATTCGGATTGATGCCTCGGATTTAACCAGATTAGGTCGAATTGATTTCTGGCCGTTTTTCATCAAATGAGATACAAAACGTTTTTCGGATTGGCTCGAAATGACTGAATAGTTCGGAAACAGATTCCGGAATGGCTCGGAAAAGCTCTGATTTGCTCGGAATGAAATTCAATTTGATACTTTCGCCAGGGTATATTACATTTTTGCGTTACTTGTATTATAGTAAATTCTAGTTCGAACTCTTCCCGTGCGCCATCAATCGGTACTTCAATTTTAGGTAAAAGAACTTTTGAAACATAATTGATGACAAAATTTTTCCTTCATAAGTACGTAGTGATTGTTTACAAAAAATGATGTTCCCAAAAAGAAGTAAAATGAATCTTTTGAATAAATTTCCAATCACAGAACTTTTGGTCTAGACTGATTTTATTTATTAAATAAATTCTAAAATGAAAAAAAATTCTTGTGTAAGAAAAAGTTTCGAAACTTTCTTGTCTCTTGGATGTTTTTTAAAATTAATTAGTTGAGATTGAAAATTTGGGTTCTTTAAATTTTAGTTTTTTAAAATCTTTAAAAACATTATAAAGTTCATATTTCGAGGAAACCATCTAGAATTTACAGTATTGTACTTACTTGCTCGTCCTACTAATTTTACTGTATATACTGGCCAACTTTACAAAGGAGCAAGTTTGTCCCGAACAAATTAAGTAAACATTTCGGAAGTCTCTTGAGTGTATGGTGGTGGTAAGAATGGGGACTCTATTCTACCTTTTTGAGCATTGTATTTAGGCCAAGTGGATGGAACAATGTCAACTTTTCTTTGACCTTTCGGTCCACGAGTTATAAACTCTATTAATTGGTAGTCGTAGAATTCATTCTCGACGTCGTTAACCTCTGTATTCAAATTCATATCTATGAAACAAAAAATATGAACAAAATAGCTCAATTCATCAATTCTTAAAAACGTACATGCAGCACAAGAAATACATTTCTGTTTGTAACTACATTGCACAAATAGAGAAAAAACCACTGAAGTCTGATGTAAAATAGTTAATAATTTTTATTTTGAAACTATAGAAGGTAAATATACTTACTCAATCGTAATTCGAAATGCAAAAATCCTCCAGATTTATATATTTTTGTTTCACGCCTATTCTAATAAAAGCTAACCTCTACATACATACGTTTGTATGCGGTTCAACATAAAACTAATTTCCTATTATTGTCACTGGATAAATCAAAATCAAGTAATACCAAATGCTAAACTGAGAAAAAACGCAAGTCGACCTTTTCTTTTCTTTATTATTGTCCTGCAAAAAATTCAATAGAAACGATGAACACGACGGACTCGAAAGCCACCAAGCAATATAAAATGGCATCGAGGCACCGGCCGGTGCCCGGGTAACCAACAAAGGCGGGCTCTTCAAAATTATAGAATGCTAAAAGTTTTAAAATATCTTAATTATAGAAAGGAAGTTTTTGAGTTTATTCTAAAGCGGAGTGTAGTTAAAAGTTTGTAATTTGCATACCACTTAGAGTATTATTTCTGATAAAGTTTCTCACATAAATATGAAGTATTACTATAAAGTTTATAATATTAATATACTTTGTACTTTGCATATCACTTAAAGTATTATTCATGATAAAATTTCTGGTATAAATATGAAGTATTACTATAAAGTTTATAATATTAATATACTTTGTATATCACATTAAGGATATTCTCGTGGTCGACCCCTTGATTTCACTTTTAAACTAATGAACAGTTTATAAAAACAGGAAACAGGAAAAAAAGAAAGGAGAATCGTTCGTAAAGATCTAAAAAAATATCGATCCAACCGATTAATCGAAAATACAAAAGATCGATTTTTAGTCTATCAATTGAGTATAAAATATCGATCTCCGTAGAATCGAATCGAGATCGCCCATCCCTAATACATACACTCGAGATTCTCTCCAACGATGGTTCCCTTTTATATGAACGCGTCATCGTTCCCTACAACGAGCAGCTGATCGACCCCTCTACCCCTACTACTATCGGTTAAAGCGCGTTCGAATTTAAAACAGTAACGCGCATAACAAATAGGGTATGGAGGGGTTCTCTCTCGCGCTCGTTGCAGAAAACACTTCGAAGCTCGAGCTTCTCGGTGGAGGTAATCTCGAGTGCATATAAATGTGCTACGTACACTTTAAAAAAAAAGTTTTAATTCAAGTCACTGTCACTGTGGGAGATGGGCATGCCCGATATAAGCCCAAACTGAATGCTAACATTCTTTCTTTTCATTAGCTTTAATTTTTACAATTAGGAATCCGGAATAACTAGAAAAATTGCAACATTCTCGGGGATTGCGTTCCGCCTATTGTATAATTAATATAGTATTTTAATTAATTTCATTTTTCTTAATTGGGACGCCCAACGGGGCCCCAGTTGGCGCCCACTTATTAACTGGGCTAAATTGGGCACATTTCCACACGGGATACGTAACACTTTTACTTAAATAACAATTTCAATATATTAGTATAAATGTTTAAATATTTAATTTAAATATTAAATAATTTATTATCATTATTATTATTTATTATATTTAATAATTATTTTAATTTAAATATTTAATAAATATGTACACTATGTCTAAATATACATACAAAACAATAATGAACTTTTTGTGTTATAATGCAAAATTTTTTAAAAAGTTCTTTCAAATAGAATAACATTATGGAGATAAAGTATTTGTCACATTCACTGAGTCCATGAGTTAATAGAGTAAAAGCATAACATTTTTGTGAAATTAACATATTTTTTAGTACAATTTAACGCATTTTTAAGTGAACTTAACTTCTTGTGTTTCGAAGTTGTGTTTAAAATTCTTCAAAATAAATGGATGATGGGACTAATCCACAAAAATGTAAATAGACGTCAATCCTGAGAAGAACCTCAAAATCTATGTAAAAAGGGATGTGTTTACCGGGTAATACCGATTGGTATCATTTGTGAGCTAAATTTTTTATTCATCTTATTTGTGTAAAATTAATTTTCCACTAATAACAATGATTTAAATTTACAATTATAATTTTTCGACTTTACCCCCATGAAAAAAAAATGGTAGGTATTGGATCCAATATTTTTTTCATAAGGGTAAATGTACTACTTTTCGGTTTGTATTATTATTTTTAATACTGTTATGTTCATTCATACTTAAGGGAGTATGGTGGATAAGACTATTAAAAATGAGAATTACTTGTAATTTTGACAGAACTCGTATTATAGCTTACTTGCACTATGGTTCAAATTTCGTGACCCTTCAGAACCTCAAACCCGAGAAATTAATTATTGAAAATAACATTTGATCTTATTGTAAAATGCTGTTTTTTAAGGATTATTTAAAAATGGGAAAATTATGAAAAAATTCTGAGATACGTGGAATTTTTTCATAATTTTCCCATTTTTAAATAATTTTTGTATGCAAATGTAAGCATGATTTCTTTTTGAAACAATGAAACCTTTTATTCACAGTCGTAATTCGAAAATGACATGTGATAAAAAATGTTACGTATTTTAAGAACTTTAAAAAATATTTTATTTTAATTCAATGTTGCTTTCAATCAAAGAAATCTTATTGTGTACTTTTTTTTGTAAATTTAAATACAATTCATGTATTTTTTTAATATTCAAACTCAAAACAAAAAAGTATTTTGGGAATAATTTTTAATTTTAAATAGCTTATTCACACCCGTGTAGAAATTGTCTCGACTATGCCCCGCTAACGGTCGGGTCCTGGCCGGGCAATAGCCGGGTAACTTTTACCCAACCGGGGCCTGGTCAGGCCTTGCCCGCGCAGTTGTTTGGAAAATTCTCCCCAACCAGGGCCTGGTCAGACTATGGCCATGCAAGTTGCTTTACGGTTTCCGCCCGGGCACTGGACGGGACCCGACCAGGTCGTCTGCTTTTTTCGAAATTTGCATTTTTAAGAATATGCCAACAAGTTTTATAAAAATAATGTATCTATAATATATTAAATCAGATGTTAAAATATATGTGGGACCAAAAATTGTGTAGAAAAATTTAAAAACACAACTTTTGCCAGATATACTTACAGGTTTGAACCTTCATTGAACGATGACAGAAATTTTTTTTTACAAGATAATTAATTATTATGTTTATATTTGGGGTCCTTTAAATATACAATCTGCCATAAACAAACCACTACTGTTTTATTTTCTTGGGCAAAAACTAATCATTTGGTTTTCAAAAAAATATTTTCCATCGTTCAATGAACGTTCAGAACTGTAAGTATGTTTTTGACACTGAAGTTGCAACCATGATTTCTTAACCTCAAAGTGTTCGCGCATGTTAACATTCTTGGGAATTTACTGTAAATTATAACGTATAGTATCGGTTTAAATAATGGATAAACGTATTCGTGATCTAAATCGTAGGCGTTCTAAGAAGCGCAGGTTAATAAAAAATAGTTCAATTTTATACGATTTAATTGATATCGACATAGATGATTCTGATAGTGAAATTGAGACTCCCATTATACATTTGGGTAAGTTCTGTTTGTATGTTTTGACATATATTTATGTGTAAATAATCAAAAATGTTTTATTTTTGTATCACAAAAGACCACGAAGAAAACTTTGATCACGAAATTAACCAGGACAATAATGAGCAAGAGCCTAATATAAGTGAAGATCCTGCTGATACAATTCAATACATTCAACAAATGAACTTGATTTAATTTAAAGATTTTTCGCAACAAATATATTATGTATGACTAATAAATAGCAATTAAAAATGTATAATTTTCTGCTTTTATTTTAATATTTTAAAGTAATTTAGAGGATTACATCTTATACGTATACCTGACCAGGGACTGGCAGGGTACAGACCGGCAACTATGCGGTACACAATCGAGGATTAACCGGGCTTCTAGCCCGACCGGGGCGCGCTTGATTCCCCGTGACGAAAATGACCGCGCCCTGTTCGGTATACCCGGCCGGGGCCCTGATATTATCCAGGCTGATTATCCGGGGCCCGGCCAGGCCCCGATAAAAACCGGTTTAAATTTCTGCACGGGCAAGTCTAAAAAATATATAAATGAATATTTTACATTTTGAAAAGAAAAACTTCTAAAATACGTAAAACTTTTAAAAAGCCTTTTTTTCAATACATAATTGTGAAAAGAAGGTCTAATTATTGAAAAAATAAAAAACCATATTTAATTCAGTATTGAAAATTACAACTTAAATTCCTCTAGTATGAAATAAAATTTATGAAAATTTCTTTGGAATAAAATATCTCAAAAAGAACTTTTATTATATTTGACATCTTTTACATGACAATTTCAACAAATAAATGTAAATAAAATTTTTGATTATTTAAAAATGAAATAAAGTATATTTTATTTTGCAAACGAAATTAAACATTGAGAATTCTTTGGTATAAAGCAAAATTGACAAATATAATAATAAAATACATTTATTAATTTTTTTTTTTAAATCAAACACTTTAATTCACGCTTATATATTGAAATTGCCATATGAAAGTTGTGAAGTATTCAAAAAAATTTTTTAGTACTTTATTATTATAAAATTTGTCAATTTTACTTCATAAGAAAGAAATCTCAATGTGTAATTTCGTGTGCAAAATTAGATATAATTTAAATATTTTTTAATAATAGAATTCTTTTTTCACACTTGTATATTCAAGTAGTCATGTGAAAAAATGCTATGTATTATAAAAAAAAGTGCATATTTATATTAAAAAAAACTTTCCAAAGTATTTTATTCGAACCTTTTATTTTTCAAATTTTAATCTCATGATTTATCTTATCTTGATATGAATTATCGTCCATATAATTTTTCAATTTCAAATAATTTATTTACAATACTAAAAAATATATAAATCGATATTTTGTTTTTAGACTTTCAACACTTATTGAACCATAAATTTTACTGAAAACTTATTTCTCAAGTGCTTAAATCATCCTTAAATTTAAAAAAATCTTTTAGATATTCATTTTAGGTTAATTTTTATCAAAATATCCAAAAAAGAAAGCTAATATCTTAAACTATATATTTTATCAATTTGAATTTGTCGTCTGCTTCGCGTCTCTTTCACACGAAGTCGAGAGAAACATAATTCTCAATCTTAGCTCATCAGCCACCAGCATGAAATTGAAGCTTGCAAGTGGGGACACAGTGACACGCCACGTTTGGTTGTGTGAGGATTCACACGGGTCAGTGGCGGGGGCGGTTTACGTCCACGTTCTGCGAACACTGAGTCAGGACTCGTCTGAAAGGCAGAAAACCCTTCAGCCTGCCCCGGAAAGTACCACTGGAGCTGCTTGCGGCTCGATCTCGATCAAGAGCCGCCGGAATGCTTGTCTAAATTGGCGCACCCTATTTTTCAGAAAATGATAACATAACAAAAAATAAAAATAGTTCTATCGTGTGCATTCAAGAATGCAAATACATATCATACAAGTATGATATGTATTTGATAGAAAACATTATAAAAATCTAATTGCTTAATACAGTTTTATTGCGATTAATCGTTTTTTGGCATAATGGTTATGTTCGAAGCCATTGAGTTAAATCGTTAAATAATAGTAATTCAAGGTGAATTAGATTAATGCAACGATTTTATAATCTTTGATATTTAATCTTACGATTAGGATACAATATTTGTATGAAAAAATAAGCATTTTACGTAAAATGTATTTAATTAATGAACGATACACTTGCGGCAAAATTGGCGCATACGAGATTCAAATCAGAGGCGAAGTTGGCACACGTGTTGTGTTTCTGGAAACCGGTGACTGAAGTCAAGTGCTCGGATGTTTATGATTGAAAATATAAAGGAGATAGTAAGTACACAATTATTAATATATAGATATATACATTTGAATGTTGCTGGACTTTTCTGCTAATCTTTTTCTTAAGATGTTTGTGACATGGGAGGTAATGTGGTTCGCAAAACTGATGTAACGACTTTGTAAGGTTATATTCATTTGAACAATCAGTGGTTAAATTTTTTTTTAAGTTTGAGGTATTAAGGCATTTTAAAAGCGATTTTTAATAATTAATTTGCAGTCTGACAGTGTTTTGAAAGTTTTCTCGATTTTAAGATGTGAAAGCAATGTAAGTAAAAAATCTGTATTTTTGATTGATTGTTTCTATTATTTATAAGTCTTCTAAAGTTAATAATTGTATATACTTCTGATTACAAATTCAAATAATTCTCTATAAAAATGATTTCAATTTGAATATTCACTTAAATATCCACAATTGCCAGTATTTTATTGTACAAATATAAAATATATTTTTAACAAAAGTTACTAATAGGTATAAAAATATGTCTTGATTTATTATTATTATTCGTTGTTATTATAAATAATGGTGGATGCTTCGGAATCGACGTCGCTAAATAATGCTTCTTGTTGGCATAAATGAATTACACGTTCGGCACAAGTTACGCATAAATCTGCTCGTTGCCGCATGTAAAAAATTTGTGTATTGCAAATGGAGCAGTCGAGGCTAGATAGTTTTAACGTACAATATAAGTCTTTAGTAACTATGTGATCTATTCGGACAGGTAACGTTACTTCGGTTTCAAAGAAGCTAAGTTGTGTCATCCAACAATCCTCGCAAAGAAGTTTTTTTTCAAGAACATTCATGTAAAAATTCTCGACCAGGGTTGTGCAGCAGTATTCCGACCATAATTGATGTTCAAAATACGGCTGAACATCCTGCTCGCTTGCTCGAACTTCTTCTGCTTCGATTGTTTCGATTTCTTGGGGCAGCATTTTTTTGTTGGGGAAATTTACAATATTTAAGGAATTTGAAATATTTGAAAAATTTACAATTTTTTAGTATTAAGGATTTTATTAAATTTAACAAAATTTTTCATGCGTGATTACATGCGTGGAAGGTAGATACGTATAATCATGCAGGGGTATTTTCTACTAGAACTTCGTTTCCTTGACTAATTTTGAATTTGTTATTTAAATATGTTTCCATGCATTCGTTACAATTAGCTGCTCTTTGTCGCGGATTAATCAATAGTTCTTGACAACCGTAACAATTCATATATATGCATTCCAATTTACAAATGGAATGCCATGAAGTAAAAAATTCACAGTTATTTTGAGTTTCCTGATATAATTTCTCGGAACAGAATTGACAATATCTTTTTGTGGTTTGGTGATTATAATATAAAAACAATGTTGAGGGTTCTAATTCGAAGCAATGACTCTGTAATAAGTGCGCGTATGCTATCGGATAGTCTTGCGGACTATAACAATAAATTTATTTATTTTTCTTTTCCTCTATCACTCACACATTAAAATGTCCACAATCTTTAATCATTAGAAGGATTCCACTCACTCTATTTAAAATTAATAGCGATATTAATTTACATTAAAACGAAATGTACTCACAAGTATAACAATACATAACAATTTATTTTGAGATCTTTTCCGTAGGTGTTTTATCCCATGACCGTTGTTAATATCCTCTGACGAAGTTGTTGAGCATGAAGAATGAATATAACAAAATATCTGAGCTTTCCGTTTTTGCTTCAGCATAAGCCTCAGAAGTTGATGATCGCCAATAGGTATCAAGGCACTCAGTGATTCAAAGTGGCGGTAACGGCAATGCCGAATTCCCAGAATTCTGGTCTATGGCAACTTTTATTTATTGAAATTATGCCTCCGGAGGGCTTGCCTGTTGGATCCAACTAAACTACCTTCAGTGCCTTCTCTCTTGCCTTCCTATATCTTTTGCTCCCTCTTCTCAATCACTCAGCCAATTGGCCTCAGATATTACAACATTGACTGACAATTCCTCATGCTATATCCTTCCTCGCTCCTTTCATATGACAAGTAATTGATTCAACTTGGTGAAAATTTAATTAATATTCTAGTCAACTAAATAAATATCTTACAACATTCCCCTTTTAAAATGTAAAATAACATGCATACATTTTAAAACAATGCCATCCTTATACATCGAAGATTACCTTACGTCTATTTTCACAACATCTCTCAGTCAATTCGTCAAATACTTATAGCTATAAAAAAATGATATTTAATATTACCTTTGTCTATACAGTTAATCAATGATTTTAATCAACCAAGGCATGCTGGAAGTCAAAGATCTTATAAACTAAAGTTAGTCTCTCTACTATGATATTTCCTGATACTGCATCGATTATAAATTCCGATTATGCATTCAGGATCGTCCACCCTGACCAATTCATATGCATTATGCCCATGTGTTTTCGAAATTCTATAAAGACCGTAAAAGAGGTGGAAAAATTTCTCGGTTACATGTTTAAATTTGTCAGATTTTTTTGGAATGTTTAATAACACTAGGTCACCGACAACCAGATCGATACCAGAATGACTTTTCTGATACTTTTTTCGTTTTTTATAACAATCCCATAATTTTTTGTTAGCCAAAAAAATTTTAGAATCATGGGTCAGATCTTTCAACTCCGGAAATTTTATCAATTTCTCAATCTGATTTTCAGATTTTCTTCCAAAATGCAACTCATAAGGAGAGAATCCGGTACTACTATGAGTTGTTATATTCAAATATTCTTCAATTACTGGTAAATACTTAGCCCACCGAGTATGGGTATTCGAACAAAAGGTTCGAAACAACCGGCCCAATTCTCTCATCACTCTTTCCGTTGGGTTGCTTTTAGGGTGTCTCACCGAAGAAAAAACCGGACGTATTCCAGCCCTCTGCAACTCATAACTCCAAATAGGTGATTTAAATTGCGTACCGTTATCAGCCAACATTCTCTTCGGCTTGCCCATTTCAGGAATATATTTGTGCAACAACTTATCTAACGCCGCTCTTGTAGTTTCTCTCCTTATTGCGTATAACTTTACATATTTTGAGTGAACATCCAATAAGACAAAAATATATTCTACTCCTCCAATTGATCTAGGCAAAGACCCATAAAAATCAACTGTGACTAGATCACCTGGTCGATCAGACTTTATGAATTGAAATTCCCCCTCCATTTTATAACTCAACGGCTTTATCCTTTGGCACATATCGCATGTTACAACGAATTTTTTTATATCAGAGCTCATGGATTTCCAACAAAAAAATTGTTTGATGTACATCAACGTTTTATAATAACCAGGATGCGCTAATTTAGAATGAATTTGATCCGTAACTTCCATATTTAAGGCTCTAGGTAGAACTACCTGCCAATTATACAGAGAATGATCCTTACGAAAGAGGACATTTTCATGAATAAAATAATTATCCCTATATCTCTTATTGCTGACTTCATCTCTAATTCGTCTAACACTTTCATCCTGATCCTGCAAGGCTTGTATGTTTTTCAATTTTTTTTTTTTAATTCAAATCCAATACAATCGCACTAACAGTAACTGGTGAACAGTTATTAGATGAATCCAAAATAAGTTCATGAATCGTTAGGGTATTAGATTCCTTATCCTCAAATTTACCCGATGGATTTCTACTAAAAAAATTAGCTACTATATTATCCTGACCTGAGCAATGTATTACATCAAAATCATATTTCTGAAGTATCATGCTTCATCTGATTAGCCGCGAACTTTGCAAACTTGCCTTATTCAAGAATGTCAAAGCCTGATGATCAGTAATGATCTCAAATTTAACACCCATTAGATACGTTTGACACTTAATAATTGAGTAAACAATGGCTAGGAGCTCCAGCTCAGTTGTAGTATAATGCTTTTCCGCTTCGTTTAGACATCTACTGATCAAATTTATAACATAGTGATTACCTTCATTATCTGTTTGATATAATATACCAGTGATACCTTTTTTAGAAGCATCAGTTTGTAATTTGAATTTACCATCTGGAATATAATGATTCAACATAATACTACCAGCGAAGCTATTTTTTAAATCTGAGTATGCTGCTTTATGCTTTGGTGTCCATTTCCATCTGCTATTCTCTTTCAAGATATCCCTAAAAGGTTCGAGATAATTAGAATATCGTATGACGAATTGTCGATAATAATTGCATCTTCCTAGAAAACTCTGCAAATCCTTCTTATTTCTTGGTTCAGCAAAATCTCTAATTATATTAAGTCTATCGGTATCTGGTCTAATACAATCCAATGAGAGATGAAATCCCAGAAACCTAACTGAATCACGGAAGAATACTGATTTATCTAACCTTAACGTAAAATTTTGTGCTTCTAAGACAGAAAAAATTGTACATAAATCCTGTAAATGGTTTTTGAATGTTCCACGAGAAGTTATCAATAAATCATCAACATAAGATGTCAGAAATGAATCAAATTTATCTTCCAGTGCAAAGTTCAACGCACGAATAAACCCCGATCCTGCAGTCTTCAATCCAAAAGGTATCCGGCAGAAGTGATATACCTTTGAATTATACAGGAAGGCCGTATATTGACGAGAGCTCTTATGCAATGGTAACTGCCAATACCCATTTGCTAAGTCCGTCGTCGAAATATAACGAACTCCATGAAATTTCTGCACAATGTCTTTGATTAGTGGTGGTGATTCACTTTCAGATTCTATGATGCTATTTATATAACGCGCATCTAAACAAATACGAATAGTCCCATCATTTTTTTGTACTATACGCAATGGATTACAATATGAGCTCGTTGATTCCTCAATGATTCCAGCCAAGAGCATCCGATCTATCTCATGGTCTACCGACTCTCTGAATTTCAGTGGAACCGGATATGTTCTATGTGTGATTTTACTATGTGGTTTTAATTTGATTTCATATTCATAATTTCCTGCAGCGACATCTTTGTGTGAAAATAATTTTTTAAACTTTGATATTTCATTTATAAATATTTCCCGCTCCTCAGAAGTCAATGCTATAAGGGATTCCGCGATCGATCGTACGTCGGCCAAAAAAATACCATCTTCCAATGCTGAATATACCTTCTCCACCTGTAATATATTTAATTGTGAAAGCTCAAGTTCACTTAAATCCGATTCACAAATTATCTTTTCAAAAGTTTCAAAGTCAGTTTTCTCATTCATAGATTTATTAATCAAGCTCACAGAATTATTATTCCCCTTTGAGATATCAATATTGTTATTTACTCTCAAAGATCGTCTCTGATAATTAGCACAATTATTGTCTTGAAACAGAATCGACAAAATATTAAATTCATTATCACAAGAATCACACAAATCGACATTATTGTTTAAATTCATATTTTCTGACATATTTCTTGAATTATCATGTGTATCCACAACTATCGAGTTGCATTGGTTTTTCTCTATCTGGCTTCTGACGCCATGATTAGTTATCTCATAATTACACATCATCGAATTTAAATTCATATTATTACACAATATCTTATTATTAATTTCAATAACAGAATTATTTATATCCGCTACTGACCAACAATTATTTATTTCATCCATTTGTATACCAATTGATTTTGAACATGTCTGACACGACACAGCTTGCGGAGTCTCTTTGATAGAACTCGCGAAACCCGATATCTCTGCTTCCAACCTTGAACCCGAAAGAATTTGAATAAAAGTATAATCCTCATTATTTGTTGATAATACTCTCTCGACCGAAGGTCGACCGTACAACATTAACTTACAAGGAACATCATAACAGTCCACTATTATCTTTCTATTTTTAAAATCTAGGATCACTTTATCATCCAAAAGCCAATTATCCTCCGATATACAGGTTACTTGACTTCCTGTATCTACCAGAGCCGGAACCGGGAAATTGAATACGGTGACGATCAACATTAAACATTTTTCCAGTGTAGATACTGTCGGTAGGCCTTCAGCATTACTATCCTACACAACATCATTTTTTAGGTCCCCTAATATATCATATGGGCCTTGGCGCGCCATTGGACCTAGAGCTGTCGCACCATCATCTAGTTTAAATTATTAATATTCATATTCTGCACCAAAGGTGGTGGAGGGATACTCAAAGAACTTTGAGATGAATTTGATTGTAGAGAGATTTTATTAGTTGACATGTATTCTGGTCTCGATTTATTAGAGTCACAATTGTAATGTTGACACTGGCAAGCATTGGAATAACCTGAAAATCTCGATTGTTTATTTCCCAAACCTCTCACATTACCATTGACCCCTGGTAGGTCATACTGCAAACCGCGAATTTTCGGATGAAATTCTGTTAGTTTATTATCACTCTGATATCGATTCTGTTGACTCCTACGACCATTTTCGCGTTCTTCATGCGTCAAATCAAGATGCGCTAAAGCCTGAGTTACTTTATTTAGGTCCGAATAATCTACAGCTGTTAACGCTTCACGCACACGAAGCGGCAATTGATGTATAATACTATAATTAATCTCATAACTTTCGAGTATAGGAAGAAAATATCTAGCCTCTTTATATTGAGAAAAAAAATATGTTTGCAAATTCCCTTTAGTAGAATCAAATTTTCTTGCAGCCCATCTTGATTTCAATTTTACTCTAACTGGAATTGAGTAGAATTCAGCTAAGAAAGCAACCCTGAATGCCTGGTAATTCTGAAAATTATGATACCGAGCTTCGAACCAGATTCTTGCACGACCACCAAGGGCGTTCTCAGTTACCAAAAGTTTTTGTGTTTCAGGAATCTGCTTCGAGGCGAAATAAGAATCCAATGAGCTCAAGAATTCATTCGGGTTCCTACTTAAATCATCCTCAAATTTTGGAACCTTCGTATCAATATTCAAAACTCTTAACTCCGCAACCAAATCATTCACAATTTGACTTCCAACATCCCCCTGCTGTGCGACCGGCGATCGTCTTTCTCTGAGCATATTAATCTCATCGCGTTATCGATCATTAAGTTGACGCAACTCTTCGATCTCTTTTTGCAAATCTAACAATGTTTGTTGTTCAGCCATTGTTTCTAATAAATTTCGTCGAGCAGAGAACTTATCAAAAGATTTCTTTTTATGATATTGACGCTTTGATTTTGGAGTATCCTCTCCTAACAAAATACTTTTAGGTTTTATAAGAATTGGTGAAACTTGCGAATGCGACATTAATTAAAATTAACAATTACAATATAAATCAATAAAATCATAAAATCAGTAAACAAGAAAACAAAATAAATATTTAATCAAGACTCATTCGGGCGCCAAATATAACAATAAATTTATTTATTTTTCTTTTCCTCTATCACTCACACATTAAAATGTCCACAATCTTTAATCATTAGAAGGATTCCACTCACTCTATTTAAAATTAATAGCGATATTAATTTACATTAAAACGAAATGTACTCACAAGTATAACAATGCATAACAATTTATTTTGAGATCTTTTCCGTAGGTGTTTTATCCCATGACCGTTGTTAATATCCTCTGACGAAGTTGTTGAGCATGAAGAATGAATATAACAAAATATCTGAGCTTTCCGTTTTTGCTTCAGCATAAGCCTCAGAAGTTGATGATCGCCAATAGGTATCAAGGCACTCAGTGATTCAAAGTGGCGGTAACGGCAATGCCGAATTCCCAGAATTCTGGTCTATGGCAACTTTTATTTATTGAAATTATGCCTCCGGAGGGCTTGCCTGTTGGATCCAACTAAACTACCTTCAGTGCCTTCTCTCTTGCCTTCCTATATCTTTTGTCCCCCTCTTCTCAATCACTCAGCCAATTGGCCTCAGATATTACAACATTGACTGACAATTCCTCATGCTATATCCTTCCTCGCTCCTTTCATATGACAAGTAATTGATTCAACTTGGTGAAAATTTAATTAATATTCTAGTCAACTAAATAAATATCTTACAGGACATACACCGTCTACTGGTCCAAGATGGTTAACAATAGGTTCACTTGGAGTTGGTATCATTTTCTACAAATTGTTAGAATAGATTTATTTTATTAAGGTCTGATAAGTAGATTGAAAAATAACTTTTTGAATATATTTTCTAATCATGCAAGGTAAAAGATTTTGCTAGAAGTATTTTACTTTCCGTCAGAAAAACAACTTTTGTATTACAGTTTGTTATTTCCTTTGTTAGAAACATTAAAGGCATGGGTACAAAAACTGTCCTTCTGACGGTATAGGATTTACAACGTTCAGGCACGTGGTTTTGAGGAAGGTAAGGACGGAATGTGCCTGTAACTGAAAAAATTTCTAAGGTGACTTTGAGTCTATATAAAAAAAGGGTAAAAGGAAGATAGAATAAAGGAAAGGTCAAAAGTTGAATGTCAAGTCGGTCAGTAAAGGTTTTGTCACTGAGCTTAAAGAAGTTTTTTGTATAAGTTCTATACATGTTGGCGTTTTGTTTACTTTTTTAGATATTTTTTGAATTTTCAATAGTATTAATCCTAAGATTGTAATCATAAGTAAAGTGATAATTATTAGTGCTAATGTTAATTTATGTCGACTAGCAATAAAAATAGATGGAATGATTTTTTGAATGTTAGCATATTTTGTAAGGATAAAGACATGGTTTTCGAAGATTGATAATGGCATGTCTTCCTTTTGTTTAAGAAGAAGTAATACCTTTTTTAGTAAGTGAGGCTCTTGAATAGAGATATTACATAAAAATGGTGAAATTATAGCAAGAGAAGTGGTTGATTTGCTAACTGGAATTGAATTATCCATTATATTCAAATGGTTTTGAAGATGGTAATATGGAGTTAATGAATCTAGATTGCAACTTGACTTTGTTTGCAAAATTCCTATTCCTTGGAGTGTGATTAAGGTCTTAGAGTTTTTTCGACATGATATGAAAATTTTTTGGGGAAAAATAGTTGAGTATAGCCATCCATGATGAAATTGCAATGGTGTTAGAAAGGGATATTCACTAAAACTGATGAATATTTCACACTTGTATGGTTGAGAATTTAGAAACATTGATGTTTCGCAAATAGGATTGTTATCGATATTAGATATAGATCTTGGTGGGTGACAAAATGTTTGGAATCCATTTTGATAACATGCATTGAGGAAATTTTCATTTGTTGTAAAGTATGATTGGTTATTTGAAGAAATAGCGAGATAAGAATTTTGAGGTTTTTTGTAAATAGAGGAAATTACGTCAGTATTAAAATCAAGATGTATTGGAATTGGATGTGGTTTAAATAATTTAAATTCTTCAGCAGATGGGATTGGTATAGTCATAATAAAAATCAAGTACTTATCGAATAAGAAGTATTGTATTTTAGAAAATGGAAGGACCATAGAAAAAAGGGATGTTGAAAGGTGTGGGTCTTCTTTGTTGGATTTGAAGTCTAAGAAGGTATCAGAAAGTAGCATAGGGTGCCATAAATAAGTTGCGGCATGGGTAATAGCTTCTGTAAGTTGGTCAAGGAGTAAAAGAAAAGATTGAGAAATTCCATGCAGTTCTTTAAGCCAATTTGCTGCTAATATTCGATATAGGTGAATATTTGGATCCTTTTGAGAATTATGCCATTTTTTGTAGGTCATAATGTTGTCAAGTTTTGGAGAAAGATTTGTAACTTTTTGGAAAAATGGATTTGGAAGTAGAAATAAATTTTCTTTGGGCCAGTAAAGGGAGGTTTCCTGTCTCATTCATAATTCTAAAAGTACTTTTTGTATCTGTTGCAAGAATGGATAACTAGTGTTAGAAATATTCGTGATATTACGAGCTTGTCTAGATATAAATGATATTTCTTCAAGAAAATAGTTGATGCGTTGTTCTATAAAATCAAGTTGTGTCTGATGATCGTTTAAATTACAATTATTCGCAATATTTGGAAGTATGCAATATTCATATAATTTATGTGAGAAATCTATTATTTTGTATTTAAGTACGTCTGGCTGAAAGATATCGATATAAGATATAAAATGATAAAAAATTGTAAGTCTATGAAGTATTTTTCTGCTTAGGAGAAAAGGAGTGGAATTAAAATTAAATACACTCTGGATGCTAGTTGATTAAGGAAATTCATTAGGCTTCTCGGAAGGCTGAAAAAGAAAAGTAGGAATAATATTGGATAAAATAGGATGTTTACATATGGTTCGATTTAGGTCTTGAAGTTTTTGGAGAAAAGGGGAAAAAAGTCTACTAAATGTTGAGGAGTTTCTTGGTGGAACGAGGGGGAAATTGGGTTGATTTGCCTACTTTAAAAATATTTCGTCTACGGCACTCTTTTGTAGCATGCATTTGAGTGTTACAAAATCTACAGGAATTTTTCCAAGGTATTAATTTTGGTCTTGGATCGGTTTGAATGCTTTGATTTTTGGTTTTTTTCTCATTAGTAGTAACAATAATTTTAATGCTGCCCTATTTTCTGCTAATTCGCTAGTAGGGCCGGCTTGTATAACAAAATGTTCATTTATATTAATTTGTGCAAGAAAAAATGAGTGTTTTCGAATTTGGGTCAGGATAGACTGTATATTGCGGTAACGGCAATCCATATTTTATCGTGAAGTTTCTTAAAATTTCTACATGATTTAAAAATCCCATGGAGTCTGTTCTGTATTTCTTTTTTGGGTAACTTGCTGCGTGTGTAGGCTCGTCGTAGTAATGCTCCATTGCAGTTGATTTCCTGAATCGATATGGAATGTTTATATTAGAATTTATTGTATTGGTTGGGAGGTCTATATCCGCATTTAAAACATTTTTTAAAGTTTTTCGTAGAGAAAGATGATGCAGTATGATTATTATTTGTTTTCATTTTATATGAATTTGTATTTTTATCACGATTGTTATTTGAAGTAATAGGTTTTGTTATTTGGCTACTCGTTGAAGGTTTTGGATCGTTTATAGATGATTCTTGAATTGTTACATGCAAATGTTCTAGTGAGTTTATCAAACTTAGTTCACATTTCTCGTCTTTTTGCGAAAGAGAATTAATAACTTTTATGGCAGCAAAATCCTTAGCTGTTTCTATCGAGTTTGCTATTCCTATTTGTTTAATGTTGTTAATGAAACAAATTGCTATGTATGTTGAGTCTTTTGATGAGGTTTTTATTCTTAATACTGTATATTTTGGATACTCAAATTTATTTTGAGTGCAAATTTCGTTTAATTTTTTGCAATTTTTATTAATAGAGCTTGGTTGGAAGTTTTGATTTGTTTCCTTTGATTCATTAATTAAGGCATTATATAAATTTTGTGCTACCTTTTGCTTTACATTTTCTTTATCTTTGCCACTATTCATTATTATATAATTTTTATATTGTAAATTAACGTGAAATAGACATTCATTATTATTGGTTTGTTCAATGAGTATCTCATAAATGAGGGGTGGATCTCCTCTTTGTTGAATAATTTTGTTTAGTAAGGTTGTAAAAGGAACATGCGACATTCTGAAGATGTTAGATTTGGATAGAGTAGCTGGTTCTACTAAGTTCTTCTTTTAGTTCAGAGTGAGGATAAAGAGTTGTGTTTGTATTATTGTGATCTTTACCTGAAGTAGTATTTGCGTAATACGATGGACTTTTAGGTGCCTCTTTCGAGCTTTGTGGCGCTGAAGCTGTTAGCAGTTCTTAATGACTCTCAGCAGGAGGTCCAGAAGGTCGATGGGTACCTAAGCGTAATAAGAGGTTAGTGACCGAATCCCAGAAGGCGCCTAGTAGATGGAGAGACCATCCAAATAATCTGTGTAACGCATATCCATGAATAATGGTATGAGCTATCAATTTAATCCGTCTAATTATTATTATTAATCCAATTAGGCCTACATTAGTAGTTCCGAAACTTGTAAAAATTGTCCAAAATCTACCCCATGCGGATTCAGCAATTTCATCAATTACATCTTCATTGAATAAATTCGTTAATGATATTCCTTGATTAATAGTTGGATGTCCTATTATTTCTCTAGCTAAAGAATTTAGAATCATTGGTTTTTCTGCTGGAAACATAATATGATTTTGCAGTTTATCAAGATCAGATTGAGAATAAATGCCACTTCTTGCTAAGGATGAAGGATTTGTGTATTTCCAGGTTGCTTTTGTGAGAGGTTTAATAATAGTTGGTGCTATGGATTCGACAGGATTTGGAAGTAATTTGTACCAGGTTTCTCCAAAAAGGTACATTGGTGTAAGGAAAGAATTGCAATTTGTTTGGATACCAGATTTTGTTAATATATGAGTTCGTGGAGAAAGGAAAAAGGATTGATTTCCTCTAAATATTGGTAGTTGTAGATAACATTCTTCAGTTTTGCGATATTTTACTTCAACCGGTATACATTTTACGATATGTACTACTTCTCCTGCAATTACTGACATATATCCTGGACCTTTCATTAAATGATATGCAAATTCGTCTGGTGATTGGGTTGCTAAGGTTAATGTATTTCTGAAAACTTGCTGTTCAAGTATACATCGTTGAGTAAGAACATCGTGATAAAGTCTATTTACTTCAGTGCGTATTTGTCGTTCCACATATATAAATTTAGAGTTAACGTATGTGAAACTGTCCATATTTTGAACTTCTAAATGTTTATTTTCTAAAAATGAATTTCCAGGTCTGGTTTCAAAAATTAATAATTTTCGATGTTCAGTTTGTATTAAAACGTAACTGCAAACTGGTTTTCTTGTTTTTTCAGCCAGTACGAAGGTTATAACTTCAGTCGTCAAAGAATAAAAGGTTTCAGAATTGTCTGTCGTGTTGTCATATGTTTTATTTGCTGGTCCTTCATAAATAATTTCATATTTGTTAAAATTACATACGTTATTAGGTAATGTATCCCAGAAGGTTTCTCCATATTCTACGTCTATACAGAATGTGTCTGAAAGTGTGCATATTATTCCAGATCCTAATTGAATTTTATTTGAATTTAAATGAATAGTCGTAAAAAGTTATTTCGAATATTGCTTGGACTACGACATTATTCCATGTTCCGTATGGGTCAGAAAATTGTGTACCAGTACAGTCTCCATTAGGTGTTACAGAACCTGCTAAAGTAACGCTATGAAATGAAGTTTCATTTACTTTTAACTTTGATATCTGAAGAGAAGGGGTTACTAAAAATGTTCCTATTGCGTGCATTTGATTACATTGATCTCGTGTAAAATCATGTATATATTCACTGTGGCCATTTGCATCTATGGAACTGTGAGAATGCATACCACAATGAAAGATGGCGCGTCGAATTTCTATTTTGCATTGTATTACTTTTGTATTTGAAAATCCAGTTAATTGTAAAACTTGTATATAAGTTCTTTCAACATGTACTTGAGATCGAGGTAGATTACATTCTCCTACCTCTAGTAAAGATAAAGTCGTAATATTTGATTGATTTGAACCGCAATCGAATCCTATGATGGCGTAGACTGTTGTTATATAGTTGAAGTTGCAAGTGAGCAGTTCCAAAAGGAAGCCTCGTAATCCCATCTCTGGAAAAAGGAGGTTCCAATTAGCAGCTTGCTTTGTAATATAAGAATAGAAAAATGTTTTATCGTTACATATGTATATTTTTGGAGTTATTGATTTACTTTTTGTATTTTGCGTTCCTAGTTCATTATATCCAACATGTCGGCTATGACAATGTGATTTGATAGCCGTAAACTGAGAATTAAATTTTTATATGCGTCCGGTCCTCTTGTTTTGATTGTTGAAAAAATGTCTTTTATTATATCTGGATTGTTTAGGTTTCTGCTCCATGTGGGAATATTACAGTCATCTTGGTTAAAAATTCCAGTTTGAATTAAGTATGGCCAGAGAGCTATCATGTCGATAAAACAGGTGTTACGTCAGAAACGTAACATTTCTCTTTTAAATGATCTCCTCGTTTTGTGTCACGATCAGAAGGATCCTCTCTAAGGGATGAGGAATAGTCACTGATTGAGAAGGGTTAGGTATATAAAATATATTTATTGACAATTGAAATTATATCGGGTAAGCACCATGGAAATGTAAAATAGAATCAAAATTAGAAATACCCTTTTAGTTATCCTGAGTTTGAATTGATTGATGATCAATTGAGTCCAGTAAGCGAATGTGGTCAGTTGAGTGTAACTTGTAATCTTCAGATAGTTGCTGTTGTATAGTAAATTCGTAATCTAGACAGTTGATCTAGTTGATTCTTCCATCCCAGTTTCGAGAAAATTTGGAAGGCGATTCCCCTTCACTTTCTAATGTCGTTGAACTCAGCGTCGAGTTAGAATTCGGGTTGAGTAGCGGTAGAAATCTGGTGAAGCTGGACTGACTGGATTGCACTCGCGGTATAGATTCGATGGCACTGGACTAGACTCGCGTTGGTCACATTGTAGAAATCAGACGTGGACTAACTAACTGAACTCGCGGTGTAAAGATGATAGTACTGGACTGACTTCTCTTGGAACTTTCGCTTTTTATAGAACTTTGAAAGGTCAAGTATGACGAGTAACATGCTATGGCCAGTTTCGTGTTATTACAAGTCACATGCTATTACAAGTCGCATGTTATGACGGTAGTGTGTTGGTATTGTAGGGCTTCATTCACTTTCTCTCTGGGTCAGTCGATTTGTTATCATGTGTGGGTATTATAACGACACATGGCATTGCTACTGCTTATTATTACTTGTACATGTTTCTAAAATTTAATTTCATGAACTTCAATTTCATTGGTGTATTATTAAATGAATAAAATAATCATAAGAAAAACAATTTTACATAATAACAGGGTAATAGATTTCCCTGCAATTCTTGTAATTTTAATTGTTTTTCTAATCTTTCTTGTCAAATCAATAGAGTTATTTGTGCATGAAACATATGAACAATAGTAAATATTCAATTTGTTATTGTCGCACATTAATTTCTATTGGAAAAGCAATTTTTACATTAACAATTTTGTAACACCATCGCACAGTTTACATTTACAGACTAAACATTTGTAGAAACTGTTCTTCCAATAGGATGGGAATCAAGAAAAGTTCCCTTGATAGAAGAAAATCAAAATTGAAATTATATTTATGATGGCACCAATGATGAAGTGCTTATTTATTCTTATGAGAAAAAGTCTTTTTTTCATCCAAAAAGAAGAAAAATGCAAATATTTCTATATTTACGATATTTTTATTCATTAGAATTTGCTTGGTACATTTTGAATTGGGTGGAGGGGGCTCTGGGGGTGGACGGGTTTCTTCGAATTCTGAATTATTATCATTTTCAAGATTGCCCCTGGTTTTCATTTGTTGATTTTTGTTTATTTCAGAATTTTGTTCATAAAAAGTGTCTTCGATATTTTCATTTTCAAAAATTTCTTCAATACAAGAGCTTTCAGAGTTCTCTTCATCTTCAGGTTTCATATCACTTACTTCGTCTTCAGAAGTAGAAAAATAATTTTCGCTTTTTTCCTCTTGAGGTATAATAAATTGTTTAGGCTTTTTGCCATTTTTATTTCTTTTATTTTTTGCTTGGATTTCCTTTAAATAGTCCAAATATTCAGGATCAGAATCAGGATCAGAGTCGGAATCTGATTTTACTTTTGTTCGGCTTCCTTTTTGCATATTTATTTCTGGTAATTCATTTTCATATATTTGTTTTCTTGGTCTACCTCTCTTTCTTTTTGCTTGAGAGGGAATAAATTTTTAAATTTGTAAGTAGATTTTTTCTTGGCCTACCTTGAGGTTTTTTCACAAGAGGTTTAGAAGAAAAATTTTCATCTAATTCTTCTTGGATTTCATTTTGGTTTAAATTTTCTAGATTTTCATGCTGATTTGAATTTTTCATTTGTTCTTGTTTTTTCTTTTTACCCCTAGTAGTCATGGTTTTCCATGGCGAATTTTCATAATTTTTTCCAAGTATTGGACTTAAGAGTATAATAGTCATAAACAGAAGCTGTGATGCTAAAAGTTTCAATAAACTTGTATATTTCATAAAATTGTTACAAATGTTATTAAATAATTCTTCATTGGGAGAAACATTAAAAGTTTCTAAAAACTTAGGATTGATATTTAATATTGGTTCTTGTGATGATTCACTAGTCATTTATATCATCTTGGGTAAATATCGAATTGCAATATTCTCTTTTGGAATTATTTCCTTTTTTGTTTTATTTTCTTCGTTATTTTTCATAAAGGTATTCTCAAGATTCGTTTTTTCTTGAGATGTCATAAAGGTATCATCATCATCTTCGTGTAAATTTCTTGATCTTTCTTCATTAATAATAGGGTTTCTTGAAAGAGCGTCTGCATTGACATTCATTTTTCCTGCTTTGTTTACTACATCAAAATCATATTCTACGAGTTTTAACCTCCAGCGCGAAACTCGTGAGCAAGGGTCCTTAGAATTTTGAAACCAAACTAGTGGTTTATGATCAGTTACTAGGGTAAATTTTCTTCCATATAAATAAGGACGGAAATGAGTGACACAAAATATTATTGCAAGTGCTTCTTTTTCATATGTGTCATATTTTTTCTCAGCGTCACTTAAACTACGTGAAGTATATGCTTATACTTGCCTATTTTACCTTGTGATAATATACCTCCTATTGCGTATCCTGAGGCATCTGTTGTGAGAACAAAGGGTTGCGAAAAATCGGGTCGTTGTAAAAGTGGTTCTTCACATAATCTTGATTTTAAAATATCAAAAGCTGTTTGCTGTTTATCGGTCCATATGAAAGGGGTATCCTTTTTTAGAAGTTGATTAAGAGGATTGGCAATTTTTGAAAAACCTTCGATAAATTTACGATAATATCCTGCTAATCCTAAGAATTGTTTGACATTCTTTTGTGTTTTTGGAACTGGAAATTCTTTTACGGCTATTATTTTTTTGGGGTCCGGTCGAACTCCATTTTTATCAATTATATGACCTAAATACCCTATCTCAGGTCGTAGAAATTCACGTTTGTCTGGTTGTAAATAAAGGTTTGCTTTTCGAAGACGTTGTATTAAATTATTAAATTTTTTCTCATGTTCTTCTAGTGTATCAGCAAATATGACTATGTCGTCAAGATATACAAAGAGTTCTGTCCCTACTAATCCAGTTAAAGTAATATCCATTAACCTTTGAAATGTTGCAGGGGCGGTTTTTAAACCAAATTCATAATGGCCGTGAGGTGTAGAAAATGCAGTTTTATGAGAGTCTTCAAGGTCCATTTTTATATGGTGAAAACCAGTAGCTAAATCAAATACTGAAAAATATTTGGCAGATCCGAGTGAATCGAGTATATCATTTATGTTAGGTAGTGGGTAAGAATCTCCGATTGTTTTTTCATTAAGTTTTCCGAAGTCTAGAACCATTCGCCATTTTATTTTACCTTTAGAGTCTGGTTTTTTAGGAACAATCCAAACTGGAGTGTTATATGGTGACTGTGAAGGTTTTATTATTTTATTTTTTAATAATTCGTCAACTTGTTTTGTAATTTTTTCTTTATTAACAGGGGGAAATCTATATTGTCTTGAAAAAATTGGAGAATCATCTGTAGTTGGAATCGAATGTTGCAAAACGTTAGTAGCTTCAAGAGGTTCTCCCGGGATTTGAAATCTGTCTGCACTGTTAATAATTAATCTTTCTACATGTTCGTATTCGTCTTGATTCAAATGATCCAAACGAAGACGTTTTTTGATGCATTCTATTCTTTCTTCACCTGTTATGTTGAAAAATCTGCATGGATTGTTGAAAAAATTTTCGGTTTTTAAGAAGCTATTCAGAATTTGGTTAGATAAATCGTCATCACTTAAGTTTTTTAAATTGCTTGATTGACTTGTTACATTTTGAAAATCTCTTTCTTCAAAGTCTTCTAAAGTAATAGCTGGTATTGATATCGTTACTGAAATTTCGTTTGTATTTGCAAATTTGATATAAGCTTTACCGTTGCAATTTTTTACAATTGCGTCTCCTGCATAAATTCCTTCGCCAAAATGTAGCCGAGGTACGTAACCTTCGCTTTTTTCAGTATTTTCAATTGGAACATAAAATGTTGTTACTGTTCTAGCTGGAATTGTTAATATCTGTGTCGATTCAAATGGATACAGTTTATTTTGTATTTCTAGACATTTTGATACATAATTTATATTGACTTTATTTTCTCGAAAAAATTCTGAACCTAGAACTCCGTCTTCATCTATTGGAACTTCATTAGGAATTACATTCAATACTGTTGGATATCCTAGAATGTTTATTTGTATTTGTCCCATTGTGAAAAGTGGTAAATTATTTATTCCTGTAAGTTTTAACACTTTTTTTTCGTCTATTGGCAAATTAGGATTTACGGAATTTTGTTTAATCAAATTACGACCAGCACCGGTATCTATCATCATCCGAGCAGGGCTTTGAAGACCGTCTGCGCATATCATTATCGATGGAATTATACTTGGTTTGGAAACGCTTATCTTTATAGCCGGTTGATCGTTAAAACTGGATGCTTCTGGTTCTTACCTTACGCTTTCCTCAGTGCATCCGTACTGGGGAGAGCGTTTGAGTTTTCCGAATTTTGCGATTGTTGTTTATTTAATCTAACGTTACAATTTGTTATAATATGTCCTGGTTTTTTACAATAGTTGCATATAACTTCTGATTTTTGTGGATAATTTTGATTTGGTCTACTTAATTGCTGATTTCGCATTTCTCGTTGGCTATTTTGATTTAAAAATTGTCTGTGATTTGCATACCTGTTGTGATCTAAATTTTCTTGTCTATTATCATTATTTCTGTTTCTCGAAAAATTATTATTATTGTAATTGTGGGATCTATTGCTGTTAGGATAATTATTTCTGTTACTTGAATAGTTATTGTAATTGTTGTTCCTGTTCCCTGAAAAATTGTTATTCGGATAGTTATTATTATCATAATTGTTATTTCTGTTTCCTAAAAAGTGGTTATTCCGGTAATTATTTCTTGCAGAATTATTGTAAATATTTTCTCGTCGTTGGTGATTATTACTAGGCTGTTGATTTTGCATAAAAAAATTAGGACTTTGTTTTCTAGATACTGCTTCTTATGCTTTGGTTAAATGATAACAATTTTCAGCAACATGACCTGGTTTTTTACATATTATACAATTTATGTTGTTATCTCGTGCAACATTGAACCGAGTTGTTTTATTATTTCTATTATTTATAGAATCATCCATTTTTAAATAATCTGAATTTTTATTTCTGCGTAGTGCGGATCATGCTGCCAAATCTCTTTCTACGTTGATTGTGTCATTGAAAACTTCTTTGAATGTTTCCTTTGTTTTTACTCGAATTTCTAATTCGGGGCGCAGACCGCGAATAAAGCATTGAATAACATCTTTTTGAAGGTTATGTTTGAAGGTATTATCTACTTGTCCATTATTGTTGAGTCTATGAGCGTCTTCGATTCTGTCGGCAATCTCCTTAATTCTAGCTGCATAGGAAAGTACTTTCTCTTTTTCCCACATATAGGTATTCCCTAATTCTCCTTGTAACTGATATACACTTTTTGCTGGGGCGTATACTCTTTCGAGTTTCTCAATTAATTCCTCCATATTATTATAAGTCGATCCAAAGATACATTTTCTCGCTTCTCCTGATAATTTACTTCTCAACAATCGTCCTAAATTTTCTTGAGCTGCGGTTGTTGGCAGCATTGCCTTTGCCTCATAACATCCTTCAATAAAATGTGATAATGGAATGTTACTTCCATCAAATAAGGGTACTACTTCTAACGCGTCGCGTAAGGATACTTGTTGATTATTAGGTAGGACCATTTCGTTGTTTCTAATTGGATTAACGTTTTCTGTGGGATTTTTGTGAACAACTTGTTCCATTTGTTCGTTGTCGGTACTATTATCGTCGCTATCGTTATTACTTAAAACTATTTGGCGTTTAAGAGAATTTGCTGATAAATTTATTTTAGTTCTTTCTTCGACTGTGTTTTTGGGAATTATCGTTGAACTAAGTAAACTTATATCTTCGTTGTCAATATAAGTAGCGTTATTAATGCTTCTCTACAACCGTTACAATTCATATTAACGCATTGTATTTTACAAACTTAATGCTATGAGGTACAGAATTCATATTTATTTTGTTCTATTATTGGTAATTTTTCGAAACAAAATTGGCAACATTTCTTTGTTGTTTCCTGACTGTAATAAATGAATAAGGTTTACGCTTCTGTCACAACTAAAACTATTTATTAAATGTGTCTTTGTGAGTGGAACTTGTTACCTGCGGACAAAAGAATTGCCTTGCTTGATGAATTGAGGCAGTAAGTAGCGTTCCATGGGGTTTCTGGAGCTTTTTACTTAAAGGGGATATTTTACAATATTGGCAGGGACAATGAGTTAAAAAGGGTAAGTTGGTTTTGATGGTTTTTAAGATAATTGTTTATTTTTGAAATAGTATATAATTTTGTGTATTATTATCAGTTGGATCCTTCGCGAATTCGGTGGATGCAGGATGGAAGTCTTCCAAAAGAGTGGCAAACCAATCGTCGAATGAAGATCGAGGATTGGTTGAGGACTTATAAAAATCCTGGAGAACCTTTTTCTTCTGGGGGAATGAGGTGGATAATACATCAGCAGAAAATTTTTCGTGTAAGTAATAAGAATATTCGTCTATGTCAATCAAGGTAAACGATCGTTATATTGATTGTTATTGGCGAATTTTGCGTATACCCATGGATTGGCTCTACGTAAATAGTAGTAGGATAGAGGAAAGCAAGAAAATTTTTTCGCATGTCATAAGGAAGAATATGGAGCGTGTTTCTTTCATCATTAAGGAGAAACGGTACGGCATTATAAATGATAAAGTTCTTGAGGCAATGTATACAATTATTATTCACTAATTTGTTTAATTTAAAATTGTTTATTTGTTTTGATAAAAAAAAAATTTATTTTCAGTTTTGGGGAGACTGCAAGGATTAATTTTTGTGATTAATATATTTAATTTATTATTATCAGTTTTAGATTAATATTTGTACATATTTTTGTGATTGTTTTTTTTTTGTGTGTGAGTGTATGTGAATGTTTTTTATGTTACAATTTGTATTCAAGTAAGATATTTTGTATTTTTTTTATTGTCGCTGTTGTTTTGTTTTTTTTTGAAATATTTAGTTTTATTTATTATTACTATTGTTATTCGTTTCTTTTTTATTATAAAAAGAAATTAATACTTGTGATTTTAATGTAAGTCAGATCACAGTCGTGTATTTTTCTGAATAGGTTTGGACTGAATGTATTAGCTTAGTGATTAGGGAGAAGGATTGCTAGAGTATTTTGTAAAATTGTCTTGCATGGTTAGTATATATAAGTTACCAGATTTTGTTTCAGGTAGTGGACCAACAATGTCCATTGATATTTTTTCAAAAGCAGTAGTGGGTGTGTCAGTGATTACCATAGGGTTTTTTGTTTTGACTCTGATTAATTTTTTCAGTTGACATTGTAAACAGCATTGAATATATTTTTAAATATCTACTTTCATATTTTCCCAAAAAAATTTTTGGCGTTTTTGTGACGCCTTTATGGCCTCCTAATGCTGAAGAATGAGCTTCTTCAATTAAATGAGTTCGTTGTTCCTTTGTTGGATATTGCGTTATTCCGTTGCAAACTATAATTTTTGTGGTTGAATTTGAAAAAATTGAATCAAAAATTGATTTCACTTCTTCCCAACGTATATGATTAATTCTGGAAGTTTTTGAAATACTAATTGATCGTAATTTAAATTTTTGAGATAATTCATGTAATGAGTCAATTGATAATTTTATATTATTTAAAGTTTCTGATAAATTGCCTTTAGTTTCTTCTTCAGTGGGAAGTGCAAAATAGTAGTAGTTTCCTTTTTTAATCTCTTTTGCTATTCGCTTTTGTAAATTTTTAAATTTTGGTAATGTTTCACGTTTTTCTAAAGTTTTTGATCCGTTGTCGCGAGGAGTTCCATTTGTTGTAACAAAATATGCATAATTATCTTTTCGCATAGTTAATTGATCGCGACATTCAACTATATTTTTCTTCGTTATAATTTTTTCTGTTTGAGAATTTATAGGAGGAGGTTCTGGGGGTGGACGATTATTATCATCATATCATTGTCGTTTTTTCCAGTATTTGTTTCAGATCTTCGGATTAATTTTAAATTTTCTTCAAACTAAGGTGCTTCAAATTCTTCTTCTAAATTTTCTTCTTGGTTTTCTTCAAACTTCTCTCCAAAATTTTCCTCAAAATTGTCATCAAATTTTTCTTCAAAATTCTGTTCGAAATTCTTTTCGAAATTGTCTTCAAGATCATCTTCAAAATTCTCTTCCAAATTTTCTTCATAATTTTCTTCTTAATTTTCGTCGTGTGAGGTTTCAATGTCGTTGATTTCATCTTCTGAGGTTGAGAAATAATTCTCACTTTCTTCACTTTCAAATTCATTAATATTTTTTGGCTTCTTGGCATTCTTCTTCTTTTTGTTTTTTGCTTGAGTTTGTTTCAAATAATCTAAATAATCAGGATCAGAGTTGGAATCTGATTCTACTTTTGTTCGGCTTCCCTTTTGCACATTTATTTCTGGTGATTCGTTTTCAAACATTTGTTTTCTTGGCCTACCTCTCTTTCTTTTTGTTTGAGAGGGAATATTTTTCAAATTTGTAAGTAGATTTTTTCTTGGCCTACCTCGTGGTTTTTTCACAAGAGGTTTAGAAGACAAATTTTCGTCTAATTTTTCTTGAGTTTCATTTCGATTCAAATTTTTTGCTTTTTCTTGCTCTATTCTCTTTTGAGCTCTTGTAGTAATAGTTTTCCATGATAAATTTTCGTGTTTTTTGGAAAACATTGGACTTAGTAAAAATATTGTCATAAAAATAAGTCTTGAAGCCATATTTTTGAATAAATTTGTGTATTTTAAAATATTCTTACCAATCTCACTAAATAATTCTTCACTACGAAATTCCTGAAAATATTCTGGGATATTTGAGTCGATATTTAATATTTGCGCATCTGAAATTTCGCCAAAATGATCTACGTCGTCTGGTACGATTTCTGGATTCAAATTTCTTCGTTTTGAAGGTCTTACCTCATTTTTAGAGTTTTCTTGTTTTTTTCTTGTAAAAGTTTTCTTGGAAAATATTTTTTCTTGGGAAGTCATAAAAGTATCATTGACATCAACTTGTAAATATCTTGATTTCTCTTTGTTATCATCAATAGGGTTTCTTGAGAGAGCGTCTGCATATACATTCATTTTTCCTGCTTTGTAAATTACATCAAAATCATATTCTGCGAGTTGCAATCTCCAACGTGAAACTCGTGAACAAGGGTCTTTAGAATTTTGAAACCAAACTAGAGGTTTGTGATCAGTCACTAAAGTAAATTTTCTCCCATACTTTTATATATTTTTTTCTCATATTTCTTCTCATTATCACCTAGACTACTTATCTTACTTATCTCTACCTATTTTACCTTGTGATAAAATACCTCCTATTGCAAATCCTGAGGCATCTGTTGTGAGTATAAAAGGTTGAGAAAAATCAGATAGTTGTAAAAGTGGTTCTTCAGATAATTTTGCTTTTAGAATATCGAAAGCTGCTTCTTGTTTTTCTGTCCAATTAGAAGGTATATCTTTTTTCAGAAGTTGGTTTAGAGGACTTGCAATTTTTGAAAGTCCGTCAATAAATCGTCTATAATATCCTGCTAAGCCTAAAAATTGTTTAATATTTTTCTGTGTTTTTGGGACTGGGAAGTTTTTTACAGCTATTATCTTTTTTGGATCTGGACGTACTCCATTTTTATCAATTATATGACCTAAATATCCTACTTCGGGTCGTAAAATTCGCATTTGTCTGGTTGAAAGTGAAGATTAGCTTTTCTAATTCTTTCTGCTAAATTGTTAAATTTAATTTCGTGCTCTTCTAGAGTATTTGCATATATAACTATGCCATCGAGATATACAAAAAGTTCTGTTCCGATTAATCCAGTTAATATTAAATCCATTAATCTTTGAAATGTGGCTCGTGCAGTTTTTAAACCGAAAGGCATTCTATCGAATTCGTAGTGACCGTGAGGTGTAGAAAATGCGGTTTTATGCGAGTCTTTTGGGTTCATTTTTATATGGTGAAAACCGGTAGCTAAATCAAACACTGAAAAATATTTTGCTGATCCTAGAGAATCAAGTATATCGTTTATATTAGGTAAATGATACGAATCGACAATTGTTTTTTCATTTAATTTACGAAAATCGAGAACCATTCTCCATTTTATTTTTCCTTGAGAATCAGGTTTTTTAGGAACTATCCACACTGGAGTGTTATATGGTGATTGTGAGGGCTTGATTATTTTATTTTTTAATAATTCATCGACTTGTCTTGTAATTTCTTCCTTGTGAACTGGGGGAAATCTATATTGTCTTAAAAAAATTGGAGCGTTATCTACAGTTGGAATTGAATGTTGTAATACTTTAGTAGCTTCAAGTGGTTCTTCTGGGATTTGAAATCTGTCTGCATTATTTTTAATTAATTTTTCTACATGCTCATATTCATCTTGATTTAAATGGTCTAATCGAAGAAGTTTTTTAATACATTCTACTCTGTCTTCGTCTGTTACATTACAAATTTTGCACGAGTTAATTAGAGAATTGTCAGTTCTTATAAAGTTATTTAATATTTTACTTGATAAATCTTCGCTATTTGATTGTTTTTAAATTATGCAATTTTTCAATTTGTTTATAACATTCTTGTTCTTCAAAATCTTCTAAATTAACTGTTGGGACGGATAATGTTATTGATATTTCATTTGTATTTGCAAATTTTAAATAAGCTTTTCCCTTGTGATTTTTTACAACTGCGTCACCTACGTAGACGCCATCTTGGATATGTAATCGAGGTACATACCCTTCACTCTTTTCTGTATTTTTTATATTAACATAAAATGTTGTAACTGTTCGAGCTGGAATAGTAAATGTATTGGTAGATTTAAAAGGGTAACAGTGGTTCTCAATTTCAAGCATTTTTAAGTATAGTTTATATTTACACTATTATCTTGAAAAAATTCTGATCCTAATACTCCATCTTCTTCTACTGGGACTTCATTCGGAATAATGTTAAATATAGTTGGATAGCCGAAAATGTTTATTTTTACCTGTCCTAATGTGTAAAGTGGTAAATCATTAATTCCTGTAAGTTTTAATACGTTCTGGCTATTTATTGGTACTTCAGGGTTGAGAACCTTTTGTTTAATTAAATTTCGAGCAGCACCAGTATCAATCATCATGTGTGTTGGATTTTTTAAACCTTCCGTTGATATTATAATTGATGGAATTGAAGTGGACTTTGAAATATTTATTGTTGTTGTTGTATGATCGTTAGAAGTGGATGCCAGTTGTCCTCGATGTATGCTTTCCTCAGTGCACCCATGCTGGGGAGAGCTTTGGAGTTTTCCTGATGAGCTGTTTGTGATTGGCTATTTGGTCGTATCTTGCAGTCTCGTACTAAATGACCGGGTTTTTTACAGTAATTGCAAATTATTTCAGTATAATTTAAATTTTGTTGAGTGTTATTATTCTGTAAAAATCTATTTTCATATGATTTATTTCTATTTTGGAGCTGTGCTGAGTTAAAGTTTTTATAATGTCCTGGATTCCATTGTCTATTATTATTATTAACACTATTGTTATTATTGTAAAAATTTCTGGAAAAATTATTATTATTATTGTTGTATCTTTGTTGTAAAAAATTATTATTATTGCTTCTATAATTATTATTTCTATTTTGCAAATTATTATTGTTATTGTTATTAAAATTATAATTTTTATTACTTCTTTGACCATTGAAATTACTATATCCTTGTTGGTTAGGACGCAAAAAATTTTTTTGTTTATTATTAAGAACTGCATCTTGAGCTTTACTTAAATGAAAACATTTTTCAGTTGTGTGACCTGTTTTTTTACGAATTAAAAAAATAGTTTTGTTTTTAAGTGCTACGTTAAATCAGGTTGTTTTGCAATTTTTATTATTAGTTGATTCATCACCTTTTGAATAATCCATGTTTTTATTTCTTCGTAGTGCGGAATTTGCAGCTAATCTTAGTTCTATATCAATACTGTCGCTAATAACTTCTTTAAAAGTATCCTTTTCTTCAACACGAATTTCTAACTCAGGACGCAAACTGCGTATAAAACATTGAATTACGTCTTTTTCAAGGTTTACTTTAAAATTATTATCTACCTGACCATTATTATTGAGCCTGTGAGCATCTTCGATTTTGACGGCAATTTCTTTTATCCTAGCAGCATAGGAAAGTACATCTTCTTTTTCCCACATAAATGTATTTCCTAATTCTCCCTGTAACTGGTACACGCTTTTCGCAGGGGCATATACTCTTTTCAATTTTTCTATCAGTTCCTCTATTGTTGCATAAGTTGAACCAAAAATGCATTTTCTAGCTTCTCCAGTTAATTTACCTCTTAATAACCTTGCGAGGTTTTCTTGAGCGGCAGGTGTCGGTAGCATTGCCTTTGCCTCCATGAAACCCTCAATAAAATGTGACAATGGGAGGTTGCTTCCGTCGAACAATGGGACCACCTCTAGCGCGTCGCGTAAGGATACCTGCTGGCTGTTGGGTATGACTACGGCCATTTCTTCGCTATTTACTATTACTGGCTTATCTTGATTTATGACTTCTGTGTCGCTTTTGTCGTCGTCGCTGTCGTTGTTACTAATTATAGATTCGCGTTCCAATTCGTCAAAATAAGATAATTCGTTCGTTAGAGTTTGATCTTGATTACTAGATCCTGTTACAATGCTTAAATCTGAACAGAAACTTGAATGAAACCCGCTAGTTTTTTCTGAATTTTCACTTGATATATTTTGATTATTAATTAGTCTTGTCCAAACTTGAATCATCTAACTTACGAGTGTTATCTAATTCTTGATCTGTAGGGATTGGATCAGGGATATTTTGGCATTTATTATCAGTTGAATATTCTCTATTTCTAATTGGTTTTATTTTTAAATTGCCCTTTTGGTTCAAATCTACTATCAAAGAAAAGAACACAACAATTAGTAAAGTAATACAAATTGAATTTATTTGAATTAAAACAGATACAAACAAGGTTAAAATTTTACAAGATTCAAACAATGGCACAGGGAATAGGTAAAGAGTAGAGAGAATTTTCGGTACCTTTGTTGAGTTGTGAATACTCTCTTTTTTATGAATGAACCTCACAGGTGTGAGGGAGAGATAATGATTCTTCCACTGTTGCGACGAAGACAGCAATAGGTATCCCACCGGTATGAGGAAGACAGAAACAAATATTCCACTGGTGTGAGGAGGACAAGAATAGTTATCTCACTCTACCGTTGAGTGAAGATCGGTATAGAGGAGATATCGAGGGCGATTGAATGGTCCAAACCTTGCGGGGAAAGACGCCAGGGGTAGGTAAAGTTCCAAACCCGAACACCAGGATCGACACTTTCGAAAATCGCTAAAATCTAACGGATAAGAAGTAAGTTGTAGGAGTAAGGCCCAAACTCGTGTTGGTGAGTCTGCTGTATTCGTGATGGGTCAGGTAGTCCTCGTCAATTCAACCCTAGCTTGTCGACAAGATTTTACAAAATAGCTTTTTACCTCTTTTCCTTCTACTTCGCTCATTACTAGTCTTTTCCTAAGATCGGACATATATTTAAAATATACATATATATATAAATAAAATAATATATGTATAAAATATTTTATATTATAAATTTTATAATATAATATATATATAAAATATTTTATATTATAAATTTTGTATTATAATATATAAAATAATATATATAAATATTAAATATATATAAAAGAACAATTTATAGAAAATAACAATTTTTTTTTATATTTATTACATATTTAATGACAAATTGTTTTCAATATTCTTTCATTATCTTGATTACAATTAAAAATAACTGGCTTATATCGACCCTCAATAATATTAATAGATAGATGATTTTTTACTTTGGCTTTAGGGTCCAGAAGTAATGTAAACTCAGGGTTTCATTTTTTCCTCAAACGTTTCGACTCTGATTGGAGTCCTCATCAGTGCGATTTATTTCTATAAAAATACAAAGAAAGAAAAGAATAAAGAATTAAAGAATAAAAAATTGCACGTGTGACGGATAAACATTGTCTTGACAAACGATATAAATGAATTGCACTTGTGAAACTATAGAATAGGTCTAACTAAATTTACGAATAAAAAATTGAAAATTGTACACAATTTGCTATAAAAATACATAGGGAAGGGACTTAAATAATATGAACACGTGTGACGGATAACATTATGATAAAATTGCACATGTAAACCATATAATTGGTCCATACTAGCTAAATTCGAACAAAAACTAAATAAAAAATGTGCAGAATTTTTATATAAAAAATGCAAAGGAAGAACCTTAAAAATTACACATGTGACGGATAGACATTATGTTGACAACTGATATAAATGGATTGCACTTTTGAAACTATAGAATAGGTCAAACTAAATTTACGTATGAAAATTGAAAATTGTACAAAATTTGCTATAAAAATACATAGGGAAGGGACTTAAAAAATTTACACGTTTGACGGATAACATTATGATAAAATTGCACACGTAAACCATATATTTGGTCCATACTAACTAAATTCGAAAAAAATAAATAAAAAGTGTGCAGAATTTTTATATAAAAAATGCAAAGGAAGAACCTTAAAAATTACACATGTGACGGATAGACATTATGGTAAAAAATGATATGAAAGAATTGCACGTTTGAAACTATAAAATTCGTCTGAATAACTGAGTTTGCGAAAGAAACTATACAAAAGGTTTTTTTGTTTGAAATTACATCCTATGCAAAATTTTTCCCTATAAAAATGCAAAGGAAGAACCTTAAAATTGCACGTGTGACGAAAAACTTTGTGGTAAAACTAATATAAAAGAGTAAATAAATATGTAATAAATATAAAAAAAAAATTGTTATTTTCAATAAATTGTTCTTTTATATATATTTAATATTTATATATATTATTTTATATATTATAATACAAAATTTATAATATAAAATATTTTATATATATATATATATTATATTATAAAATTTATAATATAAAATATTTTATACATATATTATTTTATATATATATATATATATATGTGTATATTTTAAATATATATCCGATCTTAGGAAAAGACTAGTAAAGAGCGAAGTAGAAGGAAAAGAGGTAAAAAGCTATTTTGTAAAATCTTGTCGACAAGCTAGGGTTGAATTGACGAGGACTACCTGACCCATCACGAATACAGCAGACTCAGCAACACGAGTTTGGGCCTTACTCCTACAACTTACTTCTTATCCGTGAGATTTTAGCGATTTTCGAAAGTGTCGATCCTGGTGTTCGGGTTTGGAACTTTACCTACCCCTGGCGTCTTTCCCCGCAAGGTTTGGACCATTCAATCGCCCTCGATGTCTCCTCTATACCGATCTTCACTCAACGGTAGAGTGAGATAACTATTCTTATCCTCCTCACACCAGTGGAATATTTGTTTCTGTCTTCCTCATACCGGTGGGATACCTATTGCTGTCTTCGTCGCAACAGTGGAAGAATCATTATCTCTCCCTCACACCTGTGAGGATCATTCATAAAATAGAGAGTATTCACAACTCAACAAAGGTACCGAAAATTCTCTCTACTCTTTACCTATTCCCTGTGCCATTGTTTGAATCTTGTAAAATTTTAACCTTGTTTGTATCTGTTTTAATTCAAATAAATTCAATTTGTATTACTTTACTAATTGTTGTGTTCTTTTCTTTGACTTATCCTCATCCCTAAGCGAGGATCATTCGATCCTAACTTAAAACGAGGAATATTCGATCAAAGTAAGTATTTACGTACTTGTGACGTAAAATACTTCCTTTCTTCTGGTGCATCGGCCCGGGAAACACAAGTCAATTGAAATTTAACACATTGATTGTTAATAGTGAATAAATAAATGATTATGAAATATTATTTCAACTTGAAAACTTAAAATTTCAATAAAATAGATTTGTTAAATCACAAAGGGATTTGACCTTGAGGCTAACCTTAATGCTTTAATAATCAAATCATTTCTTTGAAATTTTAAAATTTACATAAATTGTATAAAATAAAATAAGTTTGAAAAATCGCGCAGGGATCTGACCTTGAGGCCAACCTAATTGATTAAGTAACTTATCCGTGAGATTTTGGCGATTTTCGAAAGTGTCGATCCTGGTGTTCAGGTTTGGAACTTTACCTACCCCTGGCGTCTTTCCCCGCAAGGTTTGGACCATTCAATCGCCCTCGATGTCTCCTCTATACCTATCTTCACTCAACGACTCTACACTGACTCTAAGATCCTTTCAAAGATTGAAAGTGCAATCGGAGAATTTACGACACGGTTCTTCGGAAAACTGAACTAAACACGTATCTGACGCTGTGAATCCTTTTAAGATTTTAGAAATTTGCCGCAGTTAATTTTGCTCACAAGACTAGTTTTCCCTTGGCGGCGTGTCCTTTTTATATTATATTTTTTGGTGACGTCACGCGTTTCGCAGTCTCCCGCTGCGTGTGACGTAGTTATACCTCTCTTTTCAATAGGTGGTTTTCTCTCTCTTTTAGTAATTTCCCCAGATTTCTCTCTAGACCTAGCCTGTGCCTATAGTACATTCAAATGCGTTGCGGGACGTGACACTTCATGTGAAACGAAGTGATATTCATTTTGAAATTGAAAGTTTTCGATAACACAAGATGATCTGTAAAAAAAGAGGATGAAGTCCAACATTATAGATCTGGGTTTAAGATACCAGAATGAGAATACGATTTTTCAGTTCATGAGAAAATTCACTTTTTATGTTCGGCAATCAAAATTACCCAAACACTTTGGAGTATGCAAAACCTTTTATTTTACTTGAAACGAAATGTTATTTATTTTCATATTCGAATTTTTCGATAATACGAGATGATATGTAAAAAAAGAGGATGAATTCCAACATTATTAATCTGGGTTCAAGATACAAGAATGAGAATACAATTTTTCAGATCATGAGAAAACTCACTTTTTTATGTTTACAATAAACATTACCCAAACACTTTGAAGTATGTAAACCTTTTATTTTACTCGAAACAAAGTGTTATTTATATTGAAATTGGAAGTTTTCAATAACACAATGTTATATCTAAAAAAATCTGCCCGCTTGGCGGGCACATTCTCACCGTGCGCTTAGCGCGCAGCTCGCTTCGCGCGCAGGTTTGAGCGCGCCTGGGGCGCGCGATTTGATCGTCGCGCTGCGCCCTGCGGAATTTTTGAACGTAGCGCTTCGCGCTCCGTTCTTTCTGGACCTCGCGCTTCGCGCTCGTTCTTGTGCTCTTCACATACATTCAAGTTTATTTATTATAATTTGATACTGAAGTTCAAACCAATTTTATAATATTAAAGATGATGTAAATTACTCATTTTCTCAAATTCACTAAAATTTCTTTTTCAGTTTAAGTGTAACAGGAAATTCAATTTACTTAAGGCTCTATCAGCCTTAAGGAACACATTCTCATCATGGCGCTCGCGCTTCGCGATCGATTTTCTGCATACATTTCAGTAACTTTTTAATAAATTACATGATTAAAAGAATTTATTTTCTTCCAAATCTCTCAAAAGGGAAAAACAATCGTAGACTTTATTGAAGGAAACGATTTTGCAGAACAACGCTTATTTCGTATCTCACATATTTTGGTGAAAAAAATCGAATTTATTTAATGTTAAAAATCAAAACATAAAATATACATCCTGTCCCGAAATGTCTTAATGAGAATTTGTAGACCTCATTTAGGCAAACAATTTTCCATTTAAACGTTTTCTTTGTATCTCACATATTTTGTCTAAAAAATTGAATTTTTGAATTTTAATCGTATTTTTTGGAATTGAAACGAAAAATATATGTTTTATCAGAAACTGTGTAAGACAAAATTTGTAGATCTTTTCGAAATGAACAACTTTGTATTCTTACATTTTTTTCGTATTTCGAATATTATAGTTAAAAAATTGAATTTTGGATTTTCAATATTGTTTTTCTGAATTAAAAAGAAAAATATGCATCTTATGAAAAAATGTTACAATTCAAATTTGTAGGACTTTATGTAGAAAATAATATTGTATCATAACGTTTCTTCGTAATTCATATAATTTAACTGGAAAATGGAATTTTGATATTGACTTTTTTCGAATTTGAATATGCTGTAACATTTCTAATTTTGATTTAATCAAAAAAATTTTTTGGGATAATTTTTAGAGATTTATAAGCACTATCTAAAACCAGTATTGAAATTTTTAATTTTTTCAAAAAATTATTTTCAAAAACACAAAAGTAGTGCTCAACCCCTCAATTTTGTTTGGATGTGGCTGGTTAACGAACTTGTCCTTACTTTTTCGGTTCCGATAAAGTGTACCAAAGCTCAATTCAATCTGATAATTCTATCGAGAGTTATGCCGCACACGACCTACAGACAGACAGACAGACACTTTCGTAAAAACCATTTTTTCTGACTCAGGGGGTCTCAAAAGGTAAAGATTTGATGAAAATTTCGAAAGTCATTTTTCACATAAAACTAATACCTTCTCATCCATGATGAGAATGTAAAAATATCTAGAGTTCACTGTGAATAAAAAACCGGATAAATGAAAAAACATAACAAATTTTGCACACGAACCGACCGGAATTTTTTAGAAAATTTTATTATTAAGCCAAATTGGTTATCAATGGCAAAACGCGAACATATTTTACATTTTTGAAATTTTTGCGGTGAAGACTTTGTTACCGGAGTCTCTCACAGAATGATCTGAACTGTTTTCAAAACCGACTCGAGACATGTGGCTTTACTGACCGAAAATTTTTTTATATAAGCAATCTTAAAAGGTTCTTTTCCTCCTTGAAGAAGACTATTGTCCTATACCTTGTAAAGAATATAATACTAGACATGTTATCAAGCATGTCACTTTAAAATTAAAAAATGTCAAATTCACTATAAAGCTGGAATATATCACAGTTCTGACCATTTTCAGAACTAGCTAAATTTAATAATACTGTCAGATGTGATACATAATATCACGAATATGTAAATTGCATTTTTTTTATTAATTTTTAAAGAAAAATTTATTACAATTTTTTAAAACATCGCAGAATAAATCTAAATGCGAAAATAAACAACTTTCAATTTTTTCATTCGGTACATACTCAAATAATATTGAGTAAAATTTTATATAATATGGATATTATAATAAGCTTGCAAATTCAGTGTTAAATGGATTTTCCGTGAACCTGATATATAAAATCATTTTCTTGAAAAATACACGCCTGCGTCCACTCGTGAAAATCAACAAAAACGTCTCGAAATCCTTTATATAATATAATAAGAATACCAGAATGATTATTAAACTGGGTTTAGCTATCTGAATGAGAATACAATTTTGCAGTTGATGTGAAAATTCACTTTGTTTGGCTCGTCACTAAACATTACTCAAACATTTTGAAATATGTACAACTTTTAACTTCATGTGAAACGAAATATTATTTATTTTGAAATTGAAAGTTTTCAATAACACAAGATGATATGTGAAAAAAGTGGATGCATTCCAACATTATAGATCTGGGTTTAAGATACCAGAATGAGAATACGATTTTTCAGTTCATGAGATAATTCACTTTTTTAGGCTCGTCACTGAACATTACTCAAAAATTTTGAAATATGTACAACTTTTAACTTCATGTGAAACGAAATGATATTTATTTTGAAATTGAAAGTTTTCAATAACACAAGATGATATGTGAAAAAAGTGGATGCATTCCAACATCAGTTAACTGGGTTTTAGCTACCAGAATGAAAATGCTATTTCTCATTTCATGAGAAAATTCACTTTTTATGTTCGACAATAAAAATTACTTTGACAATTTGGTGTATGTAAACCTTTAATTTCACTTGAAACGAAATGATATTTATATTGAAATTGAACGTTTTCAATAACACAATGTTATATGTAAAAAAGATGATGAATTCCAACATTATTAAACTTGAAACGAAATATTATTTATTTTCAAATTCTAATTTTTCGATAATACAAGATGATATATAAAATAACTAATTGAATTAGTTAATTGAATTAATTAAATGATTGAATTAATTAAATGAATTCTAACATTATTAAACTGGGTTTAAGATACCATAATGAGAATACGTTTTAGCAGTTCATGAGATAATTCACTTTTTTAGGCTCGTCACTAAACATTACTCAAATATTTTGAAATATTTACAACTTTTAACTTCACGTGAAACGAAATGATATGTATTTTGATATTGAAAGTTTTCAATAACACAAGATGATATGTGAAAAAAGAGGATGAATTCCAAGATTATAGTTCTGGGTTTAAATTACCAGAATGAGAATAAGATTTTTCAGTCCATGAGAAAATTTACTTTTTTATTTTTGTACAAAGGAAAGTGCTATGAGTACAAGGTGACCCCGTATGGGTTGAAAACTAGCACTTCAGCCTTGGTTCGGGGCTCAGTTCAAGTGCTCGCCGGACTTCACGGATTTATCATCTCGTACGTGGATGATTTACTAATAGCTTCTGAACGCGAAGAAGATCATCTATCTCATCTGAATGAAGTGTCCAAAAGGCTTAAGGAAAACAACATTACCCTGAACTTTCAGAAATGTGGGTTTAGAAAACACGAAACCACATTTCTGGGACATATCATATCAGCACAAGGAATACGACCAGATCCCGATAAAATTCAGGCTATCAGGCACTTTAATTTTCCCACAAACAGAAAACAGTTACAAGGATTTTTAGGAACCATCAACTTCAGCGCCAAATTCAGCAAGGACATATCAAAGGAGATTGTGCCAATCCTGGAACTACTAAAAAAAGGTTCCAAATGGTGCTGGGAAGAGAGACACCAAGCGGCTTTTGAAAAAACAAAGGATCTACTTAGCTGCGAGATAATGCTTTATTTCCCAGACCAAACCAAGCCCTATTACTTACAGACAGATGCGAGCGACTACGCAATAGGCGCAGTTCTGTATCAGCAAGACTTGGATAATATCAAGATAATTGCATGTGGCAGCAGAACGTTAAGGGTAGCGGAAACCACCGAAAAGGAGCTCCTTGCGCTAGTATGGGCACTGCTAAAATATCACGGCTTCCTCTGGGGCGCTAGGATAATCCACCGAACCGACCACATGGCCTTGTCCTTTTTGCAATCTTGCAAACTGATAAGCAAAAGATTGACCAGATAGATCATGGCTATCCAGGATTACCAAATTACAGTTGAGCATTGCCCTGGTAAGGAAAACGTGATCGCTGATGCTATCAGTCGACAAAGCACACAAGCCCTGGGGTCTGACAACACTGGAGACAGAAACATAATAAAGCTGAATCATCTAGTAAGAAGGCCTGGAAAATCTATAAAAAACCACTTAACCAATCTTCTAGAGTAACAGAAGAAGGACCCCAAACTCAATGCAATTCGAGAAGACATCGCAAACCATCCCAATCACCGACTGATACATGACCTCCTGTACAAAAAACACCAGGATACATGGCGTATTCACCTACCCATCACCATCGTGGAAGAACTCATCACGAACTACCATGAAATATACGGACATGTGGGAGCAAGGAAATGTCATCACATGCTATCAGAGGATTTCTACCACCCTGGACTGCTCACTCAAATCAAAAAACAACTGACAAGCTGCGATGTCTGTCAACGACACAAAATACCAACGCAAAGCAGCCATACACCTTCCCGTGCAATCATTCTCTCCAGACCAATGGAGGCAGTATTCATCGACTTCTACGGACCGCTCCCCACTGCCAAATACGGGTACAAGTACATACTTGGTGTTTTGGATGGATTCAGTAAATATGTGAAACTCTATCCTCTTCGTAGGCGAACCACCCTAGCGACAATAAACAAGCTGTTCGGGGACTACTTTTCAAGCTATGGGATCCCAGAGAGGATTGTGACGAACCATGGAACGCAGTTTACCACGCAAAACTGGACTGACAAGTTAAAAAAGGCGGGTATCGAGCATACTCTCACCTCAAACCGACATACATAATCCAACATGATGGAAAGAGTCAACCGGGAGCTATCAAAATTCTTTAGAATCTTACTCAAGGAACTTCGACACTCCTCATGGTATGATAAGGTGAAAGTAATCGAAAATATCATAAACGTGGCCCATCGTGACACCACCGAGCTCACGCCAATGGAGCTAATGTTGAAGAAAAAACCCACCAGGTTTTGGAAGAAGTGGCTTCCACCCACTAGCCAAAATCAGGAACCTACCTATGTGCAGAAGTTGGTTTGGACCAAGAATAGGATCAGAGAAAAGGGGCTCAAAAGAGCAAATAAGACAGATATGAATAAAAAAATGGAAAACTACCAGCAAGGGGACAAAGTGTTAATTAAGGTGTATAACCTCTCAGATAAATCTCTGAAACGAACAGCAAAATTTATGGCCGTATTCGAGGGACCATATAACATCGGCAAAATCATCAGGGAGGGAACATACGTAATCGAAGACCCCAAAAGGCACAGACAAAGAGGAATCTTTCATGCGAGCGACCTCCGTCGTTACCACGGCCGCTAAAAGGGTTAGGAGGGCATCAAGATCCAGCATCCCTCGCACTCCATTAACCACCATTGCATGTTGCTTTTGCTTTAGCTTTGCCCTTGCTCTAATATTTGCTTTGCTGTTGCTTGAATTTGTTTTGCTTTGCTCTGCCCTTCTCCCAGATCATGGATGCAAGTACACAAACAGAGTCTTTTCACCTCTGGAACCGGGTCGATGTGACGATCCAGGCGGGAGGAGAGGAAAGTTTCTTCCAGCGGAAAAGATTAAGGGGCCCCAAAACACTCCAGGGAACGCCACGCCAACTCTCTAAGAAGAAGAAGCACTCAACGAAGAGTGGAATGTCCAACTACTTGGCAACCACACATTTGGAAGCTGCCTGCACCAGCATGCAGGATGCCAGAGATACACGCGCTCGGCGGCGTAGCAGGTCTGCAGGGGCAGCGACTCGTACAGTCACTGCTAGGCTCGCAGCGCGAGCTTGCCCGCTGTAGACTCGAAACTGCGAGGCTATAACCCAGCGTGCGTAACCATCAGCAGTATCTCCAGTCGGGACTCATGTCCCAGCAGCAGCACCTCCGGAAAGCAGCCAAAGGGTTACCGAGGAGCAGCAGCAGTCTGGTAAAGGTATTTCTTGGTATCTAAGAACACTAGGTACGCTGTCCGGGCTGTAGTGTAACTTCTAATTTAAATTAAATTAACTTGTTTTCTGGGTACGCCACCCAGGCTCCAGAAAATAAGTACTGTTCGTGGGTACGCTGTCCAGGCTTCACTATAACCTCTTGTGCTTCAACCCACTCTCTAGTCCGCCACCCAGGCGTAGAGACGGTATTCCAACCTCCTAAGACAGAGATGTAAGCTGCTCAGGCTGTCTCTCTTCCTTTCATGGTGTACGCTGCCTAGGCTGCCATCTCTAACACTCCTTTCCACGATGCACGCTATCACCGGCTACCGTGAAGAGTATTTTTAAGTCTGTTCTGATTGGTGCACGACACCCAGGCTGCCAATCACAATTTCTTTTAGCGCTCGTGCACGCCGTCTTGGCGGCCAAGTGAATTTAGTTTATTTAATTTCGTGAGACTTGTTTGTACGGGTGCATTTGATTTGGGGCTTTCCCCTTTAGTGAGAGCAGCGCCATCTGCTCACCTGCAACAAACCCTACTTGTTAATTCTCGGGTAGAGTGCGGAACTGCATTACCGACCGTGGAACGCAACGATAAAAGCGAGACTGAATCTAGTTAAGTTGTTTATTATCGCGACACCAGCGCCATCTACATCCACGAATTATAAGAGATTGTTTCAAAAGATATATCCTCTTGTTAGTGCTTTAGCAATAGGGCAACGCAAGTGATGAGTATCACCTTTATGTATTAGTTGTTAAATTGCGATATTAGCCGCATCTGCATTTATATATTGTTAATAACGGTTTGTCAATTTAAGGTTTTCTCTACGTTTTTCGGAGATAGGTTAGCTTCCGAGCAACTGAAGATAGTGAGATTAGATTTATTTCAAACTCGATGGTTTGCGACGACAGCGCCACCTATAGTTACAATTATTATTTGTTTAAATATTTTCTTTACAGATTACGCAGAGGGATTAGCAACCGAGCGATCCATGATAGAGAGAGAATATTTATTTTGATTTATTGGTTCGCGACAACAGCGCCACCTGCATAGTGATTATTATTATTTGTTTAGAGTTCCTTTATAGATTTCGCAAAAGGATTTGCCACCGAGCAATCCGCGATAAAGAGAGCGTATTTACTTTAAGTTATTGGTTCGCGACAACAGCGCCACCTACTTTTGAGATTATTATTTGTTCAGAGTTTTTTTTAGATTTCGCAGAGGAATTTGCCACCGAGCGATCCATTATAGAGAGAGTGCATTTATTTTAAGCTATTTAGTCGCGACAGCGCCACCTACTTTCAATATTATTATGTTTTTAAAGTTCTGCTCGCGCTTTCTAGAGATAGGTCTATCACCAGACAACTAGAGTTCTAAATTTCTCGGATATTTAAAATCCGGTCACGTTCTCGTGACTGTGACCGTCATTTTAAGACAACTTGAGAATTTACAGAGAATTTAAGGGAATTTTACCATACCTTCACCAATATTTTCTTTATCATTAAACCTTATAATATTGTTAATTTATTTCCGAACACTATGAATTGCAATAGTGAAGGTTTCATAAAAATATACTACGAAAAATGTCAAGTTTTATCGGAATTCAACATAAAAAAAAATGTTTTTATAGCCATTATATTAGATTCAAACATAAAGAACAAGTAATTCAAGTTTTCTTCGCACAAATTACGCTTTATCTAGATAATTGTTTGACAGTTTCGGGACAGTTTATGCACTTTTTAAAGTGCTCTATTTGTCGAGTGGCATGCTTTCTGTACATCTGATCACAGCATTTGCACTTGAAAGAAGCTTTATTTTGTTTATCAATAATTTTTTTTTTTAAATTACAAACTATATTATTTTTTTTCCATTTTTATTGCGCACGTTACACGAACTTCCAAAACAAAGCATTTATCAAAAACAATTGAAAGCATGAACCGTTACGGAAAAATATTTTTAGATTCTCATAAATTCTCAAAGATGTAACGGTGTGCCGGTTACCGGTACTAGCTATAAGGGGTTCTAGCACCCTTTCACTTATAACCAAATATGCTGGCAAAAGCGCGGTCTGAATTACCGACCAATACAGCGCGAAAATTCGAATCTTCAGTAGTTAGATTGTCAGTCTAACGTGAGTAAGTTCTAAATCTGCGTATATAGATATTCGAATAAGTAAAACGTCCCTGTCTCTAATTGCGACGTTAAATATAGTATTGCGACATTATAATTTATAAAATTTATAAATGTCAATCATCGACTGACTCATTCTGCGACTTAATTTTGATGGGCGGTCCTGCGTGACTTATTCACCCATTCGTCGATAGAACATAAAATTGTGTTACGTCAGCATTATGTTTGGCTGAAGGCTGTAGAGAAGTGGGAAGATCCCACCTAAAGGGCTTATTATAAATATAGCTGCAGACCGCCAAAACGACAGATTTTGAATCTTGAAAAGCTCCTTGAGAATATAAACCTGCGACTCATTGTATAAAGATCTTAGAAATATTTCGGCCGAGAACGGACTTGTAAAAATTTTCGGCAAGTCAGGCGAGCAAAGCCTGACAGTTGATTTGTAAACAAGTGTGAAGCAACAAAACAATTATTAAACTCACTAATAATAAAACGTTGAGTGACCTTTGAACAAGTGTTTAGTTCATTTAAACCAAATCCCTCTTGGTGGGTACTCGTTTCAACGAGTGAACGACAGCAACGAATTCCACAATCGACGAATCAAGGCCCAGCTACGCAATCGACGCAAAGGAGGAACCAACAGCAGCGCTGGGTCGTAACAAATTTGTTGACAGCTGTGGAATCTGCTGTACCGCTTGGGGAGGATTGTTGTACCACATCAACAATAATATACTTTGTTGCATAGGAAGGAAGTTTCTTTACCAAGGAAGTACAGACAATCATGGTGGGGACTAGGTCAGGAGATAAAACAATTCAGGTTCAAGGTCACATGTCTGACTAAACGATATCTGACTACTTGATAAAGTAAATCCAGAAATACTTGTTTATTGTAAACTTAAGGCGGGAGTGTCGCTAGTGATCGAATTTAATTTAAAATTTCCAAGGCGTGAACTGAGTCATTTCTTGGAATTTTAAATAGGTGGATAACCGGAGGGTGAACTGAGTAGCTTTCCGGCCCACCAGGTTCGATCTCGAGTAGACGAGTAGCCAGAAAGAGAAACGAAAGCCGCGACCTTCCTCCAGGGTTTTTGCCGTGGTTTTTACACCCGGAGGCGAAGGGTGCAGATAATCAACCGAGGTCGTAAGGTTGTTTGTTGGGACCACGGAAACAACCCCCTCAACAATCAAGGCTATAATAAAAACAATCAGGATAAGCAGGCGGCTCGTGAATAGTCACGGCAACGAGGGACCTCAGAGGACAGTAGCAGGACATCCAGGACCAATCTTCAAGAACTCCAGGACAAAGAAGACTCAAGGTCAGGATATGCAGCTGAAGAGGTGTAGTGAAAAACTTTGAAAAATTTGTAATCGTTTAAGTGTACGCCAATTGGATTATTGTGCAATAAATGAGTAAGTCCTAGTAAATAAGATAATTTTTGTTAATTAAAAACAAATATATTTTAAAGACAAAATGCCGAAAGCACGACGACAAACAAGGGCTGCTAGGCTTAGAAATAAAAGCCAACCCATAGCGAGCGAAAATTTACCAAATATAGGTAACGAAGGCGTTGTAAGTGTAACGAGAGGAATGAGTCGTATAAGTTTAGAAACTCCGAGTACTAACAGTACTAACACCGAGGTTAGAAACATGGCTCCTAATATAGTCCCTAATAATAGTGATATTGATACTGTTCAAAATAATTGGAGTGAGCTACGCCGACACGAGACGCCCGTGCAAATGCTACAAAATCAAGTGAGTGAGCTATCTTTAGGGGAAACGCGAAATCCTGAAAAGATTTCAAAAGTCGTACGCGATCTAATTCCGGAATTTAATGGTAGGAATATGTCCGCGAGAATGTTCGTTCGTCATTGCAGGGCAGTAGTTTCAATGGTATTACCTCAAAAAATACCGTATTTAACGATGCTTATAGTTACTAAAATAACCGGTGAAGTACGAAAACTGATTCAAGATAGTCCCGATATTAATTTAAATGAATCTTTGAAAATTTTAGAACAAGTGTATTCACAGCAGGAAGATCTGAGCCAACTAATGCAGCAGTTGGCTACGGTAAAGAGAAGTAATTCAGAAACGGTACCAGAGTATGCAGCACGCGTAAACCAGATTTTGAATAAACTAATTAATCGTGTGTTAGAAAATACACCTGGTGAAAGAGGTTTCGTTCGATGTGAAGCTTTCAAGGAAACCGCAATCGGTAATTTTTTGCGTGGCCTAGAACGTGAAATTTTTGTACAAGTTTCAGAAAACGGATTGAATACCCTTGAACAAGCCATCGCGCTAGCTACAGAGGCGGAATTGCGTTTGGAAAGTTGGGAATGGGTGCACAACAAAAATCAACCCTCAAAATTCGAATCTGAAAGAAATTATGAGGGAAAGAGCGAAAATAAATTCGTGTCTCGTAGACGTGTGGCTCACCTCCAAACAGATTTTATAAAAAATGATAGAGTAGAAAGTCCTAAAGAAAGAATACAATGTTTCAATTGTAAAGGGTTCGGACATATTAGGCGGAAATGTCAGAACTCTAGAAAACGTAAGTTTGCGGGAGACAGAGAGGAGCAGGGCTGCCATTATTGTTATAAGGACAATCATAAAATATTAAATTGTCGTATGAAACAGAAACACGATCAGGAACGCGCAAATTCGAAAAGGCTTAAGACTATGCCTCTAAACTACAAAAAGGGTCGTTTGAACGAGAGCGCAATGACCCCCGATTCAAGTCTCTCTCAGAATGCCGAGTTGTCTTCAAACTCGACGAACACAAAAATTTAGGACCAGCCCCATTAATAAAATTAGAAAACTTAGCGTTTTCTCCAGAGCAGGCCATTTTTCTAGTTGACACGGGATCAAGTGTAAATTTAATCAAAGAATCATCTCTAAAATCACTAATTTGGGTAAATAGGAATAGAGTCCTCAAATTAGTCGGTATAGGTTCGAATACCAATTCGACACTCGGTGAAATTAAAATCACGATTGAACATGTAGAATCCATATTCCATGTTGTTTCCAGATCCTTTCCAATCGCACAGGATGGCATTCTCGGAATAGATTTTCTAAAAAATCATCGAGCTATTTTGGACTTCGATGACGACTGTCTTCTTATTGGAAAAGAAAAATATCATCTTTTCGGGTATACGCTTATCCATGTACCTGCAAGGACCAAAAAAAAATTCAATTAAAACTAAGGAATACTAATCTAAGTGAAGGTTATATAAGAAAAATACTCTGCGGTCCAGGGATTTTTCTTGCCGAATCTTTGATTCGCAATCAGAATAATGTCATTAATTCCACTGCAATGGAGGTAGATTTAAGGGGGGAAATAGGTTTAGACAGTTCAAAAAATCGATTTATTTTTGCATAAATTGTTAGTATAACTATCGAAGAATATGTTCCCAAAGTTTTAAAGAAAAATTTCAAGTCGTTTCGCTTCAGTGTTGCAAGAGAAATAGATGACCGACGCATAAGCCGACAAAATCGACGCAGCACCGAGGAGACTAAGGAAGCTCGGAAATTGCGTAAAGAGCAATTGCAAGCTGAAAATGATGTTTATGAAAAAGAAGAAGGATTGCTATATGGTGCAGGAATTGCTGATTAATCAGTAAGGACAAAAATTTATCTCATTACAGTCTCGACTTTGTTGTTTTCTTGAATTTTTTTTTTAAACGCGTTTTTCTCGAAATGACTTTTTTCAAATTTGTGTACACTCTAGCTTACAAAGTTTTCGACCGATCGCTTTAAAAATTGGCATATAATTTTTTTATACAATTACGCTCTATGTAAACCTAAATCCGAGATAAAATTATTGTTTTAAATATTTTTTAAATGCCAAAAAAGTAGCAAAAAAAAGCCAAAAAATCGCTGTTTTATGTTTACACATCTGTAAAAAATTTAATTTTCGATTTTTTGGGTGGGGTTAGGTTCACATAGAAGAGAGATATGTTATTGAAGTAAATTTAAATCCCTGTTAATTTCAGATGAGAACTCTGGCCTCCAGAATGTACACAAACTGTCACTTCTGATGGTGACGCTCCATGGGCAGCAGCTGATATCTTCCATGTTTACCAACGAAAGGCTTCAAAAATTTCACAATATTTTCTTAAATATATATACAAAATGTTCATTAAGTATAAATAAATTATATACATTTCTGTTTTTCGAAAAAAATTCATGAAAATTATTGAAAAAACCACCCTCTAAACCTATTTCCCCCCTTAACAATACCGCCAGTTGAACTCGGAGAATGCGAAGTTATTCCATCCTTAGTCCGCTTCAAGGGTGTTGAAAACCTTGAAAAACAAAAACAACTAGGTTTGAGATCGGCAAAACTTTTAGAAATTTTAAAATCAACTGAATTGAGCGAAGAAGAAAGGGAAAGTCTTATCCCTATTATTATCAATTTTTCGCATCAATTTTACTTACCTGGTGACAAATTGGTAGGAACTAATATAATAGTAAATAATATATTTAATACATAAAATAATAACTGTTGATAAACAACCTATATTTACCAAACAATATCGTTTTCCCCCTATTCATCGAGATGAAATCAGAAAGCAGATAGACCAATTAATTAATTCAGGTATCGTGCAACCCTCGACTTCACCCTATAATTCTCCCTTATTAATAGTCCCTAAAAAATCAGATTCGTTAGGTAATAAAAAGTGGAGAACGGTAATAGATTATAGGGCGTTGAATGAAAAAACAGTAGGTGACGCATATCCGCTTCCAAATATAACGGAAATTTTAGACCAATTAGGGGGATCTAAATATTTTTCATTTTCCATCAGATCCCTATGGATCCAGAATCCAAAGAGAAAACTGCCTTTTCAACTCCTTACGGACATTTGGAATTTAACCGAATGCCGTTCAGATTGAAAAACGCACCTGCTACTTTTCAGAGTGTAATGGATCAAGTTCTTACTGTTCTTCAAGGTATGGAACTCTTCGTTTACATGGATGACATAGTCATCTATGCGACTTCTTTGGAGAAACATTCTCGAAAATTAAAATCGTTGTTAGGACGTTTGAAAACTGCTGGGTTAGCACTTCAACCAGAGAAATGTTATTTCCTGAAACGAGAAATAGCTTATTTAGGGCATGTTCTTACGCAGGAAGGAGTTAAAACTGATCCAAAGAAAATCGAGGTTGTTGAAAAATTTCTTATTCCGAAAAATCAGAAGAATATTAAACAACTTTTAGGTCTTATTGGTTATTATAGGAAATTTATTCCCGATTTTTCAAAGCGGGCTAAACCTCCGACAGTCATTTTAAAGGATAAGGTACCCTTTAAATGGACTGAGATTGAAAGACAGGCTTTTCAAATTCTGCAGAATATAATTATTTCAAGACCATTATTGCAGTATCCGGATTTTGCAAAGCCATTCATAGTTACAACAGATGCTTCTGATTATGCTCTAGGTAGAGTTTTAAGTCAGGGTCAAATTGATCAGGATTTACCAATTGCTTTCGCTTCACGCACTCTTCAAGGTTCGGAATTAAATTATTCAGCAATTGAAAAGGTTTTGTTGGCTATAGTGTTTTGTGTAAAATACTTTAGACCTTATTTATATGGTCGCAAATTTACTTTGGTGACAGACCATCGTCCTCTGGTCTGGCTTCATGGATCGAAGGATCCTGGTTCAAGGTTGGCTCGCTGTCGGATTAAATTAAGCGAGTACGAATATGATATGGCTTATAAGCCTGGAAGGGTCAATTCAAATGCAGATGCATTATCACGGAACCCTTGTGATAATGGTGGAATTAATATTGATTCACTTCATGTGGAGGAGAGTCAGAAGTTTGTTCTGGCAGAGCGCGGGGAAACAAGCAAGGCTTGTAGCGCTGGAAATTCTGATACTGGTTGTGATCCTGAGAAGATGGTTGAGAGTAGGTTCTTCGGAACTGAAGATGAATGTGGGCCCACGGTAAATATAATGGGAATGAGAGGGTTTCCATTGCAAAATGGTATCCTAGATACCGTCGCTCAGGGTAAAGGCTCTCAAATAAGGTGGTATTTGATGAGTGGTACTGAGTGTAGTGATACAACACCTCTAACTTGTGACGAGAATCGTAGGGAGTTAGGAGTTTTTACTCCCAGGGAAGATGACCATTGAGTATCTCCTGGCGGGGGGTCTGATGTTCCGATTGGACCCTTGTCGTTGACTCCAGGGAGGTTACAAGCGTCCGGTGTTGGTGTGGCTTCTGCTCAGAGCTCAGGCAGAAATGGTACGGAAGTCTCTTCATGTGAGAGAGCAATTAAAGTGAGCGGCAGATCTCCCGTTGGATGTATATCAGTATCGCTACTATCGGAAGCATGTATTGCATATAGTAAAGATAAAGTTTTTATGGGCAAAGGACATCTGGTACATTTCGTAGATGCGCACTGCGAAATGAACTCAGAAGTCAATAAAAGCCTAATAGAAAAAAACTTGTTGGATATGGAGGATTTGAGAAAGGAAAACTCAAGGCCCGGTGAAGTACTTACGTTCATTCGTAATGGTCGATATGTCTTCAGTCTTGTTGTAAAAAATAAACAAGATGATAAACTTGATTTAAATGCCGTTTCAAAAGTTGTCCAGGCACTAAAAAACACCATGGTAACTTTGGGTGTTAAAGTTGTTAAGGTCTCCAGTGTAGGGAATGGTTTGGAAGATCTTTCCTGGTCCACAGTTGAACAGGTATTCAAACAGCATTTTTTGAATACAGGGCTCTCCATAATGGTTTGTTCAGGCGAGATAGTGATTCCTCCTGTAAATCAAAGAGAAGAAATTATTAAGGAATTTCATGAATCAGTGATAGGTGGTCATAAAGGTACATCTAAAACTTATTGGCGAGTAAGGTCAAACTATTTTTGGGAAAATATGAAATCAGACGTACAAAGAATCGTTGAAAATTGTAAGAATTGTCAGATAAATAAGCTCGTTAGGCAAGGAACTCGTCAGCCAATGCTTATTACTGACACCCCTAAACAACCATTTGAAAAGGTTCAAATTGATATGGTGGGACCGCTACCAGTCACACCAAGAGGAAATTCTCACATTTTAACAATCCAATGTGTTTTTTCAAAATATTCTGATGCCTATCCACTTCAGAATACAGATTCCGTAATAATAGCACGTGTTTTAGCAGAACAATTTATCGCACGTTACGGATGTCCACAGGTTATTCATACAGACCAGGGCTCCAACTTCATGAGCCATGTTTTTAAAACCTTTTGTCGAATCTTTAAAATAAAGAAAATTCAATCTACCGCTTACCATCCACAAAGTTTAGGTTCTCTTGAGCGTAGTCATCAGACGTTAATAGAATATCTTCGTCAGTTCCAAAATAAGCAAGATTGGGATGAGTGGCTTCGATTTGCAGTCTTCTCGTATAACACTAGTGTTCACGAGGCTACTAGTTTTGCACCTTATACCCTGGTATTTGGAAAAGAGGCCAGTATTCCGAATAGTTTTGTGACGAATCCACCAGATGGCGCTTATTGCGATTATTTGGAGGATCTCTTCCTGAAATTAGATAATGTTCATTCTTTGGCCCACGAGCGTATCTTAAAAACAAAAGAGAAGTCAAAGAAGTATTATGATAGGAAAGTAAACCCTAAGTTGTTTCATGAAGGTCACAAGGTATATCTAAAAGTAAATTTAAGAAAGGACAAATTTAGTCCGTATTATGCAGGACCATATGTCCTGGAGAGGCTTCTTGGAGAACGGAATGCTCCGATAAGACTGTGCCCTAATAAAACGAAAATAGTACATACAGATCGACTGAAATTAGCAGACTATGCGTGTAATGATGGTTAGTCAGTCAATCAAAAGAATTGATTGAGAAATAATATTCGATCAATTATATCAAGATGTTTTTCTAAAACTATAAGCTGGATATATACAGTAAAACCCCGTTTATCGCAACACCTTCCAATCAAATGCCTCCCGTTTATCGCAAAAACGGAGGGGTTCCCACTTCTTCGCCACCAGCTTGAAGAACTGATTATCAGCACATGCGCCTAAACGAATAGATTCACGCGCTTTCGCTGTCTATCATTGTTTACAGTCGTGTTTCAATAACCTCGGATGCGTTTTTTTATTGTCATTATACGTGCAATTATAAATGAGTGAACACTTGGAACCGAACGATGGTACATAAACTACTAGTACAAACAATAAATTTTAATTACTTTAAAGCTTACATATTTCCCTCATAATTTTCGAATGCATGATTGAATTTTTTTTCAGTAGAAATATTCCCGCATTTTGTAAAACAATTGATTCGCAATTGGTAAAGCGATTGCTGTACTAGGCACAATTCATGCTATAATTTGTCATAATAATATACATTGAAATGTGAAAAATTTATATATTTTTCTGTTACATATAAAACACAAATATGTAGCAATATATACATAAACGATAGTTTGGGAAGAACTGCTAAATAAAGAATTTCAAAAACATTTATGCATTTCATGAGAAAAAAAATGTACCTCTCAAAATAAGTACGGATTCCAAAGACGCTTAAAAAAATGTAATAAAATTCTTTTAATAAATTAATGGCTACAAATAATTTCATATCTCCTTAATATACGAAAATTCATATAAATATATGCATCACAAATTTAAAAGTGAGGGGTATTCCCGCCTTTCCTTAAGAATCACGTGACCACTCCCTCTACTAATAAGAGGGGGAAAAAAATGGTAGGGTTTATTGCGATAAACGGGAAAGACAAGTTGCAGTAAACGGGAGTTGCGATAAACGGGTGTTGCGATAAACAGGGTTTTACTGTATGTGTAAAATATTTTCAGCATGTAGGCTATTTAAACAATCAATCAGATAGTATGATTGATTGTAGAATAATATTTAACCAAATCGTTAAATGTTTTTAATTACGAAAGATGGTATTTATGCAAAGAAATAAGGTAGAAATGTAGCCCAGTAGAAAAATATATAAAATTAATTTAGGAGAAAAACATTGATCATATGTAGAAGTATATGAATATAGGAGAATATGCATTAGAATCGAAAGAAAAAAAAAGGGCTAACGTCTAGTCAGTCAATTATAAAGGGCTTAATTGGCTGCAGATTAACAGCCAGACTTAACTTGTCAGAGTGTTTTTCTAAAAGACAAGGATATAGGCGAAAACTAGTACGCGTAAAATTAAAATTGAATTAGAAAGCGAGTTGAATTGAAATTTTCGTAATAAAGGAAAGGGTTATATTACAAGACTAATTAGCTAATCACGACTAAAGTGATTGACTACAGGAAGATATTTGACCAAATCGTTATATGTCATCCTGAAAATTACTGTCGTATTGACAATGGAACAAGGAGTTCACATTAATGCAGAAAGGTGTTATAGGCCTTAAAAAAAAAATTAGGCTTAAGAATTAATTCATACTTACCAAATGGAGAAATCAAAGATAATAAATTTAAAATTCTTACAAACAGTAATGGCTGACAGAGCACCTGCTACAGATGGGCTAAGTTTTGCTGTTTACTTTCTTCCACCAGAGTAGACAAAATTATTATTTTATGAGGAAGTCATGGCATATTTTACACTAGAATGTAATTTTCGGCAAACTCTTGTTGACCATTGCTGCTTTCTATCTGAAAAGGGGAAGATTTAATAAATGACCATAATTATGTTATATACCAATGAACATAAGATTCACAAAGCAAATATCTGTATATAAAAATGTTGAATTATATTAAATATAAAACCAATCAGTCACCAATTTAGTGAATTGACTGAAGAATAAAATTTTGTCAAAAAACATGCTATTATAAATGAATAAATGAAAGAAAGATATTCATACTCGCCATAAATTAACATTATTAAATACCAAAAAGAACAGCCCTATGGAAGCGTATACTTATGCATATGTTTGAAATATGCACGTTTATACGTGGGCCTATATATAAGAATAAAATTTCAATACATACGAAGAGCCAATTTAGGAGGTTAGTTTCCGACAAATTGGTCTTAAGCTGACATTCTGGACTTGTAGGAAAAAGGAAATAAAATTAAGAAACAAAAAGAAGAAATGTACACAAAGTAAATCGTTCTTGTCATAAAATATACATAAACATCAAAGAAATGAATGATATAATGAACTTATCCGATAGACTGGTGTTCTGTTTTGGGTGGAGCTTCTCCAGAGACACGGGAACTGCATTGTGAGAAAGTTGACATGGAAAAAGAAAAAATTTTTAATAATCCAAGCAGTATGGGTTAAAAAATACTCGCCATGAAGAAACGAACACGATTAAAACCTAAATTGTGAATCGTGCTTGTGTATGCATATGTATATATATATATATAAAAAATCATACTTTATCATTTTATGAAAATAAAAAAAGGGGAGATTGAATTCCACTATTTAGCTAATTAACGGTGTTCTTCTTCTTCCTGGGTGGATACCCTGTACCGCGGAACACTGTGATATTAAAGTTCAAATATGAAAACTACTTTAAGGGACATAAATATCTTACTTTTCATAAACTTAAATTTATTAAGCAAACCAAGAACCACATGTCTCGACTTTGGAGGAAGCAACATCGGTTCTTGAGTATTATTGATTATTTGCTTCAAAAAAAAATAATAATAAATATACGTTTAAACATAATAATAAAATTAATATACATATATGTGTGTGTGCATCGGGGGAGGTTTGCAAAATCAAATAGGTACTAAAAAAATTGTACATCTAAAAGACGGCATTAAAGTATAAAAATAAATATTAGTATTTACAGAAAAAAGATTGAAAATCTGAAAAAAAAGGAGAAAACTTTATACAAAGGAATAGAACTTCATATTAAAGCCTATAGAATTAATAAAAGTTATTAAATTTTTAGGAAATAATAAGCCTTAATTTACTAACCTTGAAATTAAAGTAGCAGTAGTAACCTTGAGGAGCGGTCCTTTTAGAATTAGGAACGTTTATAAACAAAATTCCTCATCACCAATAAATCAGGCTGGAAACCAAATCCGATAACAATAAGTAAACTTTAAGATAAAAAGTTGTCTCCCCATGAAACAACTTTTCAAATAAGGGGGAGGTGTATCGGCGTGACGGTTTCCGGTAATAGCTATAAGGGGTTCTAGCACCCTTTCAATTGTAACAAAATATGCTGGTAAAAGCGCGGTCTGAATTACCGATCAATACAGCGCGAAAATTCGAATCTTTAGTACTTATATTGTCAGTCTAACGTGAGTAAGTTCTAAATCTGCGTATATAGATATGCGAATAAGTAAAACGTAGCTCCTCTGTCTCTAATTGCGCCGTTAAATGCAGTATTGCGACATTATAATCAGTGATTACGACACAGAATTGTAAAACACGTGCAAGAATGATAGGAATGCGAGAGACTACGTCATAGTTATCGATATAGACGACTCATAGGGCTACTTATAGTCACAGAACGTGCCTTAAGCTCCAAAACGACCGGATGTAATGTTCATAAACATTACAAGGAATTACGATATTTGATCCTAGAGTGTTTATAAATGTCAATCATCGACTGACTCATTCTGCGACTTAATTTTGATGGGCGGTCCTGCGTAACCTATTCGCCCATTCGTCGATAGAACATAAAATTGTGTTACGTCAGCATTATGATTGGCTGAAGGCCGTAGAGAGGTGGTACGATCCCACCTAAAGGACTTATTATGAATATAGCTGCAGACCGCAAAAACGGCAGATTTTGAATCTTGAAAAGCTCCTTGAGAATATAAATCTGCGACTCATTGTATCAAGAACTTAGAAATATTTCGGCCGAGAACGGACTTGTAAAAATTGTCGGTAAGTCAGGCGAGCAAAGCCTGACAGTTGATTTGTAAACAAGCGTGAAGCAACACAACAATTATTAAACTCACTAATAATTTTATATTTTTTATATTTTATATTTTATCTACTATCGTATATTGTCCGAAAATTCAAATTCGAAAATAAATATATAAGAATTCATCCTCTTTTTTTACATTTCATCTTGTATTATCGAAAACTTCCAATTTGAAAATAAATGTCATTTTGTATCAAGTGAAATAAAAGGTTTACATACACCAAAATGTCTAAGTAACGTTTATTGTGGAACAGAAAAAAGTGACTTTCCTCCTGAAAAGAAAAATCGTATTTTTATTCTGGTAGCTAAAACTACGTTTAGCTATGTTCAAATTCACCCTCTTTTTCTACATATCATATCGTTTTATCAAAAAATTCAAATTTCAAACAAATAAAATTTGTTTCAAGTAAACTAAAAGAGTCACATACTCAAAAGTGGTTTGAGTAATGTTTATTGTCGAACATAAAATAGTGAATTTTTTCAAAAACTGAAAAATCGTATTCTCATTATGGTAGCTAAAACTCAGTTTAATAATGTTGGAATTCATCCTCTTTTTCACATCTCATCTTGTGTTATTGAAAACTTTCAATTTGAAAATAAATATCATTTCGTTTCACATGAAGTTAAAAGTTGTACATATTTCAGAATTTGTGAGTAATGTTTAGTGACGAGCCTAAAAAATTGAATTTTTGCATAAACAGGAAAATCATATTAGAATTCTGGTAGCTTAAGCCCAGATTAGTAATGGAATTCATCCTCCTTTTTTACATATCATTTCGTTTTATCGAACAATTCAAATTTTATAATTAATAAATTTTGTTTCAAGTAAAATAAGAGTGTTACATACTCAAAAGTGTTTCATTAATGTTTATTGTCGTGCATAAAATAGTGAATTTTTTCATAATCTGGAAAATCGTATTATCTTTCTGGTAGCTAAAACTCAGATTAATATTGTTTGAATACACCCTCTTTTTTTACATATCCTCTTGGGTTATTTAAAAAATACCATTTAAAAATAAATTAGTGTGATATAACTATACAAATTCATTCAAGGAAAAAGTAAAATATTTATGTCACCTAATATTATATTCAGAATTTTTTCTCTTATCGTAATTTTCGAATTACATTCATCTACATCAATATGTATGTAGTAGTCAGTGCTTCGCGATCAAACTAAATGTTTAATTGGAACATATGTGGAGTTTACAAAATAATGTGTGCGATTATATAAAATGGAAAATGAAATAAACGACAAAAAAATCTTAAATGAAAATACTTATTTGTGTAATGGATGTTCACAAAAAAAATATATATGTATTAAAAAAACCCCAGGGCAAACCCAGTATCACCTTGTATTATCAAAAAATTCAAATATGAAAATAAATATGATTTCGTTTCAAGTGAAATAAAAGGCTTACATACTACAAAGTGTTTGAGGAATGTTCATAATCGAACATAAAATAGTGAATTTTTTCATGAACTGAATTATCGTATTCTCATTCTTGTAGCTAAAACTCAGATTAATATTGTTTGAATACACCCTCTTTTTTTACATATCCTCTTGGGTTATTTAAAACTTTCATTTTAAAAATAAATATCATTACGTTTCAAGTGGAATAAAAGGTTTACATGAACCAAAATGTCTGAGAATTTTTTAGTGTCGAACATAAGAAACTGAATTTTCTCATGAACTGAAAAATCGAATTAGGATTTTTATTGCTTAAACCCAGACTATTAATGTTGGATTTAATCTTCTTTTTCTACATATCATCTAGTATTATCGGAAAATTCAAATTCGAAAATAAATATCATTTTTTTTCATGTGAAATAAAAGGATTACTTACACTTAAATGGCTGAGTAGTGTTTAGTGTCGAAACTATAAAAGTGAATTTTAATATAAACTGGAAAATCATATTCGGATTCTGGTAGCTTAGGCCCAGATTAGTAATGGAATTCATCCTCCTTTTTTACATATCTCGTTTTATCGAACAATTCAAATTTCATAATCAACAAAATTTGTTTCAAATAAAATAACAGTGTTACATACTCAAAAGTGTTTAAGTAATGTTTATTGTCGAGCATAAAATAGTGAGATTTTTCATATACTGAAAAATCGTATTCTCTTTCTGGTGGCTAAAACTCAGATTAATATTGTTTGAATTCGCCCACTTTTTTTACATATCGTCTTGGGTTAGTTAAAACTTTCATTTTAAAAATAAATATCATTACGTTTCAAGTGGAATAAAAGGTTTACATGAACCAAAATGTCTGAGTATTTTTTAGTGTCGAACATAAGAAACTGAATTTTCTCATGAACTGAAAATCTGTATGAGGATTCTTGTAGCTTAAACCCAGATTTGTAATGTTGGATTTGATCCTCTTTTTCTACATATCATCTAGTATTATCGGAAAACTCAAATTCGAAAATAAATATCATTTTTTTTCATGTGAAATAAAAGCATTACATACAGATAAATGGCTGAGTAGTGTTTAGTGTCGTACCTATAAAAGTGAATTTTAATATAAACTGGAAAATCATATTCGGATTCTGGTAGCTTAAGCCCAGATTAGTAATGGAATTCATCCTCCTTTTTTACATATCTCGTTTTATCGAACATATCAAATTTCATAATCAATAAAATTCGTTTCAAATAAAATAAGAGTGTTACATACTCAAAAGTGTTTAATTAATGTTTATTGTCCACCATAAAAAAGTGAACTTTTTCATAAACTGAAAAATCGTATTCTCATTCTTGTAGCTTAAACCCAGATTAGTAATGTTGGATTTGATCCTCTTTTTCTACATATCATCTAGTATTATCGGAAAATTCAAATTCGAAAATAAATATCATTTTTTTTCAAGTGAAATAAAAGGTTTACATACACTAAAATGCATGAGTAGTGTTTAGTGTCGAACCTATAAAAGTGAATTTTGGCATAAACTGAAAAATCGTATTCTCATTCTGGTAGCTAAAACTCAGATTAATATTGTTGGAATTCACTCACTTTTTTTACATATGGTCTTGGGTTATTTAAAACTTTCATTTTAAAAGTAAATATCATTACGTTTCAAATGGAATAAAAGGTTTACATGAACCAAAATGTCTGAGTATTTTTTAGTGTCGAACATAAGAAACTGAATTTTCTCATGAACTGAAAATCTGTATGAGGATTCTTGTAGCTTAAACCCAGATTTGTAATGTTGGATTTAATCCTCTTTTTCTACATATCATCTAGTATTATCGGAAAATTCAAATTCGAAAATAAATATCATTTTTTTTCATGTGAAATAAAAGGATTACTTACACTTAAATGGCTGAGTAGTGTTTAGTGTCGTACCTATAAAAGTGAATTTTAATATAAACTGGAAAATCATATTCGGATTCTGGTAGCTTAGGCCCAGATTAGTAATGGAATTCATCCTTCTTCTTTACATATCTCGTTTTATCGTACAATTCAAATTTCATAATCAATAAAATTTGTTTCAAATAAAATAACAGTGTTACATACTCAAAAGTGTTTAATTCATGTTTATTGTCGAGCATAAAATAGTGAATTTTTTCATAATCTGAAAAATCGTAATCTCATTCTGGTAGCAAAAACTCAGATTAATATTGCTGGAATTCACCCACTTTTTTTACATTTCGTCTTGGGTTATTTAAAACTTTCACTTTAAAAATAAATATCATTACGTTTCAAGTGGAATAAAAGGTTTACGTGAACCAAAATGTCAGAGTATTTTTTAGTGTCGAACATAAGAAACTGAATTTTCTCATGAACTGTAAAATCATATTAGGATTCTGGTAGCTTAAAGCCAGATTAGTAATGGAATTCATCCTCTTTTTTTACATATCATCTCGTTTTATCGAAAAATTCAAATTTAATAATTAATAAAATTAATTTCAAGTAAAATAAGAGTGTTACATACTCAAAAGTGTTTAAGTAATGTTTATTGTCGAGCATAAAATAGTGAGTTTTTTCATATACTGAAAAATCGTATTCTCTTTCTGGTAGCTAAAACTCAGATTAATATTGTTTGAATTCGCCCACTTTTGTTACATATCGTCTTGGGTTAGTTAAAACTTTCATTTTAAAAATAAATATCATTACGTTTCAAGTGGAATAAAAGGTTTACATGAACCAAAATGTCTGAGTATTTTTTAGTGTCGAACATAAGAAACTGAATTTTCTCATGAACTGAAAATCAGTATGAGGATTCTTGTAGCTTAAACCCAGATTTGTAATGTTGGATTTAATCCTCTTTTTCTACATATCATCTAGTATTATCGGAAAATTCAAATTCGAAAATAAATATCATTTTTTTTCATGTGAAATAAAAGGATTACTTACACTTAAATGGCTGAGTAGTGTTTAGTGTCGAACCTATAAAAGTGAATTTTAATATAAACTGGAAAATCATATTCGGATTCTGGTAGCTTAGGCCCAGATTAGTAATGGAATTCATCCTCCTTCTTTACATATCTCGTTTTATCGAACAATTCAAATTTCATAATCAATAAAATTTGTTTCAAATAAAATAACAGTGTTACATACTCAAAAGTGTTTAATTCATGTTTATTGTCGAGCATAAAATAGTGAATTTTTTCATAATCTGAAAAATCGTAATCTCATTCTGGTAGCAAAAACTCAGATTAATATTGTTGGAATTCACCCACTTTTTTTACATTTCGTCTTGGGTTATTTAAAACTTTCACTTTAAAAATAAATATCATTACGTTTCAAGTGGAATAAAAGGTTTACGTGAACCAAAATGTCTGAGTATTTTTTAGTGTCGAACATAAGAAACTGAATTTTCTCATGAACTGTAAAATCATATTAGGATTCTGGTAGCTTAAAGCCAGATTAGTAATGGAATTCATCCTCTTTTTTTACATATCATCTCGTTTTATCGAAAAATTCAAATTTAATAATTAATAAAATTAATTTCAAGTAAAATAAGAGTGTTACATACTCAAAAGTGTTTAAGTAATTCTGTAATATTTATTTTGGCTTGGGGTCAGCTTAGTTTCTAATTATTTATGTCATCGAGGACATAAACATTAGGAAGGCAAACGTTTCGGCCACAGATGGGGGCCCTCTTCAGTGCCAATTAGCTTAATTGTAACCTTTAAATATTTATTAACTAATACATGCAATTAAGAAATATATGGTATTTTTTGTTTTTTTGTTTTTTTTTCTTTTGCTTATTAATTAAAAATAGAGTAAACATGCAGAAAAACTTATGAGTAAGCGAGTTTCTAGGTGTGAAGAACCAGGCCGTTCCAAAAACTGCTCCAACAAGTAATCCTCTCCCACAGGAACCGTGAAAAATGCGGCCGCGGAACGCACTCCCTCAAGGGCACATATATAAACACAATTATTTCAAACCAGAAAGAAACAACACACGGGAGAATATAACGTGGGTCCTTGGTAAAGCACGCACAGCAAACCACACATATGCACGAGCACCAGAAGTAAAGGACACCGAAGTTAAAACAATCAGAACATTGCAATTGGTACAGAAAAATTTATTTATTTTCTCAAAAACCACAGAGATGACAGACGGATGTAAGTCCACCACTCTGCCACATGGCTAGAAGAAAACTGATTTGGGAATAACTCGTGTTTAGGAAGACAAGTGTTCAGAGTTTGACGTATATTGAGAGCATTCTCCATGATAGGTCAGGTTCCAACACCAAGGGTTATACACAGTCAAAATTTACTTTAATGTCCCCGGCACTTGAGATTTCTATGTGCTCAAGCGTCCAAGGAAAGCAAACCCCTACCACGTGTTCGAAGAATTCTGTAAGGAAAGGCACTCAATACGGTCCCGGCGTCGTAAAAATTATACACATTTTTGTGGATATAGAAAGTAAAATGCAGCTAAGGTGGAAATTCACGAAAAATTAATTTCCTGGTTTTTCGAAACCTCTGATTCTTAATAACTGGAACCCGGAAAAATACAATATTAAGTTTATAAGTATGATGTCCGAGTTTTTCGGATTATAAGACTGCTGTAAAGTGGTAAAATATTACGCGAGCTATTCAAACTCTGATTTGAATAGAGAGATCAATTAATACGGTAGCACTACGGATTCTGAGACTAATAAAAAGTTGCAAAGTGATGCGCGAGCACTTAAGACTCTGACTTTAAGTAAGGTGATCAAGTAATGCGCGAATTCTTAGGAGTATAAGAATTGTTATAACGTGGCCAACTAATACACGAGATTTCCGGGCTCTGACTTAAAATAAGGTGGCCAAGTAATGCGCGAATTCTTAGGAGTATGAGAATTTTTATAAAGTGGCCAAGTAATACGCGAGATTTCCGGACTCTGACTTTAAGTAAGGTGATCAAGTAATGCGCGAATTCTTAGGAGTATAAGAATTGTTATAACGTGGCCAACTAATACGCGAGATTTCCGGGCTCTGACTTAAAATAAGGTGGCCAAGTAATGCGCGAGTTCTTAGGAGTATAAGAGTTTTTATAAAGTGGCAAAGTAATACGCGAGATTTCCGGACTCTGACTTTAAGTAAGGTGATCAAGTAATGCGCGAATTCTTAGGAGTATAAGAATTGTTATAACGTGGCCAACTAATACGCGAGATTTTCAATGGACCTCATGACTGATATAAATACATAAGTGGCCTCGTAATACGCGAGTTAGACGAAGCCTGTCCTGAAAAGAGTGGCCAAATAATGCGCGAGTTTTACGGACTCTGACTTGAAGTAAAGTGGCCAAGTAATGCGCGAGTTCTTAGGAGTATAAGAATTTTTATAAGTGGCCAAATAATACGCGAGTTAAACGAAGTCTGTCTTTAAAAGAGTGGCCAAGTAATGCGCGAATTTTTGGGAGTATAAGAATTGTTATAAAGAGGCCAACTAATACGCGAGATTTCCGGACTCTGACTTAAAGTAAGGTGGCCAAGTAATGCGCGATTTCTTAGGAGTGTAAGAATTTTTATAAAGTGGCCAAGTAATACGCGAATTCATAGGAGTGTAAGAATTTTTCTAAAGTGGTCAAGTAGTACGCGAGATTTCCGGACTCTGACTTTAAGTAAGGTGGCCAAGTAATGCGCTAGTTCTTAGGAGTATAAGAATTTTTATAAGTAGCCAAGTAATACGCGAGTTAAAAGAAGTCTGTCTTAAAAAGAGTGGCCAAGTAATGCGCGAATTCTTAGGAGTATAAGAATTGTTATAAAGTGGCCAACTAATACGCGAGATTTCCGGACTCTGACTTAAAGTAAAGTGGCCAAGTAAAGCGCGAGTTCTTAGGGGTATAAGAATTTTTCTAAAGTGGCCAAGTAATACGCGAGATTTCCGGACTCTGACTTCAAATAAGGTGGCCAAGTAATGCGCGAATTCTTAGGAGTATAAGAATTTTTCTAAAGTGGCCAAGTAATACGCGAGATTTCCGGACTCTGACCTTAAGTAAGGTGGCCAAGTAATGCGCGAACTCATAGGAGTATAAGAATTTTTCTGAAGTGGCCAAGTAATACGCGAGATTTCCGGACTCTGACTTTAAGTAAGGTGATCAAGTAATGCGCGAGTTCAATGGAACTCATGACTGATATAAATACATAAGTGGCCTCGTAATACGCGAGTTAGACAAAGCCTGTCCTGAAAAGAGTGGCCAAATAATGCGCGAATTCTTAGGAGTGTAAGAATTTTTATAAAGTGGCCAAGTAATGCGCGAGATTTCCGTACTCTGACTTTAAGTAAGGTGGCCAAGTAATACGCGAGTTCTTAGGATTATAAGAATTTTTCTAAAGTGGCCAAGTAATACGCGAGATTTCCGGGCTCTGACTTAAAATAAGGTGGCCAAGTAATGCGCGAATTCTTAGGAGTATAAGAATTTTTCTAAAGTGGCCAAGTAATACGCGAGATTTCCGGACTCTGACTTTAAATAAGGTGGCCAAGTAATGCGCGAATTTTTGGGAGTATAATAATTGTTATAAAGTGGCCAACTAATACGCGAGATTTCAGAACTCTTACTTAAAGTAAGGTGGCCAAGTAATGCGCGAATTCTTAGGAGTGTAAGAATTTTTATAAAGTGGCCAAGTAATGCGCGAGATTTCCGTACTCTGACTTTAAGTAAGGTGGCCAAGTAATACGCGAGATTTCCGGACTCTGACTTTAAGTAAAGTGGCCAAGTAATGCGCGAATTCTTAGGAGTATAAGAATTTTTCTAAAGTGTCCAAGTAATATGCGAGATTTCCGGGCTCTGACTTTAAATAAGGTGTCCAAGTATTGCGCGAATTCATAGGAGTATAAGAATTTTTCTAAAGTGGCCAAGTAATACGCGAGATTTCCGGACTCTGACTTTAAGTAAGGTGGCCAAGTAATACGCGAATTCATAGGAGTATAAGAATTTTTCTAAAGTGGCCAAGTAGTACGCGAGATTTCCGGACTCTGACTTTAAAAGGTGATCAAGTAATGCGCGAGTTCAATGGAACTCATGACTGATATAAATACATCTGTGGCCTCGTAATACGCAAGTTAGACAAAGCCTGTCCTGAAAAGAGTGGCCAAGTAATGCGCGAGTTCTTAGGAGTATAAGAATTTTTCTGAAGTGGCCAAGTAATACGCGAGATTTCCGGACTCTGACTTAAAGTAAAGTGGCCAAGTAATGCGCGAGATTTCCGGGCTCTGACTTAAAATAAGGTGGCCAAGTAATGCGCGAATTCTTAGGAGTATAAGAATTGTTATAAAGTGGCCAACTAATACGCGAGATTTCCGAACTCTGACTTAAAGTAAGGTGGCCAAGTAATGCGCGAATTCTTAGGAGTGTAAGAATTTTTATAAAGTGGCCAAGTAATGCGCTAGATTTCCGTACTCTGACTTTAAGTAAGGTGGCCAAGTAATACGCGAGATTTCCGGACTCTGACTTAAAGTAAAGTGGCCAAGTAATGCGCGAATTCTTAGGATTATAAGAATTTTTCTAAAGTGGCCAAGTAATATGCGAGATTTCCGGACTCTGACCTTAAGTAAGGTGGCCAAGTAATACGCGAATTCATAGGAGTATAAGAATTTTTCTAAAGTGGCCAAGTAATACGCGAGATTTCCGTACTCTGACTTGAAGTAAAGTGGCCAAGTAATGCGCGAGTTCTTAGGAGTATAAGAATTTTTATAAGTGGCCAAGTAATACGCGAGTTAAACGAAGTCTGTCTTGAAAAGAGTGGCCAAGTAATGCGCGAGTTAAACGAAGTCTGTCTTGAAAAGAGTGGCCAAGTAATGCGCGAATTTATAGGAATATAAGAATTGTTATAGAGAAGCCAACTAATACGCGAGATTTCTGGACTTTGACTTAAAGTAAGGTGTCCAAGTAATGCGCGAATTCCTAGGGGTATAAGAATTTTTATAAAGTGGCCAAGTAATGCGTGAGATTTCCGTACTCTGACTTTAAGTAAAGTGGCCAAGTAATACGCGAATTCTTAGGAGAATAAGAATTGTTATAAAGTGGCCAATTAATACGTGAAAATTCCGTACTCTGACTTAAAGTAAAGTGGCCAAGTAATGCGCGAGTTCTTAGGAGTATAAGAATTTTTATAAGTGGCCAAGTAATACGCGAGTTAAACGAAGTCTGTCTTGAAAAGAGTGGCCAAGTAATGCGCGAATTTTTAGGAGTATAAGAATTGTTATAGAGAGGCCAACTATTACGCGAGATTTCCGGACTTTGACTTAAAGTAAGGTGTCCAAGTAATGCGCGAATTCCTAGGGGTATAAGAATTTTTATAAAGTGGCCAAGTAATGCGTGAGATTTCCGTACTCTGACTTTAAGTAAAGTGGCCAAGTAATACGCGAATTTATAGGAATATAAGAATTTTCATAAAGTGGCCAAGTAATACGCGAGATTTCCGGACTCTGACTTGAAGTAAGGTGGCCAAGTAATGCGCGAGTTCTTACGAGTATAAGAATTTTTATAAGTGGCCAACTAATACGCGAGTTAAACGAAGTCTGTCTTGAAAAGAGTGGCCAAGTAATGCGCGAATTCTTAGGAGTAAGAGAATTTTTATAAAGTGGCCAAGTAATACGTGAAAATTCCGTACTCTGACTTAAAGTAAAGTGGCCAAGTAATGCGCGAGTTCTTAGGAGTATAAGAATTTTTATAAGTGGCCAAGTAATACGCGAGTTAAGCGAAGTCTGTCTTGAAAAGAGTGGCCAAGTAATGCGCGAATTTTTAGGAGTATAAGAATTGTTATAAAGAGGCCAACTAATACGCGAGATTTCCGAACTCTGACTTAAAGTAAGGTGGCCAGGTAATGCGCGAATTCTTAGGATTATAAGAATTTTTATAAAGTGGCCAAGTAATACGCGAATTCATAGGAGTATCAGAATTTTTCTAAAGTGGTCAAGTAGTACGCGAGATTTCCGAACCCTGACTTTAAGTAGGGTGTCCAAGTAATGCGCGAATTATTAGGAGTATGAGTATTTTTATAAAGTGGCCAAGTCATAAGCGAGTTAAACGAAGTCTGTCTTAAAAAGAGTGGCCAAGTAATGCGCGAATTCTTAGGAGTATAATAATTGTTATAAAGTGGCCAACTAATACGCGAAATTTCCGGACTCTGACTTAAAGTAAAGTGGCCAAGTAATGCGCGTTTTCTTAGGAGTATAAGAATTTTTATAAAGTGGCCAAGTAATACGCGAGATTTCCGGACTCTGACTTTAAATAAGGTGGCCAAGTAATGCGCGAATTCTTAGGAGTATAAGAATTTTTCTAAAGTGGCCAAGTAATACGCGAGATTTCCGGACTCTGACTTTAAGTAAGGTGGCCAAGTAATGCGCGAACTCATAGGAGTATAAGAATTTTTCTGAAGTGGCCAAGTAATACGCGAGATTTCCGGACTCTGACTTTAAGTAAGGTGATCAAGTAATGCGCGAGTTCAATGGAACTCATGACTGATATAAATACATAAGTGGCCTCGTAATACGCGAGTTAAACGAAGACTGTCTTGAAAAGAGTGGCCAAGTAATGCGCGAATTCTTAGGAGTATAAGAATTTTTCTGAAGTGGCCAAGTAATACGCGAGATTTCCGGACTCTGACATTAAGTAAGGTGATCAAGTAATGCACGAGTTCAATGGAACTCATGACTGATATAATTACATAAGTGGCCTCGTAATACGCGAGTTATACTAAGCCTGTCCTGAAAAGAGTGGCCAAATAATGCGCGAATTCTTAGGAGTATAAGAATTGTTATAAAGTGGCCAACTAATACGCGAGATTTCCGGACTCTGACTTAAAGTAAAGTGGCCAAGTAATGCGCGAGTTCTTAGGAGTATAAGAATTTTTATAAAGTGGCCAAGTAATACGCGAGATTTCCGGGCTCTGACTTAAAATAAGGTGGCCAAGTAATGCGCGAATTCTTAGGAGTATAAGAATTTTTATAAAGTGGCCAACTAATACGCGAGATTTCCGGACTCTGACTTTAAATAAGGTGGCCAAGTAATGCGCGATTTATGAGGAGTAGAAGAATTTTTATAAAGGGGCCAACTAATACGCGAGATTTCCGAACTCTGACTTAAAGTAAGGTGGCCAAGTAATGCGCGAATTCTTAGGAGTGTAAGAATTTTTATAAAGTGGCCAAGTAATACGCGAGATTTCCGGACTCTGTCCTTAAGTATTGTGGCCAAGTAATGCGCGAATTCTTAGGAGTATAAGAATTTTTCTAAAGTGGCCTAGTAATGCGCGAGTTCAATGGACGTCAGAACTGCTATAAATACAAAAATAGCCGCGCAATACGCGAGATCAACGAAGTCTGTCCTAAATAAGGTGAAAAAAACCGCGAGTTCAATGGACCTCAGGACTGATATAAAGTAACAAACTAGCCGGGTAATACGCGAGTTCAACGAAGTCTGACCTAAATAAGGTAGCCAAGTAATGCGCGAGTTTCAACAAAATCTGGGCCAGATAAAGTGGACAGATGTGAGATCATAAAACCTGAAGGGACGGCTGAAATACATGGTGGAGTCCCAATTTCTCAGGTCAGATTTTTTATGACCCTTTATTAAGTATAGGGTTGTAAATCGTAGAAAGGTTTTCTATGTCAGTTCTAAGATTCACTGCATCGTCCGTACCTGCAATGTGACACATTTCCAACAATAATCTTTTTTTATAGTGTATTTCGTTAGCTAGGATTTTTGTTCTTGTCAAAATCGAAGAAATGGTCTTTCTCAATTGTATGTTTAGTTAGTGCATTTTGTTTATTAGGGCTTTCTCTAATGTTGTTTTTATGTTCTTTTAACCTGTTTTTAAGGAACCTTTTAGTTTGACCTATATATACGGCTTTGAAATCATTCAATTTGAAAGTAACGCAGAAGACTATTTTGTACGATAGTTATTTATGAATTTTATCTTTTGTTGGCTTGAATATCATTTTTAGATTTTTTTGATTTTTATACGCGGTTCTGAAGTTGTAGCTGTGTAGGATTCCCGATATTTTTTCTGACAGACCTTCGATATAAGGAATGCTAATGAAAGGTTTGATTTCCGCGTTTATGTCGATATGATTGTTGCCTAATCGTGTTTTTTGTTCAAGGGTAAGAAGTCTCTGGTTAATAATGTCTTGTGTGAAACAAGGTGGGTAGTCATTTTCATCTAGTGTATCTGTAATTAATTTAAGGTTGTTTTTTTGAAATTTCTTGTCTGAAAGTAAAATTGCTCTGTCAACCAAGTTGTTAATTACACTTTTTTTATATCTAAGGGGGTGGTGGGAGTTGAAGTTAAGGTATCTGCCTGACCAACTAGGCTTTCTATACCAATTGAAAGATAGTTTTTGGTTCTGTTTCCTCGTGATAGAGACGTCTAAGAAATTGATAGCAGCACCGACCTCTTTTTCTAGAGTGAATTCAATATTGAGGGGGTTAGTATTGAAAATTTGTAAAATGCGGTCAACATGTGTGTTGGGAACCATGATGAAAATATCGTCAACGTAACGAAAATAGACAGGTACTTCAAAGTCAAGGTTGGAAAGTCTGTCTTTCTCTAGGTCATCCATCACTAAATCAGCAAGGACGGGGGAGAAAGGAGAACCCATTGGTAATCCACGTTTTTGGAAATAAGTTTTGCCATCAAAATTAAAATCTGTGCTGTCTAAGCATAATCGCAACCCTTCTTCGAAATCTCTCCATGGTAATGATACTTTGCGACGAATCTCATCCCACCTACTTTTTACTGCAGAGATAGCTGCTTCCTTGGGTACATTTGTGAAGAGAGAGACTACATCTAATGAGGCCAGAACATAGTTATCCGGGACGTTCACATTTTTAAGTTTTTTAACTAATTCAAAACTGTTGATGATTTTTGATCTAGGTGGGGTAGTGTTTTTGGATATGGTAGAGCTGAAGAATGAAGCTGGATTGTAAGTTGGGCTGCCCACATAGGAAACAATTGGTCTAACAGGAATACTTTCTTTGTGAATTTTGGGTAATCCGTAAAATCTCGAGGGAACGGCATTGGAAGACTTTAAATCCTTAGCTAACAGGTTGTTAATTAGACTCTTGTTTTCCCATGATTTGACTAGAGAATTGACTTTATTTTGTATTTTAGTTGTTGTGTCTTTGGGGCGGACTTGGTATGTGTTCTCGTCTTGTAAAAGGTTTTTAACTTTCTCATTATAATCTGTTCGCGTCAAGGCTACTGTGGTGTTACCTTTGTCTGCCCTGGTAAAAACTATGTCCGGATTATTTTTAACGAAATTTCTAGCTTCTTTGATTTTTTTAACAGGCTGTACGAATTTAGATTTATGCTCGTTGCCACATTTTTTAAAATTATTAACAGCATTTGCGACTTTAAGTCGCATTTCATCATGTGATTTCGGATTAATTTTATTAATGTTAGATTCAATGTCCGCGATGATAGTATAAGTAGGAATTTCCCGTTTTTTAATAGTAACCCCGAAATTTATACCTAAGCTAGCTATTTTTGCGACATTTTCCGGGATTTGATTTCCTGTCAGGTTTTTGAACCACTTTTGGTTGAGTTTGCTGTTTGAAACAGTCTTTTTATTGTAATGTATCGCGTTAATTAGACAATCCAATTTCCTTTTGCACTTTAATTTACTTTCCTCGAATTGGCGCGAGACTTTCCTGGATTCAAATTCAAAAAATCTGTCGAACACGTGGTCTGGAAAAACAGCAAAAATTCTATTTTCAAGATGTCCAACCCGATTCTCGAGATTCCTTAAATGTGCGCATATATCGCGAATTTCGAGATTCAGAATGGACTTCTGAAAGGTGATATGCAAGTTTGAGAAACGTTTACCCATACTTCTGGAATTGAATCCGATGGTTTGAGTTCCAAGTACTTGTAAGTGTTTGGGAACAACTTCAAGTTTCCTACAACGTAATAGAAAAATTCTTTGATTAAAACTTTTTGCAATTTCCAGATTCGATTGAGACCATTTTTTGAGGAGTGATGCCTCCTCATATCCATATCTTTCTTCAATTTGTTTGTAAAAACCCATCCCATTTCTACCCCCCTGATTGTTGCCATTTGTAAAATTATATCGTGACATGTTTCCGTACATGTTCCTTGTTACATTGACCCACAGTTATAATTCTGTAATATTTATTCTGGCTTGGGGTCAGCTTAGTTTCTAATTATTTATGTCATCGAGGACATAAACATTAGGAAGGCAAACGTTTCGGCCACAGATGGGGGCCCTCTTCAGTGCCAATTAGCTTAATTGTAACCTTTAAATATTTATTAACTAATACATGCAATTAAGAAATATATGGTATTTTTTGTTTTTTTGTTTTTTTTTCTTTTGCTTATTAATTAAAAATAGAGTAAACATGCAGAAAAACTTATGAGTAAGCGAGTTTCTAGGTGTGAAGAACCAGGCCGTTCCAAAAACTGCTCCAACAAGTAATCCTCTCCCACAGGAACCGTGAAAAATGCGGCCGCGGAACGCACTCCCTCAAGGGCACATATATAAACACAATTATTTCAAACCAGAAAGAAACAACACACGGGAGAATATAACGTGGGTCCTTGGTAAAGCACGCACAGCAAACCACACATATGCACGAGCACCAGAAGTAAAGGACACCGAAGTTAAAACAATCAGAACATTGCAATTGGTACAGAAAAATTTATTTATTTTCTCAAAAACCACAGAGATGACAGACTGATGTAAGTCCACCAATCTGAAACATGGCTAGAAGAAAACTGATTTGGGAATAACTCGTGTTTAGGAAGACAAGTGTTCAGAGTTTGACGTATATGGAGAGCATTCTCCATGATAGGTCAGGTTCCAACACCAAGGGTTATACACAGTCAAAATTTACTTTAATGTCCCCGGCACTTGAGATTTCTATGTGCTCAAGCGTCCAAGGAAAGCAAACCCCTACCACGTGTTCGAAGAATTCTGTAAGGAAAGGCACTCAATACGGTCCCGGCGTCGTAAAAATTATACACATTTTTGTGGATATAGAAAGTAAAATGCAGCTAAAGTGGAAATTCACGAAAAATCAATTTCCTGGTTTTTCGAAACCTCTGATTCTTAATAACTGGAAACCGGAAAAATACAATATTAAGTTTATAAGTATGATGTCCGAGTTTTTCGGATTATAAGACTGCTGTAAAGTGGTAAAATATTACGCGAGCTATTCAAACTCTGATTTGAATAGAGAGATCAATTAATACGGTAGCACTACGGATTCTGAGACTAATAAAAAGTTGCAAAGTGATGCGCGAGCACTTAAGACTCTGACTTTAAGTAAGGTGGACAAGGAATGCGCGAGTTCTTGGGAGTATGAGAATTTTTATAAAGTGGCCAAGTAATACGCGAGATTTCCGGACTCTGACTTTAAGTAAGGAGGCCAAGTAATGCGTGAATTCTTAGGAGTATAAGAATTTTTATAAAGTGGCCAAGTAATACGCGAGATTTCCGGGCTCTGACTTAAAATAAGGTGGCCAAGTAATGCGCGAGTTCTTAGGAGTATAAGAATTTTTATAAGTGGCCAAGTAATACGCGAGTTAAACGCAGTCTGTCTTGAAAAGAGTGGCCAAGTAATGCGCGAATTCTTAGGAGTAAGAGAATTGTTATAAAGTGGCCAAGTAATACGTGAAAATTCCGTACTCTGACTTAAAGTAAAGTGGCCAAGTAATGCGCGAGTTCTTAGGAGTATAAGAATTGTTATAAAGTGGCCAACTAATACGCGAGATTTCCGGACTCTGACTTAAAGTAAAGTGGCCAAGTAATGCGCGAGTTCTTAGGATTATAAGAATTTTTCTAAAGTGGCCAAGTAATACGCGAGATTTCCGGACTCTGACTTTAAATAAGGTGGCCAAGTAATGCGCGAATTCTTAGGAGTATAAGAATTTTTCTAAAGTGGCCAAGTAATACGCGAGATATCCGGACTCTGACTTTAAGTAAAGTGGCCAAGTAATACGCGAATTCATAGGAATATAAGAATTTAAATAAAGTGGCCAAGTAATACGCGAGATTTCCGGACTCTGACCTGAAGTAAGGTGGCCAAGTAATGCGCGAGTTCTTACGAGTATAAGAATTTTTATAAGTGGCCAACTAATACGCGAGTTAAACGAAGTCTGTCTTGAAAAGAGTGGCCAAGTAATGCGCGAATTCTTAGGAGTAAGAGAATTTTTATAAGTGGCCAAGTAATACACGAGTTAAACGAAGTCTGTCTTGAAAAGAGTGGCCAAGTAATGCGCGAATTCTTAGGAGTAAGAGAATTTTTATAAAGTGGCCAAGTAATACGTGAAAATTCCGTACTCTGACTTGAAGTAAAGTGGCCAAGTAATGCGCGAGTTCTTAGGAGTATAAGAATTTTTATAAGTGGCCAAGTAATACGCGAGTTAAACGAAGTCTGTCTTGAAAAGAGTGGCCAAGTAATGCGCGAATTTTTAGGAGTATAAGAATTGTTATAGAGAGGCCAACTAATACGCGAGATTTCCGGACTTTGACTTAAAGTAAGGTGTCCAAGTAATGCGCGAATTCCTAGGGGTATAAGAATTTTTATAAAGTGGCCAAGTAATGTGTGAGATTTCCGTACTCTGACTTTAAGTAAAGTGGCCAAGTAATACGCGAATTCATAGGAATATAAGAATTTTTCTAAAGTGGCCAAGTAATACGCGAGATTTCCGGACTCTGACTTGAAGTAAAGTGGCCAAGTAATGCGCGAGTTCTTAGGTGTATAAGAATTTTTATAAGTGGCCAACTAATACGCGAGTTAAACGAAGTCTGTTTTGAAAAGAGTGGCCAAGTAATGCGCGAATTCTTAGGAGTAAGAGAATTGTTATAAAGTGGCCAAGTAATTCGTGAAAATTCCGTATTCTGACTTAAAGTAAAGTGGCCAAGTAATGCGCGAGTTCTTAGGAGTATAAGAATTTTTATAAGTGGCCAAGTAATACGCGAGTTAAGCGAAGTCTGTCTTGAAAAGAGTGGCCAAGTAATGCGCGAATTTTTAGGAGTATAAGAATTGTTATAAAGAGGCCAACTAATACGCGAGATTTCCGAACTCTGACTTAAAGTAAGGTGGCCAAGTAATGCGCGAATTCTTAGGATTGTAAGAATTTTTATAAAGTGGCCAAGTAATACGCGAATTCATAGGTGTATCAGAATTTTTCTAAAGTGGCCAAGTAATACGCGAGATTTCCGGACTCTGACTTTAAATAAGGTGGCCAAGTAATGCGCGAATTCTTAGGAGTATAAGAATTTTTCTAAAGTGGCCAAGTAATACGCGAGATTTCCGGACTCTGACCTTAAGTAAGGTGGCCAAGTAATGCGCGAACTCATAGGAGTATAAGAATTTTTCTGAAGTGGCCAAGTAATACGCGAGATTTCCGGACTCTGACTTTAAGTAAGGTGATCAAGTAATGCGCGAGTTCAATGGAACTCATGACTGATATAAATACATAAGTGGCCTCGTAATACGCGAGTTAGACGAAGCCTGTCCTGAAAAGAGTGGCCAAATAATGCGCGAATTCTTAGGAGTATAAGAATTGTTATAAAGTGGCCAACTAATATGCGAGATTTCCGGACTCTGACTTAAAGTAAAGTGGCCAAGTAATGCGCGAGTTCTTAGGAGTATAAGAATTTTTATAAAGTCGACAACTAATACGCGAGATTTCCGAACTCTGACTTAAAGTAAGGTGGCCAAGTAATGCGCGAATTCTTAGGAGTGTAAGAATTTTTATAAAGTGGCCAAGTAATTCGCGAGATTTCCGTACTATGACTTTAAGTAAGGTGGCCAAGTAATACGCGAGATTTCCGGACTCTGACTTAAAGTAAAGTGGCCAAGTAATGCGCGAGTTCTTAGGATTATAAGAATTTTTCTAAAGTGGCCAAGTAATACGCGAGATTTCCGGGCTCTGACTTTAAATAAGGTGGCCAAGTAATGCGCGAATTCTTAGGAGTATAAGAATTTTTCTAAAGTGGCCAAGTAATACGCGAGATTTCCGGACTCGGACCTTAAGTAAGGTGGCCAAGTAATACGCGAATTCATAGGAGTATAAGAATTTTTCTAAAGTGGCCAAGTAGTACGCGAGATTTCCGGACTCTGACTTTAAGTAAGGTGGCCAAGTAATGCGCGAGTTCTTAGGAGTATAAGAATTTTTATAAGTGGCCAAGTAATACGCGAGTTAAACGAAGTCTGTCTTGAAAAGAGTGGCCAAGTAATGCGCGAATTCTTAGGAGTAAGAGAATTTTTATAAAGTGGCCAAGTAATACGTGAAAATTCCGTACTCTGACTTAAAGTAAAGTTGCCAAGTAATGCGCGAGTTCTTAGGAGTGTTGTTGTTATGTTGTTTTTGTTTATGTTGTTTTTATGTTCTTTTAACCTGTTTTTAAGGACCCTTTTAGTTTGAACTATATAGACGGCTTTGCAATCATTCCCTTTGCAAGGAACGATGTAGACGATTTTGGACGATAGTTCTTTAGGAATTTTATCTTTGGTTGGATTGAATATAATTTTTAGATTTTTTTGATTTTTATACGCGGTTCTGAAGTTGTAGCTGTGTAGGATTCCCGATATTTTTTCTGACAGATCTTCGATATAAGGAATGCTAATGAAAGGTTTGATTTCCGCGTTTATGTCGATATGATTGTTGCCTAATCGTGTTTTTTGTTCAAGGGTAAGAAGTCTCTGGTTAATAATGTCTTGTGTGAAACAAGGTGGGTAGTCATTTTCATCTAGTGTATCTGTAATTAATTTAAGGTTGTTTTTTTGAAATTTCTTGTCTGAAAGTAAAATTGCTCTGTCAACCAAGTTGTTAATTACACTTTTTTTATATCTAAGGGGGTGGTGGGAGTTGAAGTTAAGGTATCTGCCTGACCAACTAGGCTTTCTATACCAATTGAAAGATAGTTTTTGGTTCTGTTTCCTCGTGATAGAGACGTCTAAGAAATTGATAGCAGCACCGACCTCTTTTTCTAGAGTGAATTCAATATTGAGGGGTTTAGTATTGAAAATTTGTAAAATGCGATCAACATGTGTGTTGGGAACCATGATGAAAATATCGTCAACGTAACGAAAATAGACAGGTACTTCAAAGTCAAGGTTGGAAAGTCTGTCTTTCTCTAGGTCATCCATCACTAAATCAGCAAGGACGGGGGAGAAAGCAGAACCCATTGGTAATCCACGTTTTTGGAAATAAGTTTTGCCATCAAAATTAAAATCTGTGCTGTCTAAGCATAATCGCAACCCTTCTTCGAAATCTCTCCATGGTAATGATACTTTGCGACGAATCTCATCCCACCTACTTTTTACTGCAGAGATAGCTGCTTCCTTGGGTACATTTGTGAAGAAAGAGACTACATCTAATGAGGCCAGAACATAGTTATCCGGGACGTTCACATTTTTAAGTTTTTTAACTAATTCAAAACTGTTGATTATTTTTGATCTAGGTGGGGTAGTGTTTTTGGATATGGTAGAGCTGAAGAATGAAGCTCGATTGTAAGTTGGGCTGCCCACATAGGAAACAATTGGTCTAACAGGAATACTTTCTTTGTGAATTTTGGGTAATCCGTAAAATCTCGAGGGAACGGCATTGGAAGACTTTAAATCCTTAGCTAACAGGTTGTTAATTAGACTCTTGTTTTCCCATGATTTGACTAGAGAATTGACTTTATTTTGTATTTTAGTTGTTGTGTCTTTGGGGCAGACTTGGTATGTGTTCTCGTCTTGTAAAAGGTTTTTAACTTTCTCATTATAATCTGTTCGCGTCAAGGCTACTGTGGTGTTACCTTTGTCTGCCCTGGTAAAAACTATGTCCGGATTATTTTTAACGAAATTTCTAGCTTCTTTGATTTCTTTAACAGGCTGTACGAATTTAGATTTATGCTCGTTGCCACATTTTTTAAAATTATTAACAGCATTTGCGACTTTAAGTCGCATTTCATCATGTGATTTCGGATTAATTTTATTAATGTTAGATTCAATGTCCGCGATGATAGTATAAGTAGGAATTTCCCGTTTTTTAATAGTAACCCCGAAATTTATACCTAAGCTAGCTATTTTTGCGACATTTTCCGGGATTTGATTTCCTGTCAGGTTTTTGAACCACTTTTGGTTGAGTTTGCTGTTTGAAACAGTCTTTTTATTGTAATGTATCGCGTTAATTAGACAATCCAATTTCCTTTTGCACTTTAATTTACTTTCCTCGAATTGGCGCGAGACTTTCCTGGATTCAAATTCAAAAAATCTGTCGAACACGTGGTCTGGAAAAACAGCAAAAATTCTATTTTCAAGATGTCCAACCCGATTCTCGAGATTCCTTAAATGTGCGCATATATCGCGAATTTCGAGATTCAGAATGGACTTCTGAAAGGTGATATGCAAGTTTGAGAAACGTTTACCCATACTTCTGGAATTGAACCCGATGGTGTGAGTTCCAAGTCCTTGTAAGTGTGTGGGCACAACTTCAAGTTTCCTACAACGTAATAGAAAAATTCTTCGATTAAAACTTTTTGCAATTTCCAGATTCGATTGAGACCATTTTTTGAGGAGTGATGCCTCCTCATATCCATATCTTTCTTCAATTTGTGTGTAAAAACCCATCCCCTGTCGACACCCCTGATTGTTGCCATTTGTAAAATTATATCGTGACATGTTTCCGTACATGTTCCTTGTTACATTGACCCACAGTTATAATTCTGTAATATTTATTTTGGCTTGGGGTCAGCTTAGTTTCTAATTATTTATGTCATCGAGGACATAAACATTAGGAAGGCAAACGTTTCGGCCACAGATGGGGGCCCTCTTCAGTGCCAATTAGCTTAATTGTAACCTTTAAATATTTATTAACTAATACATGCAATTAAGAAATATATGGTATTTTTTGTTTTTTTGTTTTTTTTTCTTTTGCTTATTAATTAAAAATAGAGTAAACATGCAGAAAAACTTATGAGTAAGCGAGTTTCTAGGTGTGAAGAACCAGGCCGTTCCAAAAACTGCTCCAACAAGTAATCCTCTCCCACAGGAACCGTGAAAAATGCGGCCGCGGAACGCACTCCCTCAAGGGCACATATATAAACACAATTATTTCAAACCAGAAAGAAACAACACACGGGAGAATATAACGTGGGTCCTTGGTAAAGCACGCACAGCAAACCACACATATGCACGAGCACCAGAAGTAAAGGACACCGAAGTTAAAACAATCAGAACATTGCAATTGGTACAGAAAAATTTATTTATTTTCTCAAAAACCACAGAGATGACAGACGGATGTAAGTCCACCACTCTGACACATGGCTAGAAGAAAACTGATTTGGGAATAACTCGTGTTTAGGAAGACAAGTGTTCAGAGTTTGACGTATATGGAGAGCATTCTCCATGATAGGTCAGGTTCCAACACCAAGGGTTATACACAGTCAAAATTTACTTTAATGTCCCCGGCACTTGAGATTTCTATGTGCTCAAGCGTCCAAGGAAAGCAAACCCCTACCACGTGTTCGAAGAATTCTGTAAGGAAAGGCACTCAATACGGTCCCGGCGTCGTAAAAATTATACACATTTTTGTGGATATAGAAAGTAAAATGCAGCTAAGGTGGAAATTCACGAAAAATTAATTTCCTGGTTTTTCGAAACCTCTGATTCTTAATAACTGGAACCCGGAAAAATACAATATTAAGTTTATAAGTATGATGTCCGAGTTTTTCGGATTATAAGACTGCTGTAAAGTGGTAAAATATTACGCGAGCTATTCAAACTCTGATTTGAATAGAGAGATCAATTAATACGGTAGCACTACGGATTCTGAGACTAATAAAAAGTTGCAAAGTGATGGGCGAGCACTTAAGACTCTGACTTTAAGTGAGGTGGACAAGTAATGCGCGAGTTCTTGGGAGTATGAGAATTTTTATAAAGTGGCCAAGTAATACGCGAGATTTCCGGACTCTGACTTTAAGTAAGGTGGCCAAGTAATGCGTGAATTCTTAGGGGTCTAAGAATTTTTATAAAGTGGCCAAGTAATACGCGAGATTTCCGGGCTCTGACTTAAAATAAGGTGGCCAAGTAATGCGCGAGTTCTTAGGAGTATAAGAATTTTTATAAGTGGCCAAGTAATACGCGAGTTAAACGAAGTCTGTCTTGAAAAGAGTGGCCAAGTAATGCGCGAATTTTTAGGAGTATAAGAATTGTTATAGAGAGGCCAACTATTACGCGAGATTTCCGGACTCTGACTTTAAGTAAGGTGGCCAAGTAATGCGCGAATTTTTAGGAGTATAAGAATTTTACTAATGTGGCCAAGTAATGCGTGAGATTTCCGTACTCTGACTTTATGTAAAGTGGCCAAGTAATACGCGAATTCATAGGAATATAAGAATTTTATTAAAGTGGCCAAGTAATACGCGAGATTTCCGGACTCTGACTTGAAGTAAAGTGGCCAAGTAATGCGCGAGTTCTTAGGAGTATAAGAATTTTTATAAGTGGCCAACTAATACGCGAGTTAAACGAAGTCCGTCTTGAAAAGAGTGGCAAAGTAATACGCGAATTCTTAGGAGTAAGAGAATTTTTATAAAGTGGCCAAGTAATACGTGAAAATTCCGTACTCTGACTTAAAGTAAAATGGCCAAGTAATGCGCGAGTTCTTAGGAGTATAAGAGTTTTTCTAAAGTGGCCAAGTGATACGCGAGTTAAGCGAAGTCTGTCTTGAAAAGAGTGGCCAAGTAATGCGCGAATTTTTAGGAGTATAAGAATTGTTATAAAGAGGCCAACTAATACGCGAGATTTCCGAACTCTGACTTAAAGTAAGGTGGCCAGGTAATGCGCGAATTCTTAGGATTATAAGAATTTTTATAAAGTAGCCAAGTAATACGCGAATTCATAGGAGTATCAGAATTTTTCTAAAGTGGTCAAGTAGTACGCGAGATTTCCGGACTCTGACTTTAAGTAGGGTGGCCAAGTAATGCGCTAGTTCTTAGGAGTATAAGAATTTTTATAAGTAGCCAAGTAATACGCGAGTTAAACGAAGTCTGTCTTAAAAAGAGTGGCCAAGTAATGCGCGAATTCTTAGGAGTATAAGAATTGTTATAAAGTGGCCAACTAATACGCGAGATTTCCGGACTCTGACTTAAAGTAAAGTGGCCAAGTAATGCGCGAGTTCTTAGGATTATAAGAATTTTTCTAAAGTGGCCAAGTAATACGCGAGATTTCCGGGCTCTGACTTAAAATAAGGTGGCCAAGTAATGCGCGAATTCTTAGGAGTATAAGAATTTTTCTAAAGTGGCCAACTAATACGCGAGATTTCCGGACTCTGACCTTAAGTAAGGTGGCCAAGTAATGCGCGAATTCTTAGGAGTAAGAGAATTGTTATAAAGTGGCCAACTAATACGCGAGATTTCCGGACTCTGACTGAAAGTAAAGTGGCCAAGTAATGCGCGAGTTCTTAGGAGTATAAGAATTTTTATAAGTGGCCAAGTAATACGCGAGTTAAACGCAGTCTGTCTTGAAAAGAGTGGCCAAGTAATGCGCGAATTCTTAGGAGTAAGAGAATTGTTATAAAGTGGCCAAGTAATACGTGAAAATTCCGTACTCTGACCTTAAGTAAGGTGGCCAAGTAATGCGCGAGTTCTTAGGAGGATAAGAATTTTTATAAGTAGCCAAGTAATACGCGAGATAAACGGAGTCTGTCTTGAAAAGAGTGGCCAAGTAATGCGCGAATTCTTAGGAGTGTAAGAATTTTTATAATTTGGCCAATTAATACGCGAATTCCTAGGAGTAAGAGAATTTTCATAAAGTGGCCAACTAATACGCGAGATTTCCGGACTCTGACTGAAAGTAAAGTGGCCAAGTAATGCGCGAGTTCTTAGGAGTATAAGAATTTTTATAAGTGGCCAAGTAATACGCGAGTTAAACGAAGTCTGTCATGAAAAGAGTGGCCAAGTAATGCGCGAATACTTAGGAGTAAGAGAATTGTTATAAAGTGGCCAACTAATACGCGAGATTTCCGAACACTGACTTAAAGTAAGGTGGCCAAGTAATGCGCGAATTCTTAGGAGTGTAAGAATTTTTATAAAGTGGCCAAGTAATACGCGAATTCATAGGAGTATAAGAATTTTTATAAGTGGCCAAGTAATACGCGAGATTTCCGGGCTCTGACTTAAAATAAGGTGGCCAAGTAATGCACGAGTTCTTAGGAGTACAAGAGTTTTTATAAAGTGGCAAAGTAATACGCGATATTTCCGTACTCGGACTTTAAGTAAGATGGCCAAATAATGCGCTAATTCTTAGGAGTATGAGAATTTTTATAAAGTGGCCAAGTAATACGCGAGATTTCCGGACTCTGACCTTAAGTAAGGTGGCCAAGTAATGCGCGAGTTATTAGGATTATAATAAGTTTTATAAAGTGGCAAAGTAATACTCGAGATTTCCGGACTCTGACTTTAAATTAGTTGGCCACTTTATAAAAATTCTTATACTCCTAAGAATTCGCGCATTATTTGGCCACTCTTTTCAGGACAGGCTTTGTCTAACTCGCGTATTACGAGGCCACTTATGTATTTATATCAGTCATGAGTTCCATTGAAATTGCGCATTACTTGATCACCTTACTTAAAGTCAGAGTTCGGAAATCTCGCTTATTACTTGGCCAATTCAGAAAAATTCTTATACTCCTATGAGTTCGCGTATTACTTGGCCACCTTACTTAAAGTCAGAGTACGGAAATCTCGCGCATTACTTGGCCGCTTTATAAAAATTCTTATACTCCTAAGAATTCGCGCATTATTTGGCCACTCTATTCAGGACAGGCTTTGTCTAACTTGCGTATTACGAGGCCACTTATGTATTATATCAGTCATGAGTTCCATTGAACTCGCGCATTACTTGATCACCTTACTTAAAGTCAGAGTCCGGAAATCTCGCGTATTACTTGGCCACTTCAGAAAAATTCTTATACTCCTATGAGTTCGCGCATTACTTGGCCACCTTACTTAAGGTCAGAGTCCGGAAATCTCGCGTATTACTTGGCCACTTTAGAAAAATTCTTATACTCCTAAGAATTCGCGCATTACTTGGCCACCTTATTTAAAGTCAGAGTCCGGAAATCTCGCGTATTACTTGGCCACTTTAGAAAAATTCTTATAATCCTAAGAACTCGCGCATTACTTGGCCACTTTACTTTAAGTCAGAGTCCGGAAATCTCGCGTATTAGTTGGCCACTTTATAACAATTCTTATACTCCTAAGAATTCGCGCATTACTTGGCCACTCTTTTTAAGACAGACTTCGTTTAACTCGCGTATTACTTGGCTACTTATAAAAATTCTTATACTCCTAAGAACTCGCGCATTACTTGGCCACCTTACTTAAAGTCAGAGTCCGGAAATCTCGCGTACTACTTGACCACTTTAGAAAAATTCTTATACTCCTATGAATTCGCGTATTACTTGGCCACTTATAAAAATTCTTATACTCCTAAGAACTCGCGCATTACTTGGCCACTTTACTTTAAGTCAGAGTACGGAATTTTCACGTATTACTTGGCCACTTTATAAAAATTCTCTTACTCCTAAGAATTCGCGCATTACTTGGCCACTCTTTTCAAGACAGACTTCGTTTAACTCGCGTATTACTTGGCCACTTATAAAAATTCTTATACTCCTAAGAACTCGCGCATTACTTGGCCACTTTACAGTCAGAGTCCGGACATCTCGCGTATTAGTTGGCCTCTTTATAACAATTCTTATACTCCTAAGAATTCGCGCATTACTTGGCCACCTTATTTAAAGTCAGAGTCCGGAAATCTCGCGTATTACTTGGCCACTTTAGAAAAATTCTTATACTCCTATGAGTTCGCGTATTACTTGGCTACTTATAAAAATTCTTATACTCCTAAGAATTCGCGCATTACTTGGCCACCTTACTTTAAGTCAGAGTTCGGTAATCTCGCGTATTAGTTGGCCACTTTATAACAATTCTTATACTCCTAAGAATTCGCGCATTACTTGGCCACTCTTTTCAAGACAGACTTCGTTTAACTCGCGTATTACTTGGCTACTTATAAAAATTCTTATACGCCTAAGAACTCGCGCATTACTTGGCCACTTTACTTTAAGTCAGAGTACGGAATTTTCACGTATTACTTGGCCACTTTAGAAAAATTCTCTTACTCCTAAGAATTCGCGTATTACTTGGCCACTCTTTTCAAGACAGACTTCGTTTAACTCGCGTATTAGTTGCCCAACTATAAAAATTCTAATACTCCTAAGAACTCGCGCATTACTTGGCCACTTTACTTCAAGTCAGAGTCCGGAAATCTCGCGTATTACTTGGCCACTTTATAAAAATTCTCTTACTCCTAAGAATTCGCGCATTACTTGGCCACTCTTTTCAAGACAGACTTCGTTTAACTCGCGTATTAGTTGGCCACTTATAAAAATTCTAATACTCCTAAGAATTCGCGCATTACTTGGCCACCTTACTTTAAGTCAGAGTTCGGAAATCTCGCGTATTAGTTGGCCACTTTATAACAATTCTTATACTCCTAAGAATTCGCGCATTATTTGGCCACTCTTTTCAGGACAGGCTTTGTCTAACTCGCGTATTACGAGGCCACTTATGTATTTATATCAGTCATGAGTTCCATTGAAATCGCGCATTACTTGATCACCTTACTTAAAGTCAGAGTTCGGAAATCTCGCTTATTACTTGGCCACTTCAGAAAAATTCTTATACTCCTATGAGTTCGCGTATTACTTGGCCACCTTACTTAAAGTCAGAGTACGGAAATCTCGCGCATTACTTGGCCGCTTTATAAAAATTCTTATACTCCTAAGAATTCGCGCATTATTTGGCCACTCTATTCAGGACAGGCTTTGTCTAACTTGCGTATTACGAGGCCACTTATGTATTATATCAGTCATGAGTTCCATTGAACTCGCGCATTACTTGATCGCCTTACTTAAAGTCAGAGTCCGGAAATCTCGCGTATTACTTGGCCACTTCAGAAAAATTCTTATACTCCTATCATTTCGCGCATTACTTGGCCACCTTACTTAAGGTCAGAGTCCGGAAATCTCGCGTATTACTTGGCCACTTTAGAAAATTCTTATACTCCTAAGAATTCGCGCATTACTTGGCCACCTTATTTAAAGTCAGAGTCCGGAAATCTCGCGTATTACTTGGCCACTTTAGAAAAATTCTTATAATCCTAAGAACTCGCGCATTACTTGGCCACTTTACTTTAAGTCAGAGTCCGGAAATCTCGCGTATTAGTTGGCCACTTTATAACAATTCTTATACTCCTAAGAATTCGCGCATTACTTGGCCACTCTTTTTAAGACAGACTTCGTTTAACTCGCGTATTACTTGGCTACTTATAAAAATTCTTATACTCCTAAGAACTCGCGCATTACTTGGCCACCTTACTTAAAGTCAGAGTCCGGAAATCTCGCGTACTACTTGGCCACTTTAGAAAAATTCTGATACTCCTATGAATTCGCGGATTACTTGGCCACTTTATAAAAATTCTTACAATCCTAAGAATTCGCGCATTACTTGGCCACCTTACTTAAAGTCAGAGTTCGGAAATCTCGCGTATTAGTTGGCCTCTTTATAACAATTCTTATACTCCTAAAAATTCGCGCATTACTTGGCCACTCTTTTCAAGACAGACTTCGTTTAACTCGCGTATTACTTGGCCACTTATAAAAATTCTTATACTCCTAAGAACTCGCGCATTACTTGGCCACTTTACTTTAAGTCAGAGTACGGAATTTTCACGTATTACTTGGCCACTTTATAAAAATTCTCTTACTCCTAAGAATTCGCGTATTACTTTGCCACTCTTTTCAAGACAGACTTCGTTTAACTCGCGTATTAGTTGGCCACTTATAAAAATTCTTACACTCCTAAGAACTCGCGCATTACTTGGCCACTTTACTTCAAGTCAGAGTACGAAATTGTCCCGTATTATTTGGCCACTTTATAACAATTCTTATACTCCTAAGAATTCGCGCATTACTTGGCCACCTTATCTAAAGTCAAAGTCCGGAAATCTCGCGTATTACTTGGCCACTTTAGAAAAATTCTTATACTCCTATGAGTTCGCGTATTACTTGGCTACTTATAAAAATTCTTATACTCCTAAGAACTCGCGTATTACTTGGCCACCTTACTTAAAGTCAGAGTCCGGAAATCTCGCGTATTAGTTGGGCTCTTTATCACAATTCTTATACTCCTAAAAATTCGCGCATTACTTGGCCACTCTTTTCAAGACAGACTTCGTTTAACTCGCGTATTACTTGGCTACTTATAAAAATTCTTATACGCCTAAGAACTCGCGCATTACTTGGCCACTTTACTTTAAGTCAGAGTACGGAATTTTCACGTATTACTTGGCCACTTTATAAAAATTCTCTTACTCCTAAGAATTCGCGCATTACTTGGCCACTCTTTTCAAGACAGACTTCGTTTAACTCGCGTATTACTTGGCCACTTATAAAAATTCTAATACTCCTAAGAACTCGCGCATTACTTGGCCACTTTACTTCAAGTCAGAGTACGGAAATCTCGCGTATTACTTGGCCACTTTAGAAAAATTCTTATAATCCTAAGAAATCGCGTATTACTTGGCCACTCTTTTCAAGACAGACTTCGTTTAACTCGCGTATTACTTGGCCACTTATGAAAATAAGAATACTCCTAAGAATTCGCGCCTTACTTGGGCGCATTAGTTAAAGTCAGAGTCCGGAAATCTCGCGTATTAGTTGGCCTCTTTATAACAATTCTTATACTCCTAAAAATTCGCGCATTACTTGGCCACTCTTTTCAAGACAGACTTCGTTTAACTCGCGTATTACTTGGCCACTCTATAAAAATTCTTACACTCCTAAGAACTCGCGCATTACTTGGACACTTTACTTTAAGTCAGAGTACGGAATTTTCACGTATTACTTGGCCTCTTTATAACAATTCTTATACCCCTAGGAATTCGCGCATTACTTGGACACCTTACTTTAAGTCAAAGTCCAGAAATCTCGCGTATTAGTTGGCTTCTCTATAACAATTCTTATACTCCTAAAAATTCGCGCATTACTTGGCCACCTTATTTAAATTCAGAGTCCGGAAATCTCGCGTATTAGTTGGCTTCTCTATAACAATTCTTATACTCCTAAAAATTCGCGCATTACTTGGCCACCTTATTTAAATTCAGAGTCCGGAAATCTCGCGTATTACTTGGCCACTTTAGAAAAATTCTTATAATCCTATGAATTCGCGTATTACTTGGCCACTCTATAAAAATTCTTATACTCCTAAGAAATCGCGCATTACTTGGCCACCTTACTTCAATTCAGAGTCAGGAAATCTCGCGTATTATTTGGCAACTTTATAAAAATTCTTATACTCCTAATATTTCGCGCATTACTCGGCCACTCTTTTCAAGACAGACTTCGTTTAACTCGCGTATTACTTGGCTACTTATAAAAATTCTTATACGCCTAAGAACTCGCGCATTACTTGGCCACATTACTTTAAGTCAGAGTACGGAATTTTCACGTATTACTTGGCCACTTTATAAAAATTCTCTTACTCCTAAGAATTCGCGCATTACTTGGCCACTCTTTTCAAGACAGACTTCGTTTAACTCGCGTATTAGTTGGCCACTTATAAAAATACTAATACTCCTAAGAACTCGCGCATTACTTGGCCACTTTACTTCAAGTCAGAGTCCGGAAATCTCGCGTATTACTTGGCCACTTTATAAAAATTCTCTTACTCCTAAGAATTCGCGTATTACTTGGCCACTCTTTTCAAGACAGACTTCGTTTAACTCGCGTATTAGTTGGCCTCTTATAAAAATTCTAATACTCCTAAGAATTCGCGCATTACTTGGCCACCTTACTTTAAGTCAGAGTTCGGAAATCTCGCGTATTAGTTGGCCTCTTTATAACAATTCTTATACTCCTAAGAATTCGCGCATTATTTGGCCACTCTTTTCAGGACAGGCTTTGTCTAACTCGCGTATTACGAGGCCACTTATGTATTTATATCAGTCATGAGTTCCATTGAAATCGCGCATTACTTGATCACCTTACTTAAAGTCAGAGTTCGGAAATCTCGCTTATTACTTGGCCACTTCAGAAAAATTCTTATACTCCCATGAGTTCGCGTATTACTTGGCCACCTTACTTAAAGTCAGAGTACGGAAATCTCGCGCATTACTTGGCCGCTTTATAAAAATTCTTATACTCCTAAGAATTCGCGCATTATTTGGCCACTCTATTCAGGACAGGCTTTGTCTAACTTGCGTATTACGAGGCCACTTATGTATTATATCAGTCATGAGTTCCATTGAACTCGCGCATTACTTGATCACCTTACTTAAAGTCAGAGTCCGGAAATCTCGCGTATTACTTGGACACTTCAGAAAAATTCTTATACTCCTATGAGTTCGCGCATTACTTGGCCACCTTACTTAAGGTCAGAGTCCGGAAATCTCGCGTATTACTTGGCCACTTTAGAAAAATTCTTATACTCCTAAGAATTCGCGCATTACTTGGCCACCTTATTTAAAGTCAGAGTCCGGAAATCTCGCGTATTACTTGGCCACTTTAGAAAAATTCTTATAATCCTAAGAACTCGCGCATTACTTGGCCACTTTACTTTAAGTCAGAGTCCGGAAATCTCGCGTATTAGTTGGCCACTTTATAACAATTCTTATACTCCTAAGAATTCGCGCATTACTTGGCCACTCTTTTTAAGACAGACTTCGTTTAACTCGCGTATTACTTGGCTACTTATAAAAATTCTTATACTCCTAAGAACTCGCGCATTACTTGGCCACCTTACTTAAAGTCAGAGTCCGGAAATCTCGCGTACTACTTGACCACTTTAGAAAAATTCTTATACTCCTATTAATTCGCGTATTACTTGGCCACTTTATAAAAATTCTTACAATCCTAAGAATTCGCGCATTACTTGGCCACCTTACTTAAAGTCAGAGTTCGGAAATCTCGCGTATTAGTTGGCCTCTTTATAACAATTCTTATACTCCTAAAAATTCGCGCATTACTTGGCCACTCTTTTCAAGACAGACTTCGTTTAACTCGCGTATTACTTGGCCACTTATAAAAATTCTTATACTCCTAAGAACTCGCGCATTACTTGGCCACTTTACTTTAAGTCAGAGTACGGAATTTTCACGTATTACTTGGCCACTTTATAAAAATTCTCTTACTCCTAAGAATTCGCGTATTACTTTGCCACTCTTTTCAAGACAGACTTCGTTTAACTCGCGTATTAGTTGGCCACTTATAAAAATTCTTATACTCCTAAGATCTCGCGCATTACTTGGCCACTTTACTTCAAGTCAGAGTTCGGAAATCTCCCGTATTAGTTGGCCTCTTTATAACAATTCTTATACTCCTAAGAATTCGCGCATTACTTGGCCACCTTATCTAAAGTCACAGTCCGGAAATCTCGCGTATTACTTGGCCACTTTAGAAAAATTCTTATACTCCTATGAGTTCGCGTATTACTTGGCAACTTATAAAAATTATTATACTCCTAAGAATTCGCGCATTACTTGGCCACCTTATTTAAGTGAGAGTTATGAAATCTCGCATATTAGTTTGCCTCTTTATAACAATTCTTATACTCCTAACAATTCGCGCATTACTTGGCCACTCTTTTCAAGACAGACTTCGTTTAACTCGCGTATTACTTGGCTACTTATAAAAATTCTTATACGCCTAAGAACTCGCGCATTACTTGGCCACTTTACTTTATGTCAGAGTACGGAATTTTCACGTATTACTTGGCCACTTTATAAAAATTCTCTTACTCCTAAGAATTCGCGTATTACTTGGCCACTCTTTTCAAGACAGACTTCGTTTAACTCGCGTATTAGTTGGCCACTTATAAAAATTCTAATACTCCTAAGAACTCGCGCATTACTTGGCCACATTACTTCAAGTCAGAGTCCGGAAATCTCGCGTATTACTTGGCCACTTTATAAAAATTCTCTTAATCCTAAGAAATCGCGCATTACTTGGCCACTCTTTTCAAGACAGACTTCGTCTAACTCGCGTATTAGTTGGCCACTTATAAAAATTCTAATACTCCTAAGAATTCGCGCATTACTTGGCCACCTTACTTTAAGTCAGAGTCCGGAAATCTCGCGTATTAGTTGGCCTCTTTATAACAATTCTTATACTCCTAAAAATTCGCGCATTACTTGGCGACTCTTTTCAAGACAGACTTCGTTTAACTCGCGTATTACTTGGCCACTTATAAAAATTCTTACACTCCTAAGAACTCGCGCATTACTTGGACACTTTACTTTAAGTCAGAGTACGGAATTTTCACGTATTACTTGGCCTCTTTATAACAATTCTTATACCCCTAGGAATTCGCGCATTACTTGGACACCTTACTTTAAGTCAAAGTCCAGAAATCTCGCGTATTAGTTGGCCTCTATATAACAATTCTTATACTCCTAAAAATTCGCGCATTACTTGGCCACTCTTTTCAACACAGATTTCGTTTAACTCGCGTATTACTTGGCCACTTATAAAAATTCTTATACTCCTAAGAACTCGCGCATTACTTGGCCACTTTACTTTAAGTCAGAGTACGGAATTTTCACGTATTACTTGGCCACTTTATAAAAATTCTCTTACTCCTAAGAATTCGCGCATTACTTGGCCACTCTTTTCAAGACAGACTTCGTTTAACTCGCGTATTACTTGGCTACTTATAAAAATTCTTATACTCCCAAGAACTCGCGCATTACTTGGCCACCTTACTTAAAGTCAGAGTCCGGAAATCTCGCGTATTACTTGGCCACTTTAGAAAAATTCTTATACTCCTATGAATTCGCGTATTACTTGGCCACCTTACTTAAGGTCAGAGTCCGGAAATCTCGCGTATTACTTGGCCACTTTAGAAAAATTCTTATACTCCTAAGAATTCGCGCATTACTTGGCCACCTTATTTAAAGTCAGAGCCCGGAAATCTCGCGTATTACTTGGCCACTTTTGAAAAATTCTTATAATCCTAAGAACTCGCGCATTACTTGGCCACTTTACTTAAAGTCAGAGTCCGGAAATCTCGCGTAATAAATGCCCACAACACAAAAACTCTGATACACCTAGGAGGTATCGCATTACTTGGCCACCTTAATTAAAGTCAGAGGCCGGAAATCTCGCGTATTACTTGACCACTTCAGAAAAACTCTTATTCTCCTATGAGTTCGCGTATTACTTGGCCACTTTATAAAAATTCTTACAATCCTAAGAACTCGCGCATTACTTGGCCACTTTACTTTAAATCAGAGTTCGGAAATCTCGCGTATTAGTTGGCCACTTTATAACAATTCTTATACTCCTAAAAATTCGCGCATTACTTGGCCACTCTTTTCAGGACAGGCTTCGTCTAACTCGCGTATTACGAGGCCACTTATGTATTTATATCAGTGATGGGGCCCATTGAACTCGCGCATTACTTGATCACCTTACTTAAAGTCAGAGTCCGGAAATCTCGCGTATTACTTGGCCACTTTAGTAAAATTCTTATATTCCTATCAATTCGCGTATTACTTGGCCACCTTACATAAAGTCAGAGTACGGAAATCTCGCGCATTACTTGGCCACTTTATAAAAATTCTTACACTGCTAAGAATTCGCGCATTACTTGGCCACTCTTTTCAAGACAGACTTTGTCTAACTCGCGTATTACGAGGCCACTTATGTAATTATATCAGTCATGAGTTCCATTGAACTCGCGCATTACTTGATCACCTTACTTCAAGTAAGAGTCCGGAAATCTCGCGTATTACTTGGCCACTTTAGTAAAATTCTTATATTCCTATGAATTCGCGTATTACTTGGCCACTTTACATAAAGTCAGAGTACGGAAATCTCACGCATTACTTGGCCACTTTATAAAAATTCTTATACCCCTCCGAATTCGCGCATTACTTGGACACCTTACTTTAAGTCAAAGTCCGGAAATCTCGCGTATTAGATGGCCACTTCAGAAAAATTCTTATACTCCTATGAGTTCGCGTATTACTTGGCCACTTTATAAAAATTCTTACTATCTTAAGAATTCGCGCATTACTTGGCCACCTTACTTCAAGTCAGAGTCCGGAAATCTCGCGTATTACTTGGCCACTTTAGTAAAATTCTTATATTCCTATGAATTCGCGTATTACTTGGCCACTTTACATAAAGTCAGAGTACGGAAATCTCACGTATTACTTGGCAACTTCAGAAAAACTCTTATACTCCTATGAGTTCGCGTATTACTTGGCCACCTTACTTAAAGTCAGAGTCCGGAAATCTCGCGTACTACTTGACCACTTTAGAAAAATTCTTATACTCCTATGAATTCGCGTATTACTTGGCCACTTTATAAAAATTCTTATAATCCTAAGAATTCGCGCATTACCTGGCCACCTTACTTTAAGTCAGAGTTCGGAAATCTCGCGTATTAGTTGGCCTCTTTATAACAATTCTTATACTCCTAAAAATTCGCGCATTACTTGGCCACTCTTTTCAAGACAGACTTCGTTTAACTCGCGTATTACTTGGCCACTTATAAAAATTCTTATACTCCTAAGAACTCGCGCATTACTTGGCCACTTTACTTTAAGTCAGAGTACGGAATTTTCACGTATTACTTGGCCACTTTATAAAAATTCTCTTACTCCTAAGAATTCGCGCCTTACTTGGCCACACTTTTCAAGACAGACTTCGTTTAACTCGCGTATTAGTTGGCCACTTATAAAAATTCTTATACTCCTATGAAGTCGCGCATTACTTGGCCACTTTACTTCAAGTCAGAGTTCGGAAATCTCGCGTATTAGTTGGCCTCTTTATAACAATTCTTATACTCCTAAAAATTCGCGCATTACTTGGCCACCTTATTTAAAGTCAGAGTCCGGAAATCTCGTGTATTAGTTGGCCTCTTTATAACAATTCTTATACTCCTAAAAATTCGCGCATTACTTGGCCACCTTACTTTAAGTCAGAGTTCGGAAATCTCGCGTATTAGTTGGCCTCTTTATAACAATTCTTATACTCCTAAAAATTCGCGCATTACTTGGCCACTTTACTTCAAGTCAGAGTACGGAAATCTCACGCATTACTTGGCCACTTTATAAAAATTCTTATACCCCTAGGAATTCGCGCATTACTTGGCCACTTTATAAAAATTCTTACACTCCTAAGAATTCGCGCATTACTTGGCCACCTTACTTTAAGTCAGAGTTCGGAAATCTCGCGTATTAGTTGGCCTCTTTATATCAATTCTTATACTCCTAAAAATTCGCGCATTACTTGGCCACTCTTTTCAAGACAGACTTCGTTTAACTCGCGTATTACTTGGCCACTTATAAAAATTCTTATACTCCTAAGAACTCGCGCATTACTTGGCCACTTTACTTTAAGTCAGAGTACGGAATTTTCACGTATTACTTGGCCACTTTATAAAAATTTTCTTACTCCTAAGAATTCGCGTATTACTTGGCCACACTTTTCAAGACAGACTTCGTTTAACTCGCGTATTAGTTGGCCACACTTTTCAAGACAGACTTCGTTTAACTCGTGTATTAGTTGGCCACTTTAGAAAAATTCTCATACTCCTAAGAAGTCGCGCATTACTTGGCCACCTTACATAAAGTCAGAAACCGGAAATCTCGCGTATTACTTGGCCACTTTAGAAAAATTCTTAGACTCCTATGAACTCGCGTATTACTTGGCCACTTTAGAAAAATTCTTAAAAGCCTAAGAATTCGCGAATTACTTGGCCACCTTACTTTAAGTCAGAGTTCGGAAATCTCGCGTATTAGTTGGCCTCTTTATAACAATTCTTATACTCCTAACAATTCGCGCATTACTTGGCCACTTTACTTTAAGTCAGAGTTCGGAAATCTCGCGTATTAGTTGGCCACTTTAGAAAAATTCTTACACTCCTATGAGTTCGCGTATTACTTAGCCACTTTATAAAAATTCTTACACTCCTAAGAATTTGCGCATTACTTGGCCACCTTACTTTAAGTCAGAGTTCGGAAATCTCGCGTATTAGTTGGCCTCTTTATAACAATTCTTATACTCCTAAAAATTCGCGCATTATTTGGCCATTTTACTTTAAGTCAGAGTACGGAAATCTCGCGTATTACTTGGCCACTGTAGTAGAATTCTTATATTCCTATGAATTCGCGTATTACTTGGCCACTTTACATAAAGTCAGAGTACGGAAATCTCACGCATTACTTGGCCACTTTATAAAAATTCTTATACCCCTAGGAATTCGCGCATTACTTGGACATCTTACTTTAAGTCAAAGTCCGGAAATCTCGCGTATTAGTTGGCCTCTCTATACCAATTCTTATACTCCTAAAAATTCGCGCATTACTTGGCCACTCTTTTCAAGACAGACTTCGTTTAACTCGCGTATTACTTGGCTACTTATAAAAATTCTTATACTCCTAAGATCGCGCATTATTGGGCCACATTATTTAAAGTCAGAGTCCGGAAATCTCGCGTATTACTTGGCCACTTCAGAAAAACTCTTATACTCTTATGAGTTCGCGTATTACTTGGCCACCATACTTAAAGTCAGAGTCCGGAAATCTCGCGTACTACTTGACCACTTTAGAAAAATTCTGATACTCCTATGAATTCGCGTATTACTTGGCCACTTTATAAAAATTCTTACAATCCTAAGAATTCGCGCATTACTTGGCCACCTTACTTTAATTGAGAGTTCGGTACTTTCGCTTATTTTTTGGGATCTTTTTATATTGTCTTATACTCCTAAAAATTCGCGCATTACTTGGCCACTCTTTTCAAGACAGACTTCGTTTAACTCGCGTATTACTTGGCCACTTATAAAAATTCTTATACTCCTAAGAACTCGCGCATTACTTGGACACTTTACTTTAAGTCAGAGTACGGAATTTTCACGTATTACTTGGCCACTTTATAAAAATTTTCTTACTCCTAAGAATTCGCGTATTACTTGGCCACACTTTTCAAGACAGACTTCGTTTAACTCGCGTATTAGTTGGCCACACTTTTCAAGACAGACTTCGTTTAACTCGTGTATTAGTTGGCCACTTTAGAAAAATTCTCATACTCCTAAGAATTCGCGCATTACTTGGCCACCTTATTTAAAGTCAGAGTCCGGAAATCTCGCGTATTACTTGGCCACTTCAGAAAAATTCTTATACTCCTATGAGTTCGCGTATTATTGGCCACTTTATAAAAATTCTTACAATCCTAAGAATTCGCGCATTACTTGGCCACCTTACTTTAAGTCAGAGTTCGGAAATCTCGCGTATTAGTTGGCCTCTTTATAACAATTCTTATACTCCTAAAAATTCGCGCATTACTTGGCCACTTTACTTCAAGTCAGAGTCCAGAAATCTCGCGTATTACTTGGCCACTTTAGAAAAAAACTTATACTCCTAAGAATTCGCGCATTACTTGGCCACCTTATTTAAAGTCAGAGTCCGGAAATCTCGCGTATTACTTGGCCACTTCAGAAAAATTCTTATACTCCTATAAGTTCGCGTATTACTTGGCCACTTTATAAAAATTCTTACACTCCTAAGAATTCGCGCATTACTTGTCCACCTTACTTAAAGTCAGAGTACGGAAATCTCGCCTATTAGTTGGCCTCTTTATAACAATTCTTATACTCCTAAAAATTCGCGCATTACTTGGCCACTTTACTTCAAGTCAGAGTCCGGAAATCTCGCGTATTACTTGGCCACTGTAGTAGAATTCTTATATTCCTATGAATTCGCGTATTACTTGGCCACTTTACTTAAAGTCAGAGTACGGAAATCTCACGCATTACTTGGCCACTTTATAAAAATTCTTATACCCCTAGGAATTCGCGCATTACTTGGACACCTTACTTTAAGTCAAAGTCCGGAAATCTCGCGTATTAGTTGGCCTCTCTATAACAATTCTTATACTCCTAAGAATTCGCGCATTACTTGGCCACCTTAAATAAATTCATAGTACGGAAATAACGCGCATTAATTGGCCACTTTATAAAAATTCTTATAATCCTAAGAATTCGCGCATTACCTGGCCACCTTACTTTAAGTCAGAGTTCGGAAATCTCGCGTATTAGTTGGCCTCTTTATAACAATTCTTATACTCCTAAAAATTCGCGCATTACTTGGCCACCTTATTTAAAGTCAGAGTCCGGAAATCTCGCGTATTAGTTGGCCACTTTAGAAAAATTCTTATACTCCTAAGAACTCGCGCATTACTTGGCCACCTTATTTTAAGTCAGAGCCCGGAAATCTCGCGTATTACTTGGCCACTTTATAAAAATTCTTATACTCCTAAGAACTCGCGCATTACTTGGCCACTTTACTTTAAGTCAGAGTCCGGAAATCTCGCGTATTAGTTGGCCACTTTATAACAATTCTTATACTCCTAAGAATTCGCGCATTATTTGGCCACTCTTTTCAGGACAGGCTTTGTCTAACTCGCGTATTACGAGGCCACTTATGTATTTATATCAGTCATGAGTTCCATTGAACTCGCGCATTACTTTATCACCTTTTAAAGTCAGAGTCCGGATATCTCGCGTATTACTTGGCCACTTCAGAAAAATTCTTATACTCCTAAGAATTCGCGCATTATTTGGCCACTCTTTTCAGGACAGGCTTTGTCTAACTCGCGTATTACGAGGCCACTTATGTATTTATATCAGTCATGAGTTCCATTGAACTCGCGCATTACTTGATCACCTTACTTAAAGTCAGAGTCCGGAAATCTCGCGTATTACTTGGCCACTTCAGAAAAATTCTTATACTCCTATGAGTTCGCGCATTACTTGGCCACCTTACTCAAGGTCAGAGTACGAAAATCTCGCGTATTACTTGGCCACTTTAGAAAAATTCTTATACTCCTAAGACTTCGCGCATTACTTGGCCACCTTATTTAAAGTCAGAGTCCGGAAATCTCGCGTATTACTTGGCCACTTTAGAAAAATTCTTATACTCCTAAGAATTCGCGTATTACTTGGCCACTTATAAAAATTCTTATACTCCTAAGAACTCGCGCATTACTTGGCCACTTTAATTAAAGTCAGAGTAATGAATTTTCACGTATTACTTGGCCACTTTATAAAAATTCTCTTACTCCTAAGAATTCGCGTATTACTTGGCCACTCTTTTCAAGACAGACTTCGTTTAACTCGCGTATTAGTTGGCCACTTATAAAAATTCTTATACTCCTAAGAACTCGCGCATTACTTGGCCACCTTACTTTAAGTCAGAGTTCGGAAATCTCGCGTATTAGTTGGCCTCTTTATAACAATTCTTATACTCCTAAAAATTCGCGCATTACTTGGCCACCTTATTTAAAGTCAGAGTCCGGAAATCTCGCGTATTAGTTGGCCACTTTAGAAAAATTCTTATACTCCTAAGACTTCGCGCATTACTTGGCCACCTTATTTAAAGTCAGAGTCCGGAAATCTCGCGTATTACTTGGCCACTTTAGAAAAATTCTTATAATCCTAAGAACTCGCGCATTACTTGGCCACTTTACTTTAAGTCAGAGTCCGGAAATCTCGCGTATTAGTTGGCCACTTTATAACAATTCTTATACTCCTAAGAATTCGCGCATTACTTGGCCACTCTTTTCAAGACAGACTTCGTTTAACTCGCGTATTACTTGGCCACTTATAAAAATTCTTATACTCCTAAGAACTCGCGCATTACTTGGCCACTTTACTTTAAGTCAGAGTACGGAATTTTCACGTATTACTTGGCCACTTTATAAAAATTCTCTTACTCCTAAGAATTCGCGCATTACTTGGCCACTCTTTTCAAGACAGACTTCGTTTAACTCGCGTATTAGTTGGCCACTTATAAAAATTCTTATACTCCTAAGAACTCGCGCATTACTTGGCCACTTTACTTCAAGTCAGAGTACGGAATTTTCGCGTATTACTTGGCCTCTTTATAACAATTCTTATACTCCTAAAAATTCGCGCATTACTTGGCCACCTTACTTAAAGTCAGAGTCCGGAAATCTCGCGTACTACTTGACCACTTTAGAAAAATTCTTATACTCCTATGAGTTCGCGTATTACTTGGCTACTTATAAAAATTATTATACTCCTAAGAATTCGCGCATTACTTGGCCACCTTACTTTCAGTCAGAGTTCGGAAATCTCGCGTATTAGTTGGCCTCTTTATAACAATTCTCATACTCCTAACAATTCGAGCATTACTTGGCCACTCTTTTCAAGACAGACTTCGTTTAACTCGCGTATTACTTGGCTACTTATAAAAATTCTTATACTCCTAAGAACTCGCGCATTACTTGGCCACTTTACTTTAAGTCAGAGTACGGAATTTTCACGTATTACTTGGCCACTTTATAAAAATTCTCTTACTCCTAGGAATTCGCGTATTACTTGGCCACTCTTTTAACGACAGAATTCGTTTAACCCGCGTATTAGTTGGCCACTTATAAAAATTCTTATACTCCTAAGAACTCGCGCATTACTTGGCCACTTTACTTTAAGTCAAAGTCCGGAAATCTCGCGTATTAGTTGGCCTCTCTATAACAATTCTTATACTCCTAAAAATTCGCGCATTACTTGGCAACTCAATTCAACACAGATTTCGTATTACTGGCGTATTACTTGGCCACTTATAAAAATTCTTATACTCCTAAGAACTCGCGCATTACTTGGCCACTTTACTTTAAGTCAGAGTACGGAATTTTCACGTATTACTTGGCCACTTTATAAAAATTCTCTTACTCCTAAGAATTCGCGCATTACTTGGCCACTCTTTTCAAGACAGACTTCGTTTAACTCGCGTATTACTTGGCCACTTATAAGAATTCTTATACTCCCAAGAACTCGCGCATTACTTGGCCACCTTACTTAAAGTCAGAGCCCGGAAATCTCGCGTACTACTTGGCCACTTTAGCAAAATTCTTATACTCCTATGTATTCGCGCATTACTTGGCCACCTTACTTAAGGTCAGAGTCCGGAAATCTCGCGTATTACTTGGCGACTTTAGAAAAATTCTTATACTCCTAAGAATTCGCGCATTACTTGGCCACCTTATTTAAAGTCAGAGCCCGGAAATCTCGCGTATTACTTGGCCACTTTAGAAAAATTCTTATAATCCTAAGAACTCGCGCATTACTTGGCCACTTTACTTAAAGTCAGAGTCCGGAAATCTCGCGTACTACTTGACCACTTTAGAAAAATTCTGATACTCCTATGAATTCGCGCATTACTTGGCCACCTTATTTAAAGTCAGAGTCCGGAAATCTCGCGTATTACTTGGCTTCTTCTGAAAAATTCTTATACTCCTATGAGTTCGCGTATTACTTGGACACTTTATAAAAATTCTTACAATCCTAAGAATTCGCGCATTACTTGGCCACCTTACTTAAAGTCAGAGTACGGAAATCTCGCGTATTAGTTGGCCACTTTATAACAATTCTTATACTCCTAAAAATTCGCGCATTACTTGGCCACTGTACTTTAAGTCAGAGTCCGGAAATCTCGCGTATTACTTGGCCACTTTAGTAAAATTCTTATATTCCTATTAAGTCGCGTATTACTTGGCCACTTTACTTAAAGTCAGAGTACGGAAATCTCACGCATTACTTGGCAACTTTATAAAAATTCTTATACCCCTAGGAATTCGCGCATTACTTGGACACCTTACTTTAAGTCAAAGTCCGGAAATCTCGCGTATTACTTGGCCACTTTATAAAAATTCTTATACTCCTATGAGTTCGCGTATTACTTGGCCACCTTACTTAAAGTCAGAGTCTGGAAATCTCGCGTACTACTTGACCACTTTAGAAAAATTCTGATACTCCTATGAATTCGCGTATTACTTGGCCACTTTATAAAAATTCTTATAATCCTAAGAATTCGCGCATTACTTGGCCACTTTACTTTAAGTCAGAGTTCGGAAATCTCGCGTATTAGTTGGCCTCTTTATAACAATTCTTATACTCCTAAAAATTCGCGCATTACTTGGCCACTCCTTTCAAGACAGACTTCGTTTAACTCGCGTATTACTTGGACAATTATAAAAATTCTTATATTCCTAATAACGCGCGCATTACTTGGCCTCTTTACTTTAAGTCAGAGTACGGAATTTTCACGTATTACCTGGCCACTTTATAAAAATTCTTATACTCCTAAGAACTCGCGCATTACTTGGCCACTTTACTTCAAGTCAGTGTTCGGAAATCTCGCGTATTAGTTGGCCACTTTATAACAATTCTTATACTCCTAAGAATTCGCGCATTACTTGGCCACCTTATTTAAAGTCAGAGTCCGGAAATCTCGCGTATTACTTGGCCACTTCAGAAAAACTCTTATACTCCTATGAGTTCGCGTATTACTTGGCCACTTTATAAAAATTCTTACTAAGAATTCGCGCATTACTTTGCCACCTTACCTTAAGTCAGAGTTCGGAAATCTCGCGTATTAGTTGGCCTGTTTATAACAATTCTTATACTCCTAAAAATTCGCGCATTACTTGGCCACTTTACTTCAAGTCAGAGTCCGGAAATCTCGCGTATTACTTGGCCACTTATAAAAATTCTTATACTTTTATGAGTTCGCGTATTACTTGGCCACTTTATAAAAATTCTTACAATCCTAAGAATTCGCGCATTACTTGGCCACCTTACTTTAAGTCAGAGTTCGGAAATCTCGCGTATTAGTTGGCCTCTTTATAACAATTCTTATACTCCTAAAAATTCGCGCATTACTTGGCCACTTTACTTCAAGTCAGAGTCCGGAAATCTAGCGTATTACTTGGCCACTTTAGTAAAATTCTTATACTCCTAAGAATACGCGCATTACTTGGCCACCTTACTTAAAGTCAGAGTCCGGAAAGCTCGCGTACTACTTGACCACTTGTGAAAAATTCTTCTAGTCCTATGTACTCGCGCATTACTTGGCCACATTACTTCAAGTCAGAGTCCGGAAATCTCGCGTATTACTTGGCCACTCTATAACATTTCTTATACTCCTAAAAATTCGCGCATTACTTGGCCACTCTTTTCAAGACAGAATTCTCGTAACTCGCGTATTACTTGGCTACTTATAAAAATTCTTATACTCCTAAGAATTCGCGCATTACTTTGCCACCTTACTTAAAGTCAGAATTCGGAAATCTCGCGTATAAGTTGGCCAAATTATAACAATTCTTATACTCCTAATAATTCGCGAATTACTAGGCCACTTTACTTCAAGTCAGAGTCCGGAAATCTCGCGTATTACTTGGCCACTTTAGTAAAATTCTTATATTCCTATGAATTCGCGTATTACTTGGCCACTTTACATAAAGTCAGAGTACGGAAATCTCACGCATTACTTGGCCACTTTATAAAAATTCTTATACCCCTAGGAATTCGCGCATTACTTGGACACATTACTTTAAGTCAGAGTCCGGAAATCTCGCGTATTAGTTGGCCTCTCTATAACAATTCTTATACTCCTAAAAATTCGCGCATTACTTGGCCACTCTTTTCAAGACAGACTTCGTTTAACTCGCGTATTACTTGGCCACTTTATAAAAATTCTTATACCCCTAGGAATTCGCGCATTACTTGGACACCTTACTTTAAGTCAAAGTCCGGAAATCTCGCGTATTACTTGGCCACTTCAGAAAAATTCTTATACTCCTATGAGTTCGCGTATTACTTGGCCACCTTACTTAAAGTCAGAGTCCGGAAATCTCGCGTACTACTTGACCACTTTAGAAAAATTCTTATACTCCTATGAATTCGCGTATTACTTGGACACTTTATAACAATTCTTATACTCCTAAGAATTCGCGCATTACTTGGCCACACTTTTTAAGACAGACTTCGTTTAACTCGCGTATTAGTTGGCCACTTATAAAAATTCTTATACTCCTAAGAACTCGCGCATTACTTGGCCACATTACTTCAAGTCAGAGTTCGGAAATCTCGCGTATTAGTTGGCCTCTTTATAACAATTCTTATACTCCTAAAAATTCGCGCATTACTTGGCCACCTTACCTTAAGTCAGAGTTCGGAAATCTCGCGTATTAGTTGGCCTGTTTATAACAATTCTTATACTCCTAAAAATTCGCGCATTACTTGGCCACTTTACTTCAAGTCAGAGTCCGGAAATCTCGCGTATTACTTGGCCACTTCAGAAAAATTCTTATACTTTTATGAGTTCGCGTATTACTTGGCCACTTTATAAAAATTCTTATAATCCTAAGAATTCGCGCATTACCTGGCCACCTTACTTTAAGTCAGAGTTCGGAAATCTCGCGTATTAGTTGGCCTCTTTATAACAATTCTTATACTCCTAAAAATTCGCGCATTACTTGGCCACTTTACTTCAAGTCAGAGTCCGGAAATCTCGCGTATTACTTGGCCACTTTATGAAAATTCTTATACTCCTAAAAATTCGCGCATTACTTGGCCACATTACTTAAAGTCAGAGTCCGGAAATCTCGCGTACTACTTGACCACTTTAGAAAAATTCTGATACTCCTATGAACTCGCGCATTACTTGGACACCTTACTTAAAGTCACAGTCCGGAAATCTCGCGTATTACTTGGCCTCTCTATAACAATTCTTATACTCCTAAGAATTCGCGCATTACTTGGCCACTCTTTTCAAGACAGACTTCGTTTAACTCGCGTATTACTTTGCTACTTATAAAAATTCTTATACTCCTAAGAATTCGCGCATTACTTTGCCACCTTATTTAAAGTCAGAGTCCGGAAATCTCGCGTATTAGTTGGCCTCTTTATAACAATTCTTATACTCCTAAAAATTCGCGCATTACTTGGCCACTTTACTTCAAGTCAGAGTCCGGAAATCTCGCGTATTACTTGGCCACTTTAGTAAAATTCTTATATTCCTATGAATTCGCGTATTACTTGGCCACTTTACTTAAAGTCAGAGTACGGAAATCTCACGCATTACTTGGCCACTTTATAAAAATTCTTATACCCCTAGGAATTCGCGCATTACTTGGACACCTTACTTTAAGTCAAAGTCCGGAAATCTCGCGTATTAGTTGGCCTCTCTATAACAATTCTTATACTCCTAAAAATTCGCGCATTACTTGGCCACTCTTTTCAAGACAGACTTCGTTTAACTCGCGTATTACTTGGCCACTTTATAGAAATTCTTATACCCCTAGGAATTCGCGCATTACTTGGACACCTTATTTTAAGTCAAAGTCCGGAAATCTCGCGTATTACTTGGCCACTTCAGAAAAATTCTTATACTCCTATGAGTTCGCGTATTACTTGGCCACCTTACTTAAAGTCAGAGTCCGGAAATCTCGCGTACTACTTGACCACTTTAGAAAAATTCTGATACTCCTATGAATTCGCGTATTACTTGGCCACTTTATAAAAATTCTTACAATCCTAAGAATTCGCGCATTACTGGGCCACTTTACTTCAAGTCAGAGTCCGGAAATCTCGCGTATTAGTTGGCCTCTTTATAACAATTCTTATACTCCTAAAAATTCGCGCATTACTTGGCCACTCTTTTCAAGACAGACTTCGTTTAACTCGCGTATTACTTGGCCACTTATAAAAATTCTTATATTCCTAAGAACTCGCGCATTACTTGGCCACTTTACTTCAAGTCAGAGTACGGAATTTTCACGTATTACTTGGCCACTTTATAAAAATTCTCTTACTCCTAAGAATTCGCGCATCACTTGGCCACTCTTTTTAAGACAGACTTCGTTTAACTCGCGTATTACTTGGCTACTTATAAAAATTCTTATACTCCTAACAACTCGCGTGTTACTTGGCCACCTTACTTAAAGTCAGAGTTCGGAAATCTCGCGTATTAGTTGGCCTCTTTATAACAATTCTTATACTCCTAAAAATTCGCGCATTACTTGGCCACCTTACCTTAAGTCAGAGTTCGGAAATCTCGCGTATTAGTTGGCCTGTTTATAACAATTCTTATACTCCTAAAAATTCGCGCATTACTTGGCCACTTTACTTCAAGTCAGAGTCCGGAAATCTCGCGTATTAGTTGGCCACTTCAGAAAAATTCTTATACTTTTATGAGTTCGCGTATTACTTGGCCACTTTATAAAAATTCTTACACTCCTAAGAATTCGCGCATTACTTGGCCACCTTACTTTAAGTCAGAGTTCGGAAATCTCGCGTATTAGTTGGCCACTTTATAACAATTCTTATACTCCTAAAAATTCGCGCATTACTTGGCCACTTTACTTCAAGTCAGAGTCCGGAAATCTCGCGTATTACTTGGCCACTTTAGTAAAATTCTTATACTCCTAAAAATTCGCGCATTACTTGGCCACTTTACTTAAAGTCAGAGTCCGGAAATCTCGCGGACTACTTGGCCACTTTGGAAAAAATCTGATACTCCTATGAATACGCGGATTACGTGGCGACCTTATTTAAAGTCAGAGTCCGGAAATCTCGCGGAGTACTTGGCCACTTTAGCAAAATTCTTATACTCCTAAGAATTCGCGTATTACTTGGCCACCTTACTTAAGGTCAGAGTCCGGAAATCTCGCGTATTACTTGGCGACTTTAGAAAAATTCTTATACTCCTAAGAATTCGCGCATTACTTGGCCACCTTATTTAAAGTCAGAGCCCGGAAATCTCGCGTATTACTTGGCCACTTTAGAAAAATTCTTATAATCCTAAGAACTCGCGCATTACTTGGCCACTTTACTTAAAGTCAGAGTCCGGAAATCTCGCGTATTACTTGACCACTTTAGAAAAATTCTTTTACTCCTATGAATTCGCGCATTACTTGGCCACCTTATTTAAAGTCAGAGTCCGGAAATCTCGCGTATTATTTGGCTTCTTCTGAAAAATTCTTATACTCCTATGAGTTCGCGTATTACTTGGCCACTTTATAAAAATTCTTACAATCCTAAGAATTCGCGCATTACTTGGCCACCTTACTTTAAGTCAGAGTTCGGAAATCTCGCGTATTAGTTGGCCTCTTTATAACAATTCTTATACTCCTAAAAATTCGCGCATTACTTGGCCACTTTACTTCAAGTCAGAGTCCGGAAATCTCGCGTATTAGTAGGACACTTTAGTAAAATTCTTTTATTCCTTTGAATTCGCGTTTTTCTTGGCCACTTTACTTAAAGTCAGAGTACGGAAATCTCACGCATTACTTGGCCACTTTATAAAAATTCTTATACCCCTAGGAATTCGCGCATTACTTGGACACCTTACTTTAAGTCAAAGTCCGGAAATCTCGCGTATTACTTGGCCACTTTAGAAAAATTCTTATACTCCTATGAATTCGCGCATTACTTGGCCACCTTACTTAAAGTCAGAGTCCGGAAATCTCGCGTACTACTTGACCACTTTAGAAAAATTCTTATACTCCTATGAATTCGCGTATTACTTGGCCACTTTATAAAAATTCTTACAATCCTAAGAATTCGCGCATTACTTGGCCACTTTACTTTAAGTCAGAGTTCGGAAATCTCGCGTATTAGTTGGCCTCTTTATAACAATTCTTATACTCCTAAAAATTCGCTCATTACTTGGATACTACTTTAAAGACAGACTCCGTTTAACTCGCGTATTACTTGGCAACTTATAAAAATTCTTATACTCCTAAGAACTCGCGCATTACTTGGCCACTTTACTTTAAGTCAGAGTACGGAATTTTCACGTATTACTTGGCCACTTTATAAAAATTCTTATACTCCTAAGAACTCGCGCATTACTTGGCCACCTTACTTAAAGTCAGAGTCCGGAAATCTCGCGTATTAGTTGGCCACTTTATAACAATTCTTATACTCCTAAGAATTCGCGCATTACTTGGCCACCTTATTTAAAGTCAGAGTCCGGAAATCTCGCGTATTACTTGGCCACTTCAGAAAAATTCTTATACTCCTATGAGTTCGCGTATTACTTGGCCACTATAGAAAAATTCTTATACGCCTAAGAATTCGCGCATTACTTGGCCACCTTACCTTAAGTCAGAGTTCGGAAATCTCGCGTATTAGTTGGCCTGTTTATAACAATTCTTATACTCCTACGAATTCGCGCATTACTTGGCCACTTTACTTCAAGTCAGAGTCCGGAAATCTCCCGTATTACTTGGCCACTTCAGAAAAATTCTTATACTTTTATGAGTTCGCGTATTACTTGGCCACTTTATAAAAATTCTTACAATCCTAAGAATTCGCGCATTACTTGGCCACCTTACTTTAAGTCGAAGTTCGGAAATCTCGCGTATTAGTTGGCCTCTCTATAACAATTCTTATACTCCTAAAAATTCGCGCATTACTTGGCCACTTTACTTCAAGTCAGAGTCCGGAAATCTCGCGTATTACTTGGCCACTTTTGTAAAATTCTTATACTCCTAAAAATTCTCGCATTACTTGGCCACTTTACTTAAAGTCAGAGTCCGGAAATCTCGCGTACTACTTGACCACTTTAGAAAAATTCTGATACTCCTATGAATTCGCGCATTACTTGGCCACCTTATTTAAAGACAGAGTCCGGAAATCTCGCGTATTACTTGGCCTCTCTATAACAATTCTTATACTCCTAAAAATTCGCGCATTACTTGGCCACTCTTTTCAAGACAGACTTCGCTTAACTCGCGTATTACTTGGCTACTTATAAAAATTCTTATACTCCTAAGAATTCGCGCATTACTTTGCCACCTTATTTAAAGTCAGAGTTCGGAAATCTCGCGTATTAGTTGGCCTCTTTATAACAATTCTTATACTCCTAAAAATTCGCGCATTACTTGGCCACTTTACTTCAAGTCAGAGTCCGGAAATCTCGCGTATTACTTGGCCACTTTAGAAAAATTCGTATACTCCTAAGAATTCGCGTATTACTTGGCCACTTTACATAAAGTCAGAGTACGGAAATCTCACGCATTACTTGGCCACTTTATAAAAATTCTTATACCCCTAGGAATTCGCGCATTACTTGGACACATTACTTTAACTCAAAGTCCGGAAATCTCGCGTATTAGTTGGCCTCTCTATAACAATTCTTATACTCCTAAAAATTCGCGCATTACTTGGCCACTCTTTTCAAGACAGACTTCGTTTAACTCGCGTATTACTTGGCCACTTTATAAAAATTCTTATACCCCTAGGAATTCGCGCATTACTTGGACACCTTATTTTAAGTCAAAGTCCGGAAATCTCGCGTATTACTTGGCCACTTTAGAAATATTCTTATACTCCTATGAATTCGCGTATTACTTGGCCACCTTACTTAAAGTCAGAGTCCGGAAATCTCTCGTATTACTTGGCCACTTTAGAAATATTCTTATACTCCTATGAATTCGCGTATTACTTGGCCACTTTATAAAAATTCTCTTACTCCTAAGAATTCGCGTATTACTTGGCCACACTTTTCAAGACAGACTTCGTTTAACTCGCGTATTAGTTGGCCACTTATAAAAATTCTTATACTCCTAAGAACTCGCGCATTACTTGGCCACATTACTTCAAGTCAGAGTTCGGAAATCTCGCGTATTAGTTGGCCTCTTTATAACAATTCTTATACTCCTAAAAATTCGCGCATTACTTGGCCACCTTACCTTAAGTCAGAGTTCGGAAATCTCGCGTATTAGTTGGCCTGTTTATAACAATTCTTATACTCCTAAAAATTCGCGCATTACTTGGCCACTTTAATTCAAGTCAGAGTCCGGAAATCTCGCGTATTACTTGGCCACTTCAGAAAAATTCTTATACTTTTATGAGTTCGCGTATTACTTGGCCACTTTATAAAAATTCTTACAATACTAAGAATTCGCGCATTACTTGGCCACCTTACTTTAAGTCAGAGTTCGGAAATCTCGCGTATTAGTTGGCCTCTTTATAACAATTCTTATACTCCTAAAAATTCGCGCATTACTTGGCCACTTTACTTCAAGTCAGAGTCCGGAAATCTCGCGTATTACTTGGCCACTTTAGTAAATTTCTTATACTCCTAAAAATTCGCGCATTACTTGGCCACTTTACTTAAAGTCAGAGTCCGGAAATCTCGCGTACTACTTGACCACTTTAGAAAAATTCTGATACTCCTATGAATTCGCGCATTACTTGGCCACCTTATTTAAAGTCAGAGTCCGGAAATCTCGCGTATTACTTGGCCTCTCTATAACAATTCTTATACTCCTAAAAATTCGCGCATTACTTGGCCACTCTTTTCAAGACAGACTTCGCTTAACTCGCGTATTACTTGGCTACTTATAAAAATTCTTATACTCCTAAGAATTCGCGCATTACTTTGCCACCTTATTTAAAGTCAGAGTTCGGAAATCTCGCGTATTAGTTGGCCTCTTTATAACAATTCTTATACTCCTAAAAATTCGCGCATTACTTGGCCACTTTACTTCAAGTCAGAGTCCGGAAATCTCGCGTATTACTTGGCCACTTTAGTAAAATTCTTATATTCCTATGAATTCGCGTATTACTTGGCCACTTTACTTAAAGTCAGAGTACGGAAATCTCACGCATTACTTGGCCACTTTATAAAAATTCTTATACCCCTAGGAATTCGCGCATTACTTGGACACCTTACTTTAAGTCAAAGTCCGGAAATCTCGCGTATTAGTTGGCCTCTCTATAACAATTCTTATACTCCTAAAAATTCGCGCATTACTTGGCCACTCTTTTCAAGACAGACTTCGTTTAACTCGCGTATTACTTGGCCACTTTAGAAATTCTTATACCCCTAGGAATTCGCGCATTACTTGGACACCTTATTTTAAGTCAAAGTCCGGAAATCTCGCGTATTACTTGGCCACTTCAGAAAAATTCTTATACTCCTATGAGTTCGCGTATTACTTGGCCACCTTACTTAAAGTCAGAGTCCGGAAATCTCGCGTACTACTTGACCACTTTAGAAAAATTCTGATACTCCTATGAATTCGCGTATTACTTGGCCACTTTATAAAAATTCTTACAATCCTAAGATCTCGCGCATGACTTGGCCACTTTACTTTAAGTCAGAGTTCGGAAATCTCGCGTATTAGTTGGCCTCTTTATAACAATTCTTATACTCCTAAAAATTCGCGCATTACTTGGCCACTCTTTTCAAGACAGACTTCGTTTAACTCGCGTATTACTTGGCCACTTATAAAAATTCTTATATTCCTAAGAACTCGCGCATTACTTGGCCATCTTACTTTAAGTCAGAGTACGGAATTTTCACGTATTACTTGGCCACTTTATAAAAATTCTCTTACTCCTAAGAATTCGCGTATTACTTTGCCACACTTTTCAAGACCGCCTTCGTTTAACTCGCGTATTTCTGGGCAACTTATAAAAATTCTTATACTCCTAACAACTCGCGCATTACTTGGCCACCTTACTTTAAGTCAGAGTTCGGAAATCTCGCGTATTAGTTGGCCTCTCTATAACAATTCTTATACTCCTAAAAATTCGCGCATTACTTGGCCACCTTACCTTAAGTCAGAGTTCGGAAATCTCGCGTATTAGTTGGCCTGTTTATAACAATTCTTATACTCCTAAAAATTCGCGCATTACTTGGCCACTTTACTTCAAGTCAGACTCCGTATATCTCGCGTATTACTTGGCCACTTCAGAAAAATTCTTATACTTTTATGAGTTCGCGTATTACTTGGCTACTTTATAAAAATTCTTATAATCCTAAGAATTCGCGCATTACCTGGCCACCTTACTTTAAGTCAGAGTTCGGAAATCTCGCGTATTAGTTGGCCTCTTTATAACAATTCTTATACTCCTAAAAATTCGCGCATTACTTGGCCAATTTACTTGCAGGCAGAGTCCGGAATTCTCGCGGATTATCTGGCCACTTTAGTAAAATTCTTATACTCCTAAAAATTCGCGCATTACTTGGCCACTTTACTTAAAGTCAGAGTCCGGAAATCTCGCGTACTACTTGACCACTTTAGAAAAATTCTGATACTCCTATGAATTCGCGCATTACTTGGCCACCTTATTTAAAGTCAGAGTCCGGAAATCTCGCGTATTACTTGGCCTCTCTATAACAATTCTTATACTCCTAAAAATTCGCGCATTACTTGGCCACTATTTTCAAGAAAGTCTTCGCTTAACTCGCGTATTACTTGGCTACTTATAAAAATTCTTATACTCCTAAGAATTCGCGCATTACTTTGCCACCTTATTTAAAGTCAGAGTTCGGAAATCTCGCGTATTAGTTGGCCTCTTTATAACAATTCTTATACTCCTAAAAATTCGCGCATTACTTGGCCACATTACTTCAAGTCAGAGTCCGGAAATCTCGCGTATTACTTGGCCACTTTAGAAAAATTCTTATATTCCTATGAATTCGCGTATTACTTGGCCACTTTACTTAAAGTCAGAGTACGGAAATCTCACGCATTACTTGGCCACTTTATAAAAATTCTTATACCCCTAGGAATTCGCGCATTACTTGGACACCTTACTTTAAGTCAAAGTCCGGAAATCTCGCGTATTAGTTGGCCTCTCTATAACAATTCTTATACTCCTAAAAATTCGCGCATTACTTGGCCACTCTTTTCAAGACAGACTTCGTTTAACTCGCGTATTACTTGGCCACTTTATAAAAATTCTTATACCCCTAGGAATTCGCGCATTACTTGGACACCTTACTTTAAGTCAAAGTCCGGAAATCTCGCGTATTACTTGGCCACTTCAGAAAAATTCTTATAATCCTATGAGTTCGCGTATTACTTGGCCACCTTACTTAAAGTCAGAGTCCGGAAATCTCGCGTACTACTTGACCACTTTAGAAAAATTCTGATACTCCTATGAATTCGCGTATTACTTGGCCACTTTATAAAAATTCTCTTACTCCTAAGAATTCGCGTATTACTTGGCCACACTTTTCAAGACAGACTTCGTTTAACTCGCGTATTACTTGGCCACTTATAAAAATTCTTATACTCCTAAGAACTCGCGCATTACTTGGCCACTTTACTTTAAGTCAGAGTTCGGAAATCTCGCGTATTAGTTGGCCTCTTTATAACAATTCTTATACTCCTAAAAATTCGCGCATTACTTGGCCACCTTACCTTAAGTCAGAGTTCGGAAATCTCGCGTATTAGTTGGCCTGTTTATAACAATTCTTATACTCCTAAAAATTCGCGCATTACTTGGCCACTTTACTTCAAGTCAGAGTCCGGAAATCTCGCGTATTACTTGGCCACTTCAGAAAAATTCTTATACTTTTATGAGTTCGCGTATTACTTGGCCACTTTATAAAAATTCTTACAATCCTAAGAATTCGCGCATTACTTGGCCACCTTACTTTAAGTCAGAGTTCGGAAATCTCGCGTATTAGTTGGCCTCTTTATAACAATTCTTATACTCCTAAAAATTCGCGCATTACTTGGCCACTTTACTTCAAGTCAGAGTCCGGAAATCTCGCGTATTACTTGGCCACTTTAGTAAAATTCTTATAATCCTAAAAATTCGCGCATTACTTGGCCACTTTACTTAAAGTCAGAGTCCGGAAATCTCGCGTACTACTTGACCACTTTAGAAAAATTCTGATACTCCTATGAATTCGCGCATTACTTGGCCACCTTATTTAAAGTCAGAGTCCGGAAATCTCGCGTATTACTTGGCCTCTCTATAACAATTCTTATACTCCTAAAAATTCGCGCATTACTTGGCCACTCTTTTCAAGACAGACTTCGTTTAACTCGCGTATTACTTGGCCGCTTATAAAAATTCTTATACTCCTAAGAATTCGCGCATTACTTTTCCACCTTATTTAAAGTCAGAGTTCGGAAATCTCGCGTATTACTTGGCCTCTTTATAACAATTCTTATACTCCTAAAAATTCGCGCATTACTTGGCCACTTTACTTCAAGTCAGAGTCCGGAAATCTCGCGTATTACTTGGCCACTTTAGTAAAATTCTTATATTCCTATGAATTCGCGTATTACTTGGCCACTTTACATAAAGTCAGAGTACGGAAATCTCACGCATTACTTGGCCACTTTATAAAAATTCTTATACCCCTAGGAATTCGCGCATTACTTGGACACCTTACTTTAAGTCAAAGTCCGGAAATCTCGCGTATTAGTTGGCCTCTCTATAACAATTCTTATACTCCTAAAAATTCGCGCATTACTTGGCCACTCTTTTCAAGACAGACTTCGTTTAACTCGCGTATTACTTGGCCACTTTATAAAAATTCTTATACCCCTAGGAATTCGCGCATTACTTGGACACCTTACTTTAAGTCAAAGTCCGGAAATCTCGCGTATTAGTTGGCCACTTCAGAAAAATTCTTATACTCCTATGAGTTCGCGTATTACTTGGCCACCTTACTTAAAGTCAGAGTCGGGAAATCTCGCGTACTACTTGACCACTTTATAAAAATTCTTATACTCCTATGTATTCGCCTATTAGTTGGCCAATTTATAAAAATTCTTAGACTCCTAAGAACTCGCGCATTAATTGGCCACTTTACTTTAAGTCAGAGTCCGGAAATCTCGCGTATTAGTTGGCCTCTATATAACAATTCTTATACTCCTAAAAATTCGCGCATTACTTGGCCACTCTTTTCAAGACAGACTTCGATTAACTCGCGTATTACTTGGCCACTTATAAAAATTCTTATACTCCTAAGAACTCGCGCATTACTTGGCCATTTTACTTTAAGTCAGAGTACGGAATTTTCACGTATTACTTGGCCACTTTATAAAAATTCTCTTACTCCTAAGAATTCGCGTATTACTTTGCCACTCTTTTCAAGACAGACTTCGTTTAACTCGCGTATTAGTTGGCCACTTATAAAAATTCTTATACTCCTAAGAACTCGCGCATTACTTGGCCACATTACTTCAAGTCAGAGTCCGGAAATCTCGCGTATTAGTTGGCCACTTTATAACAATTCTTATACTCCTAAAAATTCGCGCATTACTTGGCAACCTAACCTTAAGTCAGAGTTCGGAAATCTCTCGTATTAGTTGGCCTGTTTATAACAATTCTTATACTCCTAAAAATTCGCGCATTACTTGGCCACTATACTTCAAGTCAGAGTCCGCACATCTCGCGAATTACTTGGCCACTTCAGAAAAATTCTTATACTTTTATGAGTTCGCGTATTACTTGGCTACTTTATAAAAATTCTTATAATCCTAAGAATTCGCGCATTACCTGGCCACCTTACTTTAAGTCAGAGTTCGGAAATCTCGCGTATTAGTTGGCCTCTTTATAACAATTCTTATACTCCTAAAAATTCGCGCATTACTTGGCCACTTTACTTCAAGTCAGAGTCCGGAACTCTCGCGTATTACTTGTCCAAAGTAGAAAAATTATTATACTCCTAAGAACTCGCGCATTACTTGGCCACTTTACTTAAAGTCAGAGTCCGGAAATCTCGCGTATTACTTGACCACTTTAGAAAAATTCTGATACTCCTATGAATTCGCGCATTACTTGGCCACCTTATTTAAAGTCAGAGTCCGGAAATCTCGCGTATTACTTGGCCTCTCTATAACAATTCTTATACTCCTAAAAATTCGCGCATTACTTGGCCACTCTTTTCAAGACAGTCTTCGTTTAACTCGCGTATTACTTGGCCACTTATAAAAATTGGTATGATCCAAAGAATTCGCGCATGACTTGGCCACCATATTTAAAGTCAGAGTGCGGACATCTCGCGTATTAGTTGGCCTCTTTATAACAATTCTTATACTCCTAAAAATTCGCGCATTACTTGGCCACTTTACTTCAAGTCAGAGTCCGGAAATCTCGCGTAATACTTGGCCACTTCAGAAAAATTCTTATACTTTTATGAGTTCGCGTATTACTTGGCCACTTTATAAAAATTCTTACAATCCTAAGAATTCGCGCATTACTTGGCCACCTTACTTTAAGTCAGAGTTCGGAAATCTCGCGTATTAGTTGGCCTCTTTATAACAATTCTTATACTCCTAATAAGTCGCGCATTACTTGGCCACTTTACTTCAAGTCAGAGTCCGGAAATGTCGCGTATTACTTGGCCACTTTAGTAAAATTCTTATACTCCTAAAAATTCGCGCATTACTTGGCCACTTTACTTAAAGTCAGAGTCCGGAAATCTCGCGTACTACTTGGCCACTTTAGAAAAATTCTGATACTCCTATGAATTCGCGCATTACTTGGCCACATTACTTCAAGTCAGAGTCCGGAAATCTCGCGTATTACTTGGCCTCTCTATAACAATTCTTATACTCCTAAAAATTCGCGCATTACTTGGCCACTCTTTTCAAGACAGACTTCGCTTAACTCGCGTATTACTTGGCCACTTATAAAAAATCTTATACTCCTAAGAATTCGCGCATTACTTTGCCACCTTATTTAAAGACAGAGTTCGGAAATCTCGCGTATTAGTTGGCCTCTCTATAACAATTCTTATACTCCTAAAAATTCGCGCATTACTTGGCCACTTTACTTCAAGTCAGAGTCCGGAAATCTCGCGTATTACTTGGCCACTTTATTAAAATTATAATATTCCTATGAATTCGCGTATTACTTGGCCACTTTACTTAAAGTCAGAGTACGGAAATCTCACGCATTACTTGGCCACTTTATAAAAATTCTTATACCCCTAGGAATTCGCGCATTACTTGGACACCTTACTTTAAGTCAAAGTCCGGAAATCTCGCGTATTACTTGGCCACTCTATAAAAATTCTTACACTCCTAAGAACTCCCGCATTACTTGGTCACTTTACTTCAAGTCAGAGTCCGGAAATCTCGCGTATTAGTTGGCCACTTTATAAAAATTATCATACTCCTAAGAATTCGCGCATTACTTGGCCACCTTACTTAAAGTCAGAGTCCGGAAATCTCGCGTATTAGTTGGCCACTTTATAAAAATTCTTATACTCCTATCAATTCGCGCATTACTTGGCCACTTTACTTCAAGTCAGAGTCCGGAAATCTCGCGTATTACTTGGCCACTTTAGAATAATTCTTATATTCCTTATATCTCGCGAATTACTCGGCCACTTTACTTAAAGTTAGAGTACGGAAATCTCACGCATTACTTGGCCACTTTATAAAAATTCTTATACCCCTAGGAATTCGCGCATTACTTGGCCACTTTATAAAAATTCTTACACTCCTAAGAATTCGCGCATTACTTGGCCACTTTACTTTAAATCAGAGTTCGGAAATCTCGCGTATTAGTTGGCCACTTTATAACAATTCTTATACTCCTAAAAATTCGCGCATTACTTGGCCACTCTTTTCAAGACAGACTTCGTTTAACTCGCGTATTACTTGGCCACTTATAAAAATTCTTATACTCCTAAGAACTCGCGCATTACTTGGCCACTTTACTTCAAGTCAGAGTACGGAATTTTCACGTATTACTTGGCCACTTTATAAAAATTCTCTTACTCCTAAGAATTCGCGTATTACTTGGCCACACTTTTCAAGACAGACTTCGTTTAACTCGCGTATTAGTTGGCCACTTATAAAAATTCTTATACTCCTAAGAACTCGCGCATTACTTGGCCACATTACTTAAAGTCAGAGTTCGGAAATCTCGCGTATTAGTTGGCCTCTTTATAACAATTCTTATACTCCTAAAAATTCGCGCATTACTTGGCCACCTTACCTTAAGTCAGAGTTCGGAAATCTCGCGTATTAGTTGGCCTGTTTATAACAATTCTTATACTCCTAATAATTCGCGCATTACTTGGACACTTTACTTTAAGTCAGAGTCCGGAAATCTCGCGTATTAGTTGGCCACTTTATAACTATTCTTATACTCCTATGAATTCGCGTATTACTTGGCCACTTTATAACAATTCTTATACTCCTAAAAACTCGCGCATTACTTGGCCACCTTACTTAAAGTCAGAGTTCGGAAATCTCGCGTATTAGTTGGCCTCTTTATAACAATTCTTATACTCCTAAAAATTCGCGCATTACTTGGCCACTTTACTTCAAGTCAGAGTCCGGAAATCTCGCGTATTACTTGGCCACTTTAGTAAAATTCTTATACTCCTAAAAATTCGCGCATTACTTGGCCACCCTACTTTAAGTCAGAGTCCGGAAATCTCGCGTACTACTTGACCACTTTAGAAAAATTCTGATACTCCTATGAATTCGCGCATTACTTGGCCACCTTATTTAAAGTCAGAGTCCGGAAATCTCGCGTATTATTTGGCCTCTCTATAACAATTCTTATACTACTAAAAATTCTCGCATTACTTGGCCACTCTTTTCAAGACAGACTTCGCTTAACTCGCGTATTACTTGGCTACTTATAAAAATTCTTATACTCCTAAGAATTCGCGCATTACTTTGCCACCTTATTTAAAGTCAGAGTTCGGAAATCTCGCGTATTAGTTGGCCTCTTTATAACAATTCTTATACTCCTAAAAATTCGCGCATTACTTGGCCACATTACTTCAAGTCAGAGTCCGGAAATCTCGCGTATTACTTGGCCACTTTAGTAAAATTCTTATATTCCTATGAATTCGCGTATTACTTGGCCACTTTAAATAAACTCAGAGTACGGAAATCTCACGCATTACTTGGCCACTTTATAAAAATTCTTATACCCCTAGGAATTCGCGCATTACTTGGACACCTTACTTTAAGTCAAAGTCCGGAAATCTCGCGTATTAGTTGGCCTCTCTATAACAATTCTTATACTCCTAAAAATTCGCGCATTACTTGGCCACTCTTTTCAAGACAGACTTCGTTTAACTCGCGTATTACTTGGCCACTTTAGAAAAATTCTTATACCCCTAGGAATTCGCGCATTACTTGGACACCTTACTTTAAGTCAAAGTCCGGAAATCTCGCGTATTACTTGGCCACTTCAGAAAAATTCTTATACTCCTATGAGTTCGCGTATTACTTGGCCACCTTACTTAAAGTCAGAGTCCGGAAATCTCGCGTACTACTTGACCACTTTAGAAAAATTCTGATACTCCTATGAATTCGCGTATTACTTGGCCACTTTATAAAAATTCTTACAATCCTAAGAATTCGCGCATTACTTGGCCACTTTACTTTAAGTCAGAGTTCGGAAATCTCGCGTATTAGTTGGCCTCTTTATAACAATTCTTATACTCCTAAAAATTCGCGCATTACTTGGCCACTCTTTTCAAGACAGACTTCGTTTAACGCGCGTATTACTTGGCCACTTATAAAAATTCTTATATTCCTAAGAACTCACGCATTACTTGGCCACTTTACTTTAAGTCAGAGTACGGAATTTTCACGTATTACTTGGCCACTTTATAAAAATTCTCTTACTCCTAAGAATTCGCGTATTACTTGGCCACACTTTTCAAGACAGACTTCGTTTAACTCGCGTATTACTTGGCCACTTATAACAATTCTTATACTCCTAAGAACTCGCGCATTACTTGGCCACATTACTTCAAGTCAGAGTTCGGAAATCTCGCGTATTAGTTGGCCTCTTTATAACAATTCTTATACTCCTAAAAATTCGCGCATTACTTGGCCACCTTACTTAATGTCATAGTCCGGAAATCTTGCGTATTAGTTGGCCACTTTACAACAATTCTTATACTCCTAGGAATTCGCGCATTACTTGGCCACCTTATTTAAAGTCAGAGTCCGGATATCTCGCGCATTACTTGGCCACATCAGAAAAATTCTTATACTCCTATGAGTTCGCGTATTTCTTGGGCACTTTATATATATTCTTACAATCCTAAGAATTCGCGCATTACTTGGCCACCTTACTTTCAGTCAGAGTTCTGTACTCTCGCAGATTTGTTGGCCTCTTTATAACAATTCTTATACTCCTCACAAGTCGCGCATTACTTGGCCACCTTACTTTAAGTCAGAGTTCGGAAATCTCGCGTATTAGTTGGCCACTTTATAACAATTCTTATACTCCTAAAAATTCGCGTATTACTTGGCCACTTTAGTAAAATTCTTATACTCCTAAAAATTCGCGCATTACTTGGCCACTTTACTTAAAGTCAGAGTCCGGAAATCTCGCGTACTACTTGACCACTTTAGAAAAATTCTGATACTCCTATGAATTCGCGCATTACTTGGCCACCTTATTTAAAGTCAGAGTCCGGAAATCTCGCGTATTACTTGGCCTCTCTATAACAATTCTTATACTCCTAAAAATTCGCGCATTACTTGGCCACTGTTTTCAAGACAGACTTCGCTTAACTCGCGTATTACTTGGCTACTTATAAAAATTCTTATACTCCTAAGAATTCGCGCATTACTTTGCCACCTTATTTAAAGTCAGAGTTCGGAAATCTCGCGTATTAGTTGGCCTCTTTATAACAATTCTTATACTCCTAAAAATTCGCGCATTACTTGGCCACTTTACTTCAAGTCAGAGTCCGGAAATCTCGCGTATTACTTGGCCACTTTAGTAAAATTCTTATATTCCTATGAATTCGCGTATTACTTGGCCACTTTACATAAAGTCAGAGTACGGAAATCTCACGCATTACTTGGCCACTTTATAAAAATTCTTATACCCCTAGGAATTCGCGCATTACTTGGACACCTTACTTTAAGTCAAAGTCCGGAAATCTCGCGTATTAGTTGGCCTCTCTATAACAATTCTTATACTCCTAAAAATTCGCGCATTACTTGGCCACTCTTTTCAAGACAGACTTCGTTTAACTCGCGTATTACTTGGCTACTTATAAAAATTCTTATACTCCTAAGAACTCGCGCATTACTTGGCCACCTTATTTAAAGTCAGAGTCCGGAAATTTCGCGTACTAGTTGGCCTCTTATAAAAATTCTTATACTCCTAAGAACTCGCGTATTACTTGGCCACCTTACTTAAAGTCAGAGTCCGGAAATCTCGCGTATTAGTTGGCCACTTTAGAAAAATTCTTATATTCCTATGAATTCGCGTATTACTTGGCCACTTTACTTAAAGTCAGAGTACGGAAATCTCACGCATTACTTGGCCACTTTATAAAAATTCTTATACCCCTAGGAATTCGCGCATTACTTGGACACCTTACTTTAAGTCAAAGTCCGGAAATCTCGCGTATTAGTTGGCCTCTCTATAACAATTCTTATACTCCTAAAAATTCGCGCATTACTTGGCCACTCTTTTCAAGACAGACTTCGTTTAACTCGCGTATTACTTGGCTACTTATAAAAATTCTTATACTCCTAAGAACTCGCGCATTACTTGGCCACCTTATTTAAAGTCAGAGTCCGGAAATCTCGCGTATTACTTGGCCACTTTAGAAAAATTCTTATACTCCTATGAGTTCGCGTATTACTTGGCCACCTTACTTAAAGTCAGAGTCTGGAAATCTCGCGTACTACTTGGCCACTTTAGAAAAATTCTTATACTCCTATGAATTCGCGTATTACTTGGCCACTTTATAAAAATTCTTACACTCCTAAGAATTCGCGCATTACTTGGCCACCTTACTTTAAGTCAGAGTTCGGAAATCTCGCGTATTAGTTGGCCACTTTATAACAATTCTTATACTCCTAAGAATTCGCGCATTACTTGGCCACTCTTTTTAAGACAGACTTCGTTTAACTCGCGTATTACTTGGCCACTTTATAAAAACTCTTATACTCCTAAGAACTCGCGCATTACTTGGCCATTTTACTTTAAGTCAGAGTACGGAATTTTCACGTATTACTTGGCCACTTTATAAAAATTCTCTTACTCCTAAGAATTCGCGTATTACTTTGCCACTCTTTTCAAGACAGACTTCGTTTATCTCGCGTATTAGTTGGCCACTTATAAAAATTCTTATACTCCTAAGAACTCGCGCATTACTTGGCCACCTTATTTTAAGTCAGAGCCCGGAAATCTCGCGTATTACTTGGCTACTTTATAAAAATTCTTATAATCCTAAGAATTCGCGCATTACCTGGCCACCTTACTTTAAGTCAGAGTTCGGAAATCTCGCGTATTAGTTGGCCTCTTTATAACAATTCTTATACTCCTAAAAATTCGCGCATTACTTGGCCACCTTATTTAAAGTCAGAGTCCGGAAATCTCGCGTATTAGTTGGCCACTTTATAAAAATTCTTATACTCCTAAGAACTCGCGCATTACTTGGCCACTTTACTTTAAGTCAGAGTCCGGAAATCTCGCGTATTAGTTGGCCACTTTATAACAATTCTTATACTCCTAAGAATTCGCGCATTATTTGGCCACTCTTTTCAGGACAGGCTTTGTCTAACTCGCGTATTACGAGGCCACTTATGTATTTATATCAGTCATGAGTTACATTGAACTCGCGCATTAATTTATCACCTTTTAAAGTCAGAGTCCGGATATCTCGAGTATTACTTGGCCACTTCAGAAAAATTCTTATACTCCTAAGAATTCGCGCATTATTTGGCCACTCTTTTCAGGACAGGCTTTGTCTAACTTGCGTATTACGAGGCCACTTATGTATTTATATCAGTCATGAGTTCCATTGAACTCGCGCATTACTTTATCACCTTTTAAAGTCAGAGTCCGGATATCTCGCGTATTACTTGGCCACTTCAGAAAAATTCTTATACTCCTAAGAATTCGCGCATTTTTGGCCACTCTTTTCAGGACAGGCTTTGTCTAGATTGCGTATTACGAGGCCACTTATGTATTTATATCAGTCATGAGTTCCATTGAACTCGCGCATTACTTGATCACCTTACTTAAAGTCAGAGTCCGGAAATCTCGCGTATTACTTGGCCACATAAGAAAAATTCTTATACTCCTATGAGTTCGCGAATTACTTGGCCACCTTACTTAAGGTCAGAGTCCGGAAATCTCGCGTATTACTTGGCCACTTTAGAAAAATTCTTATACTCCTAAGAATTCGCGCATTACTTGGCCACCTTATTTAAAGTCAGAGTCCGGAAATCTCGCGTATTACTTGGCCACTTTAGAAAAATTCTTATACTCCTAAGAATTCGCGCATTACTTCCCACCTTACTTAAAGTCAGAGTCGGGAAATCTCGCGTATTAGTTGGCCACTTATAAAAATTCTTAAAATCCTAAGAACTCGCGCATTACTTGGCCACTTTACTTTAAGTCAGAGTCCGGAAATCTCGCGTATTAGTTGGCCACTTTATAACAATTCTTATACTCCTAAGAATTCGCCCATTATTTGGCCACTCTTTTCAGGACAGGCTTTGTCTAACTCGCGTATTACGAGGCCACTTATGTATTTATATCAGTCATGAGTTCCATTGAACTCGCGCATTACTTGATCACCTTGCTTAAAGTCAGAGTCCGGAAATCTCGCGTATTACTTGGCCACTTCAGAAAAATTCTTATACTCCTAAGAATTCGCGCATTGTTAGGCCACTCTTTTCAGGACAGGCTTTGTCTAACTCGCGTATTACGAGGCCACTTATGTATTTATATCAGTCATGAGTTCCATTGAACTCGCGCATTACTTGATCACCTTACTTAAAGTCAGAGTCCGGAAATCTCGCGTATTACTTGGCCACTTCAGAAAAATTCTTATACTCCTAAGAATTCGCGCATTACTTGGCCACCTTATTTAAAGTCAGAGTCCGGAAATCTCGCGTATTACTTGGCCACTTTAGAAAAATTCTTATACTCCTAAGAATTCGCGCATTACTTGGCCACCTTATTTAAAGTCAGAGTCCGGAAATCTCGCGTATTACTTGGCCATTTTAGAAAAATTCTTATAATCCTAAGAACTCGCGCATTACTTGGCCACTTTACTTTAAGTCAGAGTCCGGAAATCTCGCGTATTAGTTGGCCACTTTATAACAATTCTTATACTCCTAAGAATTCGCGCATTACTTGGCCACTCTTTTTAAGACAGACTTCGTTTAACTCGCGTATTACTTGGCTACTTATAAAAATTCTTATACTCCTAAGAACTCGCGCATTACTTGGCCACCTTACTTAAAGTCAGAGTCCGGAAATCTCGCGTACTACTTGACCACTTTAGAAAAATTCTTATACTCCTATGAATTCGCGTATTACTTGGCCACTTTATAAAAATTCTTACACTCCTAAGAATTCGCGCATTACTTGGCCACCTTACTTTAAGTCAGAGTTCGGAAATCTCGCGTATTAGTTGGCCTCTTTATAACAATTCTTATACTCCTAAAAATTCGCGCATTACTTGGCCACTCTTTTCAAGACAGACTTCGTTTAACTCGCGTATTACTTGGCCACTTATAAAAATTCTTATACTCCTAAGAACTCGCGCATTACTTGGCCACTTTACTTTAAGTCAGAGTTCGGAATTTACCCGTTTTACTTGGGCACTTTATAAAAATTCTCTTACTCCTAAGAATTCGCGCATTACTTGGCCACCTTACTTTAAGTCAGAGTTCGGAAATCTCGCGTATTAGTTGGCCTCTTTATAACAATTCTTATACTCCTAAAAATTCGCGCATTACTTGGCCACTCTTTTCAAGACAGACTTCGTTTAACTCGCGTATTACTTGGCCACTTATAAAAATTCTTATACTCCTAAGAACTCGCGCATTACTTGGCCACTTTACTTTAAGTCCGAGTACGGAATTTTCAATTATTACTTGGCCACTTTATAACAATTCTCTTACTCCTAAGAATTCGCGCATTACTTGGCCACTCTTTTCAAGACAGACTTCGTTTAACTCGCGTATTAGTTGGCCACTTATAAAAATTCTTATACTCCTAAGAACTCGCGCATTACTTGGCCACCTTACTTCAAGTCAGAGTCCGGAAATCTCGCGCATTATTTGGACACTGTTTTCAAGACAGGCTTCGTCTAACTCTCGTATTACGAGGCCACTTATGTATTTATATCAGTCATGAGGTCCATTGAAAATCTCGCTTATTAGTTGGCCACGTTATAACAATTCTTATACTCCTAAGAATTCGCGCATTTCTTGATCACCTTACTTAAAGTCAGAGTCCGGAAATCTCGCGTACTACTTGGCCACTTTAGAAAAATTCTTATACTCCTATGAATTCGCGTATTACTTGGCCACTTTATAAAAATTCTTACACTCCTAAGAATTCGCGCATTACTTGGCCACCTTACTTTAAGTCAGAGTTCGGAAATCTCGCGTATTAGTTGGCCACTTTATAACAATTCTTATACTCCTAAAAATTCGCGCATTACTTGGCCACTCTTTTCAAGACAGACTTCGTTTAACTCGCGTATTACTTGGCTACTTATAAAAATTCTTATACTCCTAAGAACTCGCGCATTACTTGGCCACTTTACTTTAAGTCAGAGTACGGAATTTTCACGTATTACTTGGCCACTTTATAACAATTCTTATACTCCTAAGAATTCGCGCATTACTTGGCCACCTTATTTTAAGTCAGAGCCCGGAAATCTCGCGTATTACTTGGCCACTTTATAAAAATTCTTATACTCCTAAGAATTCACGCATTACTTGGCCACCTTATTTAAAGTCAGAGTCCGGAAATCTCGCGTACTACTTGGCCACTTTAGAAAAATTCTTATACTCCTATGAATTCGCGTATTACTTGGCCACATTATAAATATTCTTACACTCCTAAGAATTCGCGCATTACTTGGCCACCTTACTTTAAGTAAGAGTTCGGAAATAACGCGTATTAGTTGGCCACTTTATAACAATTCTCTTACTCCTAAGAATTCGCGCATTACTTGGCCACTCTTTTCAAGACAGACTGCGTTTAACTCGCGTATTACTTGGCTACTTATAAAAATTCTTATACTCCTAAGAACTCGCGCATTACTTGGCCACTTTACTTTAAGTCAGAGTACGGAATTTTCACGTATTAGTTGGCCACGTTATAACAGTTCTTATACTCCTAAGAATTCGCGCATTACTTGGCCACCTTATTTTAAGTCAGAGCCCGGAAATCTCGCGTATTACTTGGCCACTTTATAAAAATTCTTATACTCCTAAGAATTCACGCATTACTTGGCCACCTTATTTAAAGTCAGAGTCCGGAAATCTCGCGTACTACTTGGCCACTTTAGAAAAATTCTTATACTCCTATGAATTCGCGAATTACTTGGCCACATTATAAAAATTCTTACACTCCTAAGAATTCGCGCATTACATGGCCACCTTACTAAAAGTAAGTCATAGTTCAGAAATAACGCGTATTAGTTGGCCACTTTATAACAATTCTCTTACTCCTGAGAATTCGCGCATTACTTGGCCACTCTTTTCAAGACAGTCTGCGTTTAACTCGCGTATTACTAGGCCACTTATAAAAATTCTTATACTCCTAAGAACTCGCGCATTACTTGGCCACTTTACTTTCAGTCAGAGTCCGGAAATCTCGCGTATTAGTTGGCCACTTTATAAAAATTCTTACATTCCTAAGAATTCGCGCATTACTTCCCACCTTACTTTAAGTCAGAGTCGGGAAATCTCGCGTATTACTTTGCCACTTTATAAAAACTCTTATACTCCTAAGAACTCGCGCATTACTTGGCCACCTTATTTTAAGTCAGAGCCCGGAAATCTCGCGTATTACTTGGCCACTTTATAAAAATTCTTATACTCCTAAGAATTCACGCATTACTTGGCCACCTTACTTAAAGTCAGAGTCCGGAAATCTCGCGTATTACTTGGCCACTTTATAAAAATTCTCATACTCCCAAGAACTCTCGCATTACTTGTCCACCTCACTTAAAGTCAGAGTCTTAAGTGCTCGCGCATCACTTTGCAACTTTTTATTAGTCTCAGAATCCGTAGTGCTACCGTATTAATTGATCTCTCTATTCAAATCAGAGTTTGAATAGCTCGCGTAATATTTTACCACTTTACAGCAGTCTTATAATCCGAAAAACTCGGACATCATACTTATAAACTTAATATTGTATTTTTCCGGGTTCCAGTTATTAAGAATCAGAGGTTTCGAAAAACCAGGAAATTAATTTTTCGTGAATTTCCACCTTAGCTGCATTTTACTTTCTATATCCACAAAAATGTGTATAATTTTTACGACGCCGGGACCGTATTGAGTGCCTTTCCTTACAGAATTCTTCGAACACGTGGTAGGGGTTTGCTTTCCTTGGACGCTTGAGCACATAGAAATCTCAAGTGCCGGGGACATTAAAGTAAATTTTGACTGTGTATAACCCTTGGTGTTGGAACCTGACCTATCATGGCGAATGCTCTCCATATACGTCAAACTCTGAACACTTGTCTTCCTACACAAGAGTGATTCCCAAATCAGTTTTCTTCTAGCCATGTGTCAGAGTGTTGGACTTACATCCGTCTGTCATCTCTGTGGTTTTTGAGAAAATAAATAAATTTTTCTGTACCAATTGCAATGTTCTGATTGTTTTAACTTCAGTGTCCTTTACTTCTGGTGCTCGTGCATATGTGTGGATTGCTGTGCGTGCTTTACCAAGGACCCACGTTATATTCTCCCGTGTGTTGTTTCTTTCTGGTTTGAAATAATTGTGTTTATATATGTGCCCTTGAGGGAGTGCGTTCCGCGGCCGCATTTTTCACGGTTCCTGTGGGAGAGGATTACTTGTTGGAGCAGTTTTTGGAACGGCCTGGTTCTTCACACCTAGAAACTCGCTTACTCATAAGTTTTTCTGCATGTTTACTCTATTTTTAATTAATAAGCAAAAGAAAAAAAAAACAAAAAAACAAAAAATACCATATATTTCTTAATTGCATGTATTAGTTAATAAATATTTAAAGGTTACAATTAAGCTAATTGGCACTGAAGAGGGCCCCCATCTGTGGCCGAAAAGTTTGCCTTCCTAATGTTTATGTCCTCGCTGACATAAATAATTAGAAACTAAGCTGACCCCAAGCCAAAATAAATATTATAGAATTATAACTGTGGGTCAATGTAACAAGGAACATGTATGGAAACATGTCACGATATATGTTTAAGTAATGTTTATTGTCGAGCATAAAATAGTGAGTTTTTTCATATACTGAAAAATCGTATTCTCTTTCTGGTAGCTAAAACTCAGATTAATATTGTTTGAATTCGCCCACTTTTGTTACATATCGTCTTGGGTTAGTTAAAACTTTCATTTTAAAAATAAATATCATTACGTTTCAAGTGGAATAAAAGGTTTACATGAACCAAAATGTCTGAGTATTTTTTAGTGTCGAACATAAGAAACTGAATTTTCTCATGAACTGAAAATCAGTATGAGGATTCTTGTAGCTTAAACCCAGATTTGTAATGTTGAATTTAATCCTCTTTTTCTACATATCATCTAGTATTATCGGAAAATTCAAATTCGAAAATAAATATCATTTTTTTCATGTGAAATAAAAGGTTTACCTACACTAAAATGCCTGAGTAGTGTTTAGTGTCGAATCTATAAAAGTGAATTTTGCCATAAACTGAAAAATCGTATTCTCATTCTGGTAGCTAAAACTTAGATTAATATTGTTGGAATTCACCCACTTTTTTTAGATTTCGTCTTGGGTTATTTAAAACTTTCACTTTAAAAATAAATATCATTACGTTTCAAGTCGAATAAAAGGTTTACGTGAACCAAAATGTCAGAGTATTTTTTAGTGTCGAACATAAGAAACTGAATTTTCTCATGAACTGTAAAATCATATTAGGATTCTGGTAGCTTAAAGCCAGATTAGTAATGGAATTCATCCTCTTTTTTTACATATCATCTCGTTTTATCGAAAAATTCAAATTTAATAATTAATAAAATTAATTTCAAGTAAAATAAGAGTGTTACATACTCAAAAGTGTTTAAGTAATGTTTATTGTCGAGCATAAAATAGTGAGTTTTTTCATATACTGAAAAATCGTATTCTCATTCTTGTAGCTTAAACCCAGATTAGTTATGTTGGATTTAATCATCTTTTTCTACATATCATCTAGTTTTATCGCAAAATTCAAATTCGACAATAAATATCATTTTTTTTCATGTGAAATAAAATCATTACATACAGATAAATGGCTGAGTAGTGTTTAGTGTCGTACCTATAAATGTGAATTTTAATATAAACTGGAAAATCATATTCGGATTCTGGTAGCTTAGGCCCAGATTAGTAATGGAATTCATCCTCCTTCTTTACATATCTCGTTTTATCGAACATATCAAATTTCATAATCAATAAAATTCGTTTCAAATAAAATAAGAGTGTTACATACTCAAAAGTGTTTAATTAATGTTTATTGTCCAGCATAAAATAGTGAATTTTTTCATAAACTGAAAAATCGTATTCTCATTCTTGTAGCTTAAACCCAGATTAGTTATGTTGGATTTAATCATCTTTTTCTACATATCATCTAGTTTTATCGGAAAATTCAAATTCGAAAATAAATATCATTTATTTTCATGTTGAATAAAAGGTTTACATACACTAAAATGGCTGAGTAGTGTTAAGTGTCGTACCTATAAATGTGAATTTTAATATAAACTGGAAAATCATATTCGGATTCTGGTAGCTTAGGCCCAGATTAGTAATGGAATTCATCCTCCTCCTTTACATATCTCGTTTTATCGAACAATTCAAATTTCATAATCAATAAAATTTTTTTCAAGTAAAATAACAGTGTTACATACTCAAAAGTGTTTAATTCATGTTTATTGTCGAGCATAAAATAGTGAATTATTTCATAATCTGAAAAATCGTAATCTCATTCTGGTAGCTTAAACCCAGATTAGTTATGTTGGATTTAATCATCTTTTTCTACATATCATCTAGTTTTATCGGAAAATTCAAATTCGAAAATAAATATCATTTATTTTCATGTTGAATAAAAGGTTTACATACACTAAAATGGCTGAGTAGTGTTAAGTGTCGAACCTATAAAAGTGAATTTTAATATAAACTGGAAAATCATATTCGGATTCTGGTAGCTTAGGCCCAGATTAGTAATGGAATTCATCCTCCTTCTTTACATATCTCGTTTTATCGAACAATTCAAATTTCATAATCAATAAAATTTGTTTCAAATAAAATAACAGTGTTACATACTCAAAAGTGTTTAATTCATGTTTATTGTCGAGCATAAAATAGTGAATTATTTCATAATCTGAAAAATCGTAATCTCATTCTGGTAGCTTAAACCCAGATTAGTTATGTTGGATTTAATCATCTTTTTCTACATATCATCTAGTTTTATCGGAAAATTCAAATTCGAAAATAAATATCATTTATTTTCATGTTGAATAAAAGGTTTACATACACTAAAATGGCTGAGTAGTGTTAAGTGTCGAACCTATAAAAGTGAATTTTAATATAAACTGGAAAATCATATTCGGATTCTGGTAGCTTAGGCCCAGATTAGTAATGGAATTCAAACTCCTTTTTTACATATCTTGTTTTATCGAACATATCAAATTTCATAATCAATAAAATTCGTTTCAAATAAAATAAGAGTGTTACATACTCAAAAGTGTTTGAGTAATGTTTATTGTCCACCATGAAAAAGTGAACTTTTTCATAAACTGAAAAATCGTATTCTCATTCTTGTAGCTTAAACCCAGATTAGTAATGTTGGATTTGATCCTCTTTTTCAACATATCATCTAGTATTATCGGAAAATTCAAATTCGAAAATAAATATCATTTATTTTCATGTTGAATAAAAGGTTTACATACACTAAAATGGCTGAGTAGTGTTAAGTGTCGAACCTATAAAAGTGAATTTTGCCATAAACTGAAAAATCATATTAGGATTCTGGTAGCTTAAAGCCAGATTAGTAATGGAATTCATCCTCTTTTTTTACATATCATCTCGTTTTATCGAAAAATTCAAATTTAATAATTAATAAAATTAATTTCAAGTAAAATAAGAGTGTTACATACTCAAAAGTGTTTAAGTAATGTTTATTGTCGAGCATAAAATAGTGAGTTTTTTCATATACTGAAAAATCGTATTCTCTTTCTGGTAGCTAAAACTCAGATTAATATTGTTTGAATTCGCCCACTTTTGTTACATATCGTCTTGGGTTAGTTAAAACTTTCATTTTAAAAATAAATATCATTACGTTTCAAGTGGAATAAAAGGTTTACATGAACCAAAATGTCTGAGTATTTTTTAGTGTCGAACATAAGAAACTGAATTTTCTCATGAACTGAAAATCAGTATGAGGATTCTTGTAGCTTAAACCCAGATTTGTAATGTTGGATTTAATCCTCTTTTTCTACATATCATCTAGTATTATCGGAAAACTCAAATTCGAAAATAAATATCATTTTTTTTCATGTGAAATAAAAGCATTACATACAGATAAATGGCTGAGTAGTGTTTAGTGTCGTACCTATAAAAGTGAATTTTAATATAAACTGGAAAATCATATTCGGATTCTGGTAGCTTAGGCCCAGATTAGTAATGGAATTCAAACTCCTTTTTTACATATCTTGTTTTATCGAACATATCAAATTTCATAATCAATAAAATTCGTTTCAAATAAAATAAGAGTGTTACATACTCAAAAGTGTTTAATTAATGTTTATTGTCCACCATAAAAAAGTGAACTTTTTCATAAACTGAAAAATCGTATTCTCATTCTTGTAGCTTAAACCCAGATTAGTAATGTTGGATTTGATCCTCTTTTTCAACATATCATCTAGTATTATCGGAAAATTCAAATTCGAAAATAAATATCATTTTTTTCATGTGAAATAAAAGCATTACATACACTAAAATGCATGAGTAGTGTTTAGTGTCGAACCTATAAAAGTGAATTTTGGCATAAACTGAAAAATCGTATTCTCATTCTGGTAGCTTAGGCCCAGATTAGTAATGGAATTCAAACTCCTTTTTTACATATCTTGTTTTATCGAACATATCAAATTTCATAATCAATAAAATTCGTTTCAAATAAAATAAGAGTGTTACATACTCAAAAGTGTTTAATTAATGTTTATTGTCCACCATAAAAAAGTGAACTTTTTCATAAACTGAAAAATCGTATTCTCATTCTTGTAGCTTAAACCCAGATTAGTAATGTTGGATTTGATCCTCTTTTTCAACATATCATCTAGTATTATCGGAAAACTCAAATTCGAAAATAAATATCATTTATTTTCATGTTGAATAAAAGGTTTACATACACTAAAATGGCTGAGTAGTGTTAAGTGTCGAACCTATAAAAGTGAATTTTTCCATAAACTGGGAAATCATATTAGGATTCTGGTAGCTTAAAGCCAGATTAGTAATGGAATTCATCCTCTTTTTTTACATATCATCTCGTTTTATCGAAAAATTCAAATTTAATAATTAATAAAATTAATTTCAAGTAAAATAAGAGTGTTACATACTCAAAAGTGTTTAAGTAATGTTTATTGTCGAGCATAAAATAGTGAGTTTTTTCATATACTGAAAAATCGTATTCTCTTTCTGGTAGCTAAAACTCAGATTAATATTGTTTGAATTCGCCCACTTTTGTTACATATCGTCTTGGGTTAGTTAAAACTTTCATTTTAAAAATAAATATCATTACGTTTCAAGTGGAATAAAAGGTTTACATGAACCAAAATGTCTGAGTATTTTTTAGTGTCGAACATAAGAAACTGAATTTTCTCATGAACTGAAAATCAGTATGAGGATTCTTGTAGCTTAAACCCAGATTTGTAATGTTGGATTTAATCCTCTTTTTCTACATATCATCTAGTATTATCGGAAAATTCAAATTCGAAAATAAATATCATTTTTTTCATGTGAAATAAAAGCATTACATACAGATAAATGGCTGAGTAGTGTTTAGTGTCGAACCTATAAAAGTGAATTTTGCCATAAACTGAAAAATCGTATTCTCATTCTGGTAGCTAAAACTCAGATTAATATTGTTGGAATTCACTCACTTTTTTTACATATCATCTTGGCTTATTTAAATCTTTGAATTTGAAAATGAATTTAATTACGTTTGAAGTGCAATAAAAGGTTTACATTAACCAAAATATCTGAGTGTTTTTTAGTGTCGAACATAAGAAACTGAATTTTCTCATGAACTGAAAAATCGAATTAGGTTTCTTGTAGATTAAACCCAGATTAGTAATGTTGGAAATTATCCTCTTTTTCTGTATATCATGTAGTATTATCGGAAAATTCAGATTCGAAAATAAATATATTTTTTTTTCGAGTGAAATAAAAGGTTTACATCCACAAAAATGCCTCAGTAGTGTTTAGTGTCGAACCTATGAAAGTGAATTTTGCCATAAACTGGAAAATCATATTCGGATTCTGGTAGCTAAAACTCAGATTAATATTGTTGGAATTCACTCACTTTTTTTACATATCTCGTTTTATCGAACAATTCAAATTTCATAATCAATAAAATTTGTTTCAAATAAAATAACAGTGTTACATACTCAAAAGTGTTTAAGTAATGTTTATTGTCGAGCATAAAATAGTGAGATTTTTCATATACTGAAAAATCGTATTCTCTTTCTGGTGGCTAACACTCAGATTAATATTGTTTGAATTCGCCCACTTTTTTTACATATCGTCTTGGGTTATTTAAAACTTTCACTTTAAAAATAAATATCATTACGTTTCAAGTGGAATAAAAGGTTTACATGAACCAAAATGTCTGAGTATTTTTTAGTGTCGAACATAAGAAACTGAATTTTCTCATGAACTGAAAATCAGTATGAGGATTCTTGTAGCTTAAACCCAGATTTGTAATGTTGGATTTAATCCTCTTTTTCTACATATCATCTAGTATTATCGGAAAATTCAAATTCGAAAATAAATATCATTTTTTTCATGTGTAATAAAAGGTTTACATACACTAAAATGCCTGAGTAGTGTTTAGTGTCGAACTTATAAAAGTGAATTTTGCCATAAACTGAAAAATCGTATTCTCATTCTGGTAGCTAAAACTCAGATTAATATTGTTGGAATTCACTCACTTTTTTTACATATCTCGTTTTATCGAACAATTCAAATTTCATAATCAATAAAATTTGTTTCAAATAAAATAACAGTGTTACATACTCAAAAGTGTTTAAGTAATGTTTATTGTCGAGCATAAAATAGTGAGATTTTTCATATATTGAAAAATCGTATTCTCTTTCTGGTGGCTAACACTCAGATTAATATTGTTTGAATTCGCCCACTTTTTTTACATATCGTCTTGGGTTAGTTAAAACTTTCATTTTAAAAGTAAATATCATTACGTTTCAAATGGAATAAAAGGTTTACATGAACCAAAATATCTGAGTATTTTTTAGTGTCGAACATAAGAAACTGAATTTTCTCATGAACTGAAAATCCATATGAGGATTCTTGTAGCTTAAACCCAGATTTGTAATGTTGGATTTAATCCTCTTTTTCTACATATCATCTAGTATTATCGGAAAATTCAAATTCGAAAATAAATATCATTTTTTTCATGTGAAATAAAAGGATTACATACACTTAAATGGCTGAGTAGTGTTAAGTGTCGAACCTATAAAAGTGAATTTTAATATAAACTGGAAAATCATATTCGGATTCTGGTAGCTTAGGCCCAGATTAGTAATGGAATTCAAACTCCTTTTTTACATATCTCGTTTTATCGAACATATCAAATTTCATAATCAATAAAATTCGTTTCAAATAAAATAAGAGTGTTACATACTCAAAAGTGTTTAAGTAATGTTTATTGTCGAGCATAAAATAGTGAGATTTTTCATATACTTAAAAATCGTAATCTCATTCTGGTAGCTAAAACTCAGATTAATATTGTTTCAATTCGCCCACTTTTTTTACATATCGTCTGGGGTTGGTTAAAACTTTCATTTTAAAAATAAATATCATTACGTTTCAAGTGGAATAAAAGGTTTACATGAACCAAAATGTCTGAGTATTTTTTAGTGTCGAACATAAGAAACTGAATTTTCTCATGAACTGAAAATCAGTATGAGGATTCTTGTAGCTTAAACCCAGATTTGTAATGTTGGATTTAATCCTCTTTTTCTACATATCATCTAGTATTATCGGAAAATTCAAATTCGAAAATAAATATCATTTTTTTCATGTGAAATAAAAGGTTTACATACACTAAAATGCCTGAGTAGTGTTTAGTGTCGAACCTATAAAAGTGAATTTTGCCATAAACTGAAAAATCGTATTCTCATTCTGGTAGCTAAAACTCAGATTAATATTGTTGGAATTCACTCACTTTTTTTACATATCTCGTTTTATCGAACAATTCAAATTTCATAATCAATAAAATTTGTTTCAAATAAAATAACAGTGTTACATACTCAAAAGTGTTTAAGTAATGTTTATTGTCGAGCATAAAATAGTGAGATTTTTCATATACTGAAAAATCGTATTCTCTTTCTGGTGGCTAAAACTCAGATTAATATTGTTTGAATTCGCCCACTTTTTTTACATATCCTCTTGGGTTATTTAAAACTTTCATTTTAAAAATAAATATCATTACGTTTCAAGTGGAATAAAAGGTTTACATGAACCAAAATGTCTGAGTATTTTTTAGTGTCGAACATAAGAAACTGAATTTTCTCATGAACTGAAAATCAGTATGAGGATTCTTGTAGCTTAAACCCAGATTTGTAATGTTGGATTTAATCCTCTTTTTCTACATATCATCTAGTATTATCGCAAAATTCAAATTCGACAATAAATATCATTTTTTCATGTGAAATAAAAGGATTACATACACTTAAAAGGCTGGGTAGTGTTTAGTGTCGAAACTATAAAAGTGAATTTTGCCATAAACTGGAAAATCATATTAGAATTCTGGTAGCTTAAGCCCAGATTAGTAATGGAATTCATCCTCCTTTTTTACATATCATTTCGTTTTATCGAACAATTCAAATTTTATAATTAATAAATTTTGTTTTATGTAAAACAAGAGTGTTACATATTCAAAAGTGTTTAATTAATGTTTATTGTCCAGCATAAAAAAGTGAATTTTTTCATAAACTGAAAAATCGTATTCTGATTCTGGTAGCTAAAACTCAGATTAATAGTGTTGGAATTCACCCACTTTATTTACATATCGTCTTGGGTTATTTAAAACTTTCACTTTAAAAATAAATATCATTACGTTTCAAGTGCAATAAAAGGTTTATATGAACCAAAATTTCTGAGTATTTTTTAGTGTCGAACATAAGAAACTGAATTTTCTCATGAACTGAAAATCTGTATGAGGATTCTTGTAGCTTAAACCCAGATTTGTAATGTTGGATTTAATCCTCTTTTTCTACATATCATCTAGTATTATCGGAAAACTCAAATTCGAAAATAAATATCATTTTTTTTCATGTGAAATAAAAGCATTACATACAGATAAATGGCTGAGTAGTGTTTAGTGTCGTACCTATAAAAGTGAATTTTAATATAAACTGGAAAATCATATTCGGATTCTGGTAGCTTAGGCCCAGATTAGTAATGGAATTCATCCTCCTTCTTTACATATCTCGTTTTATCGAACAATTCAAATTTCATAATCAATAAAATTTGTTTCAAATAAAATAACAGTGTTACATACTCAAAAGTGTTTAATTCATGTTTATTGTCGAGCATAAAATAGTGAATTTTTTCATAATCTGAAAAATCGTAATCTCATTCTGGTAGCAAAAACTCAGATTAATATTGTTTGAATTCGCCCACTTTTTTTACATATGGTCTTGGGTTAGTTAAAACTTTCATTTTAAAAATAAATATCATTACGTTTCAAGTGGAATAAAAGGTTTACATGAACCAAAATGTCTGAGTATTTTTTAGTGTCGAACATAAGAAACTGAATTTTTTCATAAACTGAAAAATCGTATTCTCATTCTTGTAGCTTAAACCCAGATTAGTAATGTTGGATTTGATCCTCTTTTTCTACATATCATCTAGTTTTATCGGAAAATTCAAATTCGAAAATAAATATCATTTATTTTCATGTTGAATAAAAGGTTTACATACACTAAAATGGCTGAGTAGTGTTAAGTGTCGAACCTATAAAAGTGAATTTTAATATAAACTGGAAAATCATATTCGGATTCTGGTAGCTTAGGCCCAGATTAGTAATGGAATTCAAACTCCTTTTTTACATATCTTGTTTTATCGAACATATCAAATTTCATAATCAATAAAATTCGTTTCAAATAAAATAAGAGTGTTACATACTCAAAAGTGTTTAATTCATCTTTATTGTCGAGCATAAAATAGTGAATTTTTTCATAATCTGAAAAATCGTAATCTCATTCTGGTAGCTAAAACTCAGATTAATATTGTTTGAATTCGCCCACTTTTTTTACATATCGTCTTGGGATATTTAAATCTTTGAATTTGAAAATGAATTTAATTACGTTTGAAGTGCAATAAAAGGTTTACATTAACCAAAATATCTGAGTGTTTTTTAGTGTCGAACATAAGAAACTGAATTTTCTCATGAACTGAAAAATCGAATTAGGTTTCTTGTAGATTAAACCCAGATTAGTAATGTTGGAAATTATCCTCTTTTTCTGTATATCATGTAGTATTATCGGAAAATTCAGATTCGAAAATAAATATCTTTTTTTTTCGAGTGAAATAAAAGGTTTACATCCACAAAAATGCCTCAGTAGTGTTCAGTGTCGAACCTATAAAAGTGAATTTTGCCATAAACGGGCAAAACATATTAGGATTCCGGTAGCTAAAACTCAGATCAATACTGTTGGAATTCACCCTGTATTTTTACATATCATCATTGCTTAACTAAAACTTTCAATTTAAAAATAGATATTATTTTTATTGGAGTGCAATAAAAGGTGTACATGAACCAAAATGTCTGAGTATTTTTTAGTGTCGAGCCAAAAAAAGTGAATTTTGCAATAAACGGGCAAAACATATTTGGATTCCGGTAGCTAAAACTCAGATCAATACTGTTGGAATTCACCATGTATTTTTACATATCATCATTGCTTAACTAAAACTTTCAATTTAAAAATAGATATCATTTTTTGCAGTGCAATAAAAGGTGTACATGAACCAAAATGTCTGAGTATTTTTTAGTGTCGAACATAAGAAACAGAATTTTCTCATGAACTGAAAATCAGTATGAGGATTCTTGTAGCTTAAACCCAGATTTGTAATGTTGGATTTAATCCTCTTTTTCTACATATCATCTAGTATTATCGGAAAATTCAAATTCGAAAATAAATATCATTTTTTTGATGTGTAATAAAAGGTTTACATACACTAAAATGCCTGAGTAGTGTTTAGTGTCGAACTTATAAAAGTGAATTTTGCCATAAACTGAAAAATCGTATTCTCATTCTGGTAGCTAAAACTCAGATTAATATTGTTGGAATTCACTCACTTTTTTTACATATCTCGTTTTATCGAACAATTCAAATTTCATAATCAATAAAATTTGTTTCAAATAAAATAACAGTGTTACATACTCAAAAGTGTTTAATTCATGTTTATTGTCGAGCATTAAATAGTGAATTTTTTCATAAACTGAAAAATCGTATTCTCATTCTTTTAGAATAAACCCAGATTAGTAATGTTGGATATTATCCTCTTTTTCTGTATATCATGTAGTATTATCGGAAAATCCAGATTCGAAAATAAATATCTTTTTTTTTCGAGTGAAATAAAAGGTTTACATCCACAAAAATGCCTCAGTAGTGTTCAGTGTCGAACCTATAAAAGTGAATTTTGCCATAAACGGGCAAAACATATTAGGATTCCGGTAGCTAAAACTCAGATCAATACTGTTGGAATTCACCCTGTATTTTTACATATCATCATTGCTTAACTAAAACTTTCAATTTAAAAATAGATATTATTTTTATTGGAGTGCAATAAAAGGTGTACATGAACCAAAATGTCTGAGTATTTTTTAGTGTCGAGCCAAAAAAAGTGAATTTTGCAATAAACGGGCAAAACATATTTGGATTCCGGTAGCTAAAACTCAGATTAATATTGTTGGAATTCACCCACTTTTTTTACATATCGTCTTGACTTATCTACAACTTTCAATTAAAAAAATATATCATTTCGTTTGAAGTGCAATAAAAGGTGTACATGAACCAAAATGTCTGAGTATTTTTTAGTGTCGAACATAAGAAACAGAATTTTCTCATGAACTGAAAATCAGTATGAGGATTCTTGTAGCTTAAACCCAGATTTGTAATGTTGGATTTAATCCTCTTTTTCTACATATCATCTAGTATTATCGGAAAATTCAAATTCGAAAATAAATATCATTTTTTTCATGTGTAATAAAAGGTTTACATACACTAAAATGCCTGAGTAGTGTTTAGTGTCGAACTTATAAAAGTGAATTTTGCCATAAACTGAAAAATCGTATTCTCATTCTGGTAGCTAAAACTCAGATTAATATTGCTGGAATTCACTCACTTTTTTTACATATCTCGTTTTATCGAACAATTCAAATTTCATAATCAATAAAATTTGTTTCAAATAAAATAACAGTGTTACATACTCAAAAGTGTTTAAGTAATGTTTATTGTCGAGCATAAAATAGTGAGTTTTTTCATATACTGAAAAATCGTATTCTCTTTCTGGTGGCTAACACTCAGATTAATATTGTTTGAATTCGCCCACTTTTTTTACATATCGTCTTGGGTTAGTTAAAACTTTCATTTTAAAAGTAAATATCATTACGTTTCAAATGGAATAAAAGGTTTATATGGACCAAAATTTCTGAGTATTTTTTAGTGTCGAACATTAGAAACTGAATTTTCTCATAAACTGAAAAATCGTATTCTCATTCTAGTAGCTTAAACCCAGATTAGTAATGTTGGATTTGATCCTCTTTTTCAACATATCATCTAGTTTTATCGGAAAATTCAAATTCGAAAATAAATATCATTTATTTTCATGTTGAATAAAAGGTTTACATACACTAAAATGGCTGAGTAGTGTTAAGTGTCGAACCTATAAAAGTGAATTTTAATATAAACTGGAAAATCATTTTCGGATTCTGGTAGCTTAGGCCCAGATTAGTAATAGAATTCATCCTGCTTCTTTACATATCACGTGTTATCTAACAATTCAAATTCCATAATCAATAAATTTTGTTTCAAATAAAATAAGAGTCTTACATACTCAAAAGTGTTTAATTAATGTTTATTGTCCAGCATAAAAAAGTGAATTTTTTCATAAACTGAAAAATCGTATTCTGATTCTGGTAGCTAAAACTCAGATTAATAGTGTTGGAATTCACCCACTTTATTTACATATCGTCTTGGGTTATTTAAAACTTTTATTTTAAAAATAAATATCATAAAGTTTCAAGTGGAATAAAAGGTTTACATGAACCAAAAGGTCTGAGTATTTTTTAGTGTCGAACATAAGAAACTGAATTTTCTCATGAACTGAAAAGTAGCATGAGGATTCTTGTAGCTTAAACTCAGATTTGTAATGTTGGATTTAATCCTCTTTTTCTACATATCATCTAGTATTATCGGAAAATTCAATTTCGAAAATAAATATCATTTTTTTCATGTGAAATAAAAGGTTTACATACACTAAAATAGCTGAGTAGTGAGTAGTGTCGAACCTATAAAAGTGAATTTTAATATAAACTGGAAAATCATATTCGGATTCTGGTAGCTTAGGCCCAGATTAGTAATAGAATTCATCCTGCTTCTTTACATATCACGTGTTATCGAACAATTCAAATTCCATAATCAATAAATTTTGTTTCAAATAAAATAAGAGTCTTACATAATCAAAAGTGTTTAATTAATGTTTATTGTCGAGCATAAAATAGTGAATTTTTTCATAATCTGAAAAATCGTATTCACATTCTGGTAGCTAAAACTCAGATTAATATTGTTAGAATTCACCCTGTTTTTTTACATAACATCTTGGATTATCTAAAACTTCCAATTTGAAAATAAATTTCATTTCGTTTCAAGTACAATAAAATGTTTACATGAACCAAAATGTCTGAGTAGTGTTTAGTGTCGAACATAAGAAACTGAATTTTCTCATGAACTGAAAATCTGTATGAGGATTCTTGTAGCTTAAACCCAGATTAGTAATGTTGGATTTGATCCTCTTTTTCAACATATCATCTAGTATTATCGGAAAATTCAAATTCGAAAATAAATATCATTTTTTTTCAAGTGAAATAAAAGGTTTACATACACTAAAATGCCTGAGTAGTGTTTAGTGTCGAACCTATAAAAGTGAATTTTAATATAAACTGGAAAATCATATTCGGATTCTGGTAGCTTAGGCCCAGATTAGTAATGGAATTCAAACTCCTTTTTTACATATCTTGTTTTATCGAACATATCAAATTTCATAATCAATAAAATTCGTTTCAAATAAAATAAGAGTGTTACATATTCAAAAGTGTTTAATTAATGTTTATTGTCCAGCATAAAAAAGTGAATTTTTTCATAAACTGAAAAATCGTATTCTGATTCTGGTAGCTAAAACTCAGATTAATAGTGTTGGAATTCACCCACTTTATTTACATATCGTCTTGGGTTATTTAAAACTTTTATTTTAAAAATAAATATCATAAAGTTTCAAGTGGAATAAAAGGTTTACATGAACCAAAAGGTCTGAGTATTTTTTAGTGTCGAACATAAGAAACTGAATTTTCTCATGAACTGAAAAGTAGCATGAGGATTCTTGTAGCTTAAACCCAGATTTGTAATGTTGGATTTAATCCTCTTTTTCTACATATCATCTAGTATTATCGGAAAATTCAATTTCGAAAATAAATATCATTTTTTTCATGTGAAATAAAAGGTTTACATACACTAGAATAGCTGAGTAGTGAGTAGTGTCGAACCTATAAAAGTGAATTTTAATATAAACTGGAAAATCATTTTCGGATTCTGGTAGCTTAGGCCCAGATTAGTAATAGAATTCATCCTGCTTCTTTACATATCACGTGTTATCGAACAATTCAAATTCCATAATCAATAAATTTTGTTTCAAATAAAATAAGAGTCTTACATACTCAAAAGTGTTTAATTAATGTTTATTGTCGAGCATAAAATAGTGAATTTTTTCATAATCTGAAAAATCGTATTCTCATTCTGGTAGCTAAAACTCAGATTAATATTGTTGGAATTCACCCTCTTTTTTCACATATCATCTTGGTTTATTTAAATCTTTGAATTTGAAAATGAATTTAATTACGTTTGAAGTGCAATAAAAGGTTTACATTAACCAAAATATCTGAGTATTTTTTAGTGTCGAACATAAGAAACTGAATTTTCTCATGAACTGAAAAATCGAATTAGGTTTCTTGTAGATTAAACCGAGATTAGTAATGTTGGATATTATCCACTTTTTCTGTATATCATGTAGTGTTATCGGAAAATTCAGATTCGAAAATAAATATCTTTTTTTTCGAGTGAAATAAAAAGGTTTACATCCACAAAAATGCCTCAGTAGTGTTCAGTGTCGAACCTATAAAAGTGAATTTTGCCATAAACGGGCAAAACATATTAGGATTCCGGTAGCTAAAACTCAGATCAATACTGTTGGAATTCACCCTGTATTTTTACATATCATCATTGCTTAACTAAAACTTTCAATTTAAAAACAGATATCATTTTTTTGCAGTGCAATAAAATGTTTACATGAACCAAAATGTCTGAGTAGTGTTTAGTGTCGAACCAAAAAAAGTGAATTTTGCAATAAACGGGCAAAACATATTGGGATTCCGGTAGCTAAAACTCAGATCAATACTGTTGGAATTCACCCTGTTTTATTACATATCATCTTTGCTTAACTAAAACTTTCAATTTCAAAGTAGATATCATTTTTTTTGCTGTGCAATAAAAGGTTTACATGAACCAAAATGTCTGAGTATTTTTTAGTGTCGAACATAAGAAACAGAATTTTCTCATGAACTGAAAAGTCGTATTAGGAATCTTGTAGCTGAAACCCAGATTAGTAATGTTGGAAATTATCCTCTTTTTCTGCATATCACCTTGTATTATCAAAAAATTCAAATTTGAAAATAAATATGATTTCGTTTCAAGTAAAATAAATCACTTACATACACTATAATGCCTCAGTGTTGTTTAGTGTCGAACCAAAAAAAGCGAATTTTGCCATAAACTGGGAAATCATATTAGGATTCTGGTAGCTTAAACGCATATTAGTAATGTTGGATTTGATCTTCTTTTTCTACATATCATCTAGTATTATCGGAAAATTCAAATTCGAAAATAAATATCAATTTTTTTCAGGTGAAATAACAGGTTTACATCCACTAAAATGCCTGAGTAGTGTTTAGTGTCGAACCTATGAAAGTGAATTTTGCCATAAACTGGAAAATCATATTCGGATTCTGGTAGCTTAAGCCCAGATTAGTAATGGAATTCATCCTCCTTTTTTACATATCATTTCGTTTTATCGAACAATTCAAATTTTATAATTAATAAATTTTGTTTTATGTAAAACAAGAGTGTTACATATTCAAGAGTGTTTAATTAATGTTTATTGTCCAGCATAAAAAAGTGAATTTTTTCATAAACTGAAAAATCGTATTCTGATTCTGGTAGCTAAAACTCAGATTAATATTGTTGGAATTCACCCACTTTTTTTACATTTCGTCTTGGGTTATTTAAAACTTTCACTTTAAAAATAAATATCATTACGTTTCAAGTGCAATAAAAGGTTTATATGAACCAAAATTTCTGAGTATTTTTTAGTGTCGAACATAAGAAACTGAATTTTCTCATGAACTGAAAATCTGTATGAGGATTCTTGTAGCTTAAACCCAGATTTGTAATGTTGGATTTAATCCTCTTTTTCTACATATCATCTAGTATTATCGGAAAACTCAAATTCGAAAATAAATATCATTTTTTTTCATGTGAAATAAAAGCATTACATACAGATAAATGGCTGAGTAGTGTTTAGTGTCGTACCTATAAAAGTGAATTTTAATATAAACTGGAAAATCATATTCGGATTCTGGTAGCTTAGGCCCAGATTAGTAATGGAATTCATCCTCCTTCTTTACATATCTCGTTTTATCGAACAATTCAAATTTCATAATCAATAAAATTTGTTTCAAATAAAATAAGAGTGTTACATACTCAAAAGTGTTTAATTAATGTTTATTGTCCACCATAAAAAAGTGAACTTTTTCATAAACTGAAAAATCGTATTCTCATTCTTGTAGCTTAAACCCAGATTAGTAATGTTGGATTTGATCCTCTTTTTCAACATATCATCTAGTATTATCGGAATATTCAAATTCGAAAATAAATAACATTTTTTTTCAAGTGAAATAAAAGGTTTACATACACTAAAATGCCTGAGTAGTGTTTAGTGTCGAACCTATAAAAGTGAATTTTAATATAAACTGGAAAATCATATTCGGATTCTGGTAGCTTAGGCCCAGATTAGTAATGGAATTCATCCTGCTTCTTTACATATCACGTGTTATCGAACAATTCAAATTCCATAATCAATAAATTTTGTTTCAAATAAAATAAGAGTGTTACATACTCAAAAGTGTTTAATTCATGTTTATTGTCGAGCATAAAATAGTGAATTTTTTCATAATCTGAAAAATCGTAATCTCATTCTGGTAGCTTAAACCCAGATTAGTAATGGAATTCATCCTCTTTTTTTACATATCATCTGGGCTTATCTAAAACCTTCAATTTAAAAATAAATATCATTACGTTTCAAGTACAATAAAAGGTTTATATGAACCAAAATGTCTGAGTATTGTTTCTTAGTGTCGAACATAAGAAACTGAATTTTCTCATGAACTGAAAATTAGTATGAGGATTCTTGTAGCTTAAACCCAGATTTGTAATGTTGGATTTAATCCTCTTTTTCTACATAAAATCTAGTATTATCGGATATTTTAAATTAAAAAATAAATATCATTTTTTTTCAGGTGAAATAAAAGGTTTACATACACTAAAATGGCTGAGTAGTTATTAGTGTCGAACCTATAAAAGTGAATTTCAATATAAACTGGAAAATCATATTCGGATTCTGGTAGCTTAGTCCCAGATTAGTAATGGAATTCATCCTGCTTCTTTACATATCATTTCGTTTTATCGAACAATTCAAATTTTATAATTAATAAATTTTGTTTCAAGTAAAATAAGAGTCTTACATACTCAAAAGTGTTTAATTAATGTTTATTGTCGAGCATAAAATAGTGAATTTTTTCATAATCTGAAAAATCGTATTCTCATTCTGGTAGCTAAAACTCAGATTAATATTGTTGGAATTCACCCTCTTTTTTTACATATCATCTTGGGTTATCTAAAACTTTCAATTTAAAAATAAATATCATTCCGTTTCAAGTACAATAAAAGGTTTACATGAACCAAAATGTCTGAGTAGTGTTTAGTGTCGAACATAAGAAACTGAATTTTCTCATGAACTGAAAAGTAGTATGAGGATTCTTGTAGCTTAAACCCAGATTTGTAATGTTGGATTTAATCCTCTTTTTCTACATATCATCTAGTATTATCGGAAAATTCAAATTCGAAAATAAATATCATTTATTTTCATGTTAAATAAAAGGTTTACATACACTAAAATGCCTGAGTAGTGTTCAGTGTCGAACCTTTAAAAGTGAATTTTAATATAAACTGGAAAATCATATTCGGATTCTGGTAGCTTAGGCCCAGATTAGTAATGGAATTCAAACTCCTTTTTTACATATCTTGTTTTATCGAACATATCAAATTTCATAATCAATAAAATTCGTTTCAAATAAAATAAGAGTGTTACATATTCAAAAGTGTTTAATTAATGTTTATTGTCCAGCATAAAAAAGTGAATTTTTTCATAAACTGAAAAATCGTATTCTGATTCTGGTAGCTAAAACTCAGATTAATAGTGTTGGAATTCACCCACTTTATTTACATATCGTCTTGGGTTATTTAAAACTTTTATTTTAAAAATAAATATCATAAAGTTTCAAGTGGAATAAAAGGTTTACATGAACCAAAAGGTCTGAGTATTTTTTAGTGTCGAACATAAGAAACTGAATTTTCTCATGAACTGAAAAGTAGCATGAGGATTCTTGTAGCTTAAACCCAGATTTGTAATGTTGGATTTAATCCTCTTTTTCTACATATCATCTAGTATTATCGGAAAATTCAATTTCGAAAATAAATATCATTTTTTTCATGTGAAATAAAAGGTTTACATACACTAGAATAGCTGAGTAGTGAGTAGTGTCGAACCTATAAAAGTGAATTTTAATATAAACTGGAAAATCATATTCGGATTCTGGTAGCTTAGGCCCAGATTAGTAATAGAATTCATCCTGCTTCTTTACATATCACGTGTTATCGAACAATTCAAATTCCATAATCAATAAATTTTGTTTCAAATAAAATAAGAGTCTTACATACTCAAAAGTGTTTAATTAATGTTTATTGTCGAGCATAAAATAGTGAATTTTTTCATAATCTGAAAAATCGTATTCTCATTCTGGTAGCTAAAACTCAGATTATTATTGTTGGAATTCACCCTCTTTTTTTACATATCATCTTGGGTTATCTAAAACTTTCAATTTAAAAATAAATATCATTCCGATTCAAGTGAAATAAAAGGTTTACATGAACCAAAATGTCTGAGTAGTGTTTAGTGTAGAATATAAGAAACTGAATTTTCTCATGAACTGAAAATCAGTATGAGGATTCTTGTAGCTTAAACCCAGATTTGTAATGTTGAATTTAATCCTCTTTTTCTACATATCATCTAGTATTATCGGAAAATTCAAATTCGAAAATAAATATCATTTTTTTCATGTGAAATAAAAGGTTTACCTACACTAAAATGCCTGAGTAGTGTTTAGTGTCGAATCTATAAAAGTGAATTTTGCCATAAACTGAAAAATCGTATTCTCATTCTGGTAGCTAAAACTCAGATTAATATTGTTGGAATTCACCCACTTTTTTTACATTTCGTCTTGGGTTATTTAAAACTTTCACTTTAAAAATAAATATCATTACGTTTCAAGTGGAATAAAAGGTTTACGTGAACCAAAATGTCAGAGTATTTCTTAGTGTCGAACATAAGAAACTGAATTTTCTTATGAACTGTAAAATCATATTAGGATTCTGGTAGCTTAAAGCCAGATTAGTAATGGAATTCATCCTCTTTTTTTACATATCATCTCGTTTTATCGAAAAATTCAAATTTAATAATTAATAAAATTAATTTCAAGTAAAATAAGAGTGTTACATACTCAAAAGTGTTTAAGTAATGTTTATTGTCGAGCATAAAATAGTGAGTTTTTTCATATACTGAAAAATCGTATTCTCTTTCTGGTGGCTAACACTCAGATTAATATTGTTTGAATTCGCCCACTTTTTTTACATATCGTCTTGGGTTAGTTAAAACTTTCATTTTAAAAGTAAATATCATTACGTTTCAAATGGAATAAAAGGTTTACATGAACCAAAATACTCGGTATTTTTTAGTGTCGAACATAAGAAACTGAATTTTCTCATGAACTGAAAATCTGTATGAGGATTCTTGTAGCTTAAACCCAGATTAGTAATGTTGGATTTAATCCTCTTTTTCTACATATCATCTAGTATTATCGGAAAATTGAAATTCGAATATAAATATTATTTTTTTTCATGTGAAATAAAAGGATTACATACACTAAAATGGCTGAGTAGTGTTTAGTGTCGAACCTATAAAAGTGAATTTTAATATAAACTGGAAAATCATATTCGGATTCTGGTAGCTTAGGCCCAGATTAGTAATGGAATTCATCCTCCTTTTTTACATATCTCGTTTTATCGAGCAATTCAAATTTCATAATCAATCAAATTTGTTTCAAATAAAATAACAGTGTTACATACTCAAAAGTGTTTAATTAATGTTTATTGTCGAGCATAAAATAGTGAATTTTTTCATAATCTGAAAAATTTTAATCTCATTTTGGTAGCTAAAAATCAGATTTATATTGTTGGAATTCACCCACTTTTTTTACATTTCGTCTTGGGTTATTTAAAACTTTCATTTCAACAATAAATATCATTGCGTTTCAAGTGGAATAAAAGGTTTACATGAACCAAAATGTCTGAGTATTTTTTAGTGTCGAACATAAGAAACTGAATTTTCTCATGAACTGAAAATCTGTATGAGGATTCTTTTAGCTTAAACCCAGATTTGTAATGTTGGATTTAATCCTCTTTTTCTACATATCATCTAGTATTATCGCAAAATTCAAATTCGACAATAAATATCATTTTTTTTCATGTGAAATAAAATCATTACATACAGATAAATGGCTGAGTAGTGTTTAGTGTCGTACCTATAAATGTGAATTTTAATATAAACTGGAAAATCATATTCGGATTCTGGTAGCTTAGGCCCAGATTAGTAATGGAATTCATCCTCCTTCTTTACATATCTCGTTTTATCGAACATATCAAATTTCATAATCAATAAAATTCGTTTCAAATAAAATAAGAGTGTTACATACTCAAAAGTGTTTAATTAATGTTTATTGTCCAGCATAAAATAGTGAATTTTTTCATAAACTGAAAAATCGTATTCTCATTCTTGTAGCTTAAACCCAGATTAGTTATGTTGGATTTAATCATCTTTTTCTACATATCATCTAGTTTTATCGGAAAATTCAAATTCGAAAATAAATATCATTTATTTTCATGTTGAATAAAAGGTTTACATACACTAAAATGGCTGAGTAGTGTTAAGTGTCGTACCTATAAATGTGAATTTTAATATAAACTGGAAAATCATATTCGGATTCTGGTAGCTTAGGCCCAGATTAGTAATGGAATTCATCCTCCTTTTTTACATATCTCGTTTTATCGAACAATTCAAATTTCATAATCAATAAAATTTGTTTCAAATAAAATAACAGTGTTACATACTCAAAAGTGTTTAATTCATGTTTATTGTCGAGCATAAAATAGTGAATTTTTTCATAATCTGAAAAATCGTAATCTCATTCTGGTAGCAAAAACTCAGATTAATATTGTTTGAATTCGCCCACTTTTTTTACATATCGTCTTGGGTTAGTTAAAACTTTCATTTTAAAAATAAATATCATTACGTTTCAAGTGGAATAAAAGGTTTACATGAACCAAAATGTCTGAGTATTTTTTAGTGTCGAACATAAGAAACTGAATTTTCTCATGAACTGAAAATCAGTATGAGGATTCTTGTAGCTTAAACCCAGATTTGTAATGTTGGATTTAATCCTCTTTTTCTACATATCATCTAGTATTATCGGAAAATTCAAATTCGAAAATAAATATCATTTTTTTCATGTGAAATAAAAGGATTACATACACTTAAATGGCTGAGTAGTGTTTAGTGTCGAACCTATAAAAGTGAATTTTAATATAAACTGGAAAATCATATTCGGATTCTGGTAGCTTAGGCCCAGATTAGTAATGGAATTCAAACTCCTTTTTTACATATCTTGTTTTATCGAACATATCAAATTTCATAATCAATAAAATTCGTTTCAAATAAAATAAGAGTGTTACATACTCAAAAGTGTTTAATTAATGTTTATTGTCCAGCATAAAATAGTGAATTTTTTCATAAACTGAAAAATCGTATTCTCATTCTTGTAGCTTAAACCCAGATTAGTAATGTTGGATTTAATCATCTTTTTCTACATATCATCTAGTTTTATCGGAAAATTCAAATTCGAAAATAAATATCATTTATTTTCATGTTGAATAAAAGGTTTACATACACTAAAATGGCTGAGTAGTGTTAAGTGTCGAACCTATAAAAGTGAATTTTAATATAAACTGGAAAATCATATTCGGATTCTGGTAGCTTAGGCCCAGATTAGTAATGGAATTCAAACTCCTTTTTTACATATCTTGTTTTATCGAACATATCAAATTTCATAATCAATAAAATTCGTTTCAAATAAAATAAGAGTGTTACATACTCAAAAGTGTTTAATTAATGTTTATTGTCCACCATAAAAAAGTGAACTTTTTCATAAACTGAAAAATCGTATTCTCATTCTTGTAGCTTAAACCCAGATTAGTAATGTTGGATTTGATCCTCTTTTTCAACATATCATCTAGTATTATCGGAAAATTCAAATTCGAAAATAAATATCATTTATTTTCATGTTGAATAAAAGGTTTACATACACTAAAATGGCTGAGTAGTGTTAAGTGTCGAACCTATAAAAGTGAATTTTAATATAAACTGGAAAATCATATTAGGATTCTGGTAGCTTAAAGCCAGATTAGTAATGGAATTCATCCTCTTTTTTTACATATCATCTCGTTTTATCGAAAAATTCAAATTTAATAATTAATAAAATTAATTTCAAGTAAAATAAGAGTGTTACATACTCAAAAGTGTTTAAGTAATGTTTATTGTCGAGCATAAAATAGTGAATTTTTTCATAATCTGAAAAATCGTAATCTCATTCTGGTAGCAAAAACTCAGATTAATATTGTTTGAATTCGCCCACTTTTTTTACATATCGTCTTGGGTTAGTTAAAACTTTCATTTTAAAAATAAATATCATTACGTTTCAAGTGGAATAAAAGGTTTACATGAACCAAAATGTCTGAGTATTTTTTAGTGTCGAACATAAGAAACTGAATTTTCTCATGAACTGAAAATCAGTATGAGGATTCTTGTAGCTTAAACCCAGATTAGTAATGTTGGATTTAATCATCTTTATCTACATATCATCTAGTTTTATCGGAAAACTCAAATTCGAAAATAAATATCATTTATTTTCATGTTGAATAAAAGGTTTACATACACTAAAATGGCTGAGTAGTGTTAAGTGTCGAACCTATAAAAGTGAATTTTAATATAAACTGGAAAATCATATTCGGATTCTGGTAGCTTAGGCCCAGATTAGTAATGGAATTCAAACTCCTTTTTTACATATCTTGTTTTATCGAACATATCAAATTTCATAATCAATAAAATTCGTTTCAAATAAAATAAGAGTGTTACATACTCAAAAGTGTTTAATTAATGTTTATTGTCCAGCATAAAATAGTGAATTTTTTCATGAACTGAAAAATCGTATTCTCATTCTTGCAGCTTAAACCCAGATTAGTAATGTTGGATTTGATCCTCTTTTTCTGTGTATCATGTAGTATTATCGGAAAATTCAGATTCGAAAATAAATATCTTTTTTTTTCGAGTGAAATAAAAAGGTTTACATCCACAAAAAATTCCTCAGTAGTGCTCAGTGTCGAACCTATAAAAGTGAATTTTGCCATAAACGGGCAAAACATATTGGGATTCCGGTAGCTAAAACTCAGGTCAATACTGTTGGAATTCACCCTGTTTTTTTACATAACATCTTGGATTATCTAAAACTTTCAATTTGAAAATAAATTTCATTTCGTTTCAAGTACAATAAAATGTTTACATGAACCAAAATGTCTGAGTAGTGTTTAGTGTCGAACCAAAAAAAGTGAATTTTGCAATAAACGGGCAAAACATATTGGGATTCCGGTAGCTAAAACTCAGATCAATACTGTTGGAATTCACCCTGTTTTATTACATATCATCTTTGCTTAACTAAAACTTTCAATTTAAAAGTAGATATCATTTTTTTTGCAGTGCAATAAAAGGTTTACATGAACCAAAATGTCTGAGTATTTTTTAGTGTCGAACATAAGAAACAGAATTTTCTCATGAAATGAAAAGTCGTATTAGGAATCTTGTAGCTGAAACCCAGATTAGTAATGTTGGAAATTATCCTCTTTTTCTGCATATCACCTTGTATTATCAAAAAATTCAAATTTGAAAATAAATATGATTTCGTTTCAAGTAAAATAAAAGTCTTACATACACTATAATGCCTCAGTAGTGTTTAGTGTCGAACCTATAAAAGTGAATTTTGCCATAAACTGGGAAATCATATTAGGATTCTGGTAGCTTAAACGCAGATTAGTAATGTTGGATTTGATCTTCTTTTTCTACATATCATCTAGTATTATCGGAGAATTCATATTCGAAAATAAATACCAATTTTTTCAGGTGAAATAACAGGTTTACATCCACTAAAATGCCTGAGTAGTGTTTAGTGTCGAACCTATGAAAGTGAATTTTGCCATAAACTGAAAAATCGTATTCTCATTCTGGTAGCTAAAACTCAGATTAATATTGTTGGAATTCACCCACTTTATTTACATATCGTCTTGGGTTATTTAAAACTTTTATTTTAAAAATAAATATCATAAAGTTTCAAGTGGAATAAAAGGTTTACATGAACCAAAAGGTCTGAGTATTTTTTAGTGTCGAACATAAGAAACTGAATTTTCTCATGAACTGAAAAGTAGCATGAGGATTCTTGTAGCTTAAACCCAGATTTGTAATGTTGGATTTAATCCTCTTTTTCTACATATCATCTAGTATTATCGGAAAATTCAATTTCGAAAATAAATATCATTTTTTTCATGTGAAATAAAAGGTTTACATACACTAGAATAGCTGAGTAGTGAGTAGTGTCGAACCTATAAAAGTGAATTTTAATATAAACTGGAAAATCATTTTCGGATTCTGGTAGCTTAGGCCCAGATTAGTAATAGAATTCATCCTGCTTCTTTACATATCACGTGTTATCGAACAATTCAAATTCCATAATCAATAAATTTTGTTTCAAATAAAATAAGAGTCTTACATACTCAAAAGTGTTTAATTAATGTTTATTGTCGAGCATAAAATAGTGAATTTTTTCATAATCTGAAAAATCGTATTCTCATTCTGGTAGCTAAAACTCAGATTAATATTGTTGGAATTCACCCTCTTTTTTTACATATCATCTTGGCTTATTTAAATCTTTGAATTTGAAAATGAATTTAATTACGTTTGAAGTGCAATAAAAGGTTTACATTAACCAAAATATCTGAGTATTTTTTAGTGTCGAACATAAGAAACTGAATTTTCTCATGAACTGAAAAATCGAATTAGGTTTCTTGGAGATTAAACCCAGATTAGTAATGTTGGAAATTATCCTCTTCTTCTGTATATCATGTAGTATTATCGGAAAATTCAGATTCGAAAATAAATATCGTTTTTTTTCGAGTGAAATAAAAGGTTTACATCCACAAAAATGCCTCAGTGTTGTTTAGTGTCGAACCAAAAAAAGCGAATTTTGCCATAAACGGGCAAAACGTATTAGGAATCTGGTAGCTAAAACTCAGTTCAATAATGTTGGTATTCACCATCTTTTTTTACATATTATCTTTGCTTAACTAAAACTTTCAATTTAAAAACAGATATCATTTTTTTTGCAGTGCAATAAAAGGTGTACATGAACCAAAATGTCTGAGTATTTTTTAGTGTCGAACATAAGAAACAGAATTTTCTCATGAACTGAAAAGTCGTATTAGGAATCTTGTAGCTGAAACCCAGATTAGTAATGTTGGAAATTATCCTCTTTTTCTGCATATCACCTTGTATTATCAAAAAATTCAAATTTGAAAATAAATATGATTTCGTTTCAAGTAAAATAAATCACTTACATACACTATAATGCCTCAGTGTTGTTTAGTGTCGAACCAAAAAAAGCGAATTTTGCCATAAACTGGGAAATCATATTAGGATTCTGGTAGCTTAAACGCATATTAGTAATGTTGGATTTGATCTTCTTTTTCTACATATCATCTAGTATTATCGGAAAATTCAAATTCGAAAATAAATATCAATTTTTTTCAGGTGAAATAACAGGTTTACATCCACTAAAATGCCTGAGTAGTGTTTAGTGTCGAACCTATGAAAGTGAATTTTGCCATAAACTGGAAAATCATATTAGAATTCTGGTAGCTTAAGCCCAGATTAGTAATGGAATTCATCCTCCTTTTTTACATATCATTTCGTTTTATCGAACAATTCAAATTTTATAATTAATAAATTTTGTTTTATGTAAAACAAGAGTGTTACATATTCAAAAGTGTTTAATTAATGTTTATTGTCGAGCATAAAATAGTGAATTTTTTCATAATCTGAAAAATCGTATTCTCATTCTGGTAGCTAAAACTCAGATTAATATTGTTGGAATTCACCCTCTTTTTTTACATAACCTCTTGGGTTATTTAAAACTTTCATATTAAAAATAAATATCATTACGTTTCAAGTGCAATAAAAGGTTTATATGAACCAAAATTTCTGAGTATTTTTTAGTGTCGAACATAAGAAACTGAATTTTCTCATGAACTGAAAATCTGTATGAGGATTCTTGTAGCTTAAACCCAGATTTGTAATGTTGGATTTAATCCTCTTTTTCTACATATCATCTAGTATTATCGGAAAACTCAAATTCGAAAATAAATATCATTTTTTTTCATGTGAAATAAAAGCATTACATACAGATAAATGGCTGAGTAGTGTTTAGTGTCGTACCTATAAAAGTGAATTTTAATATAAACTGGAAAATCATATTCGGATTCTGGTAGCTTAGGCCCAGATTAGTAATGGAATTCATCCTCCTTCTTTACATATCTCGTTTTATCGAACAATTCAAATTTCATAATCAATAAAATTTGTTTCAAATAAAATAACAGTGTTACATACTCAAAAGTGTTTAATTCATGTTTATTGTCGAGCATAAAATAGTGAATTTTTTCATAATCTGAAAAATCGTAATCTCATTCTGGTAGCTAAAACTCAGATTAATATTGTTTGAATTCGCCCACTTTTTTTACATATCGTCTTGGGTTAGTTAAAACTTTCATTTTAAAAATAAATATCATTACGTTTCAAGTGGAATAAAAGGTTTACATGAACCAAAATGTCTGAGTATTTTTTAGTGTCGAACATAAGAAACTGAATTTTCTCATGAACTGAAAATCAGTATGAGGATTCTTGTAGCTTAAACCCAGATTTGTAATGTTGGATTTAATCCTCTTTTTCTACATATCATCTAGTATTATCGGAAAATTCAAATTCGAAAATAAATATCATTTTTTTCATGTGAAATAAAAGGATTACATACACTTAAATGGCTGAGTAGTGTTTAGTGTCGAACCTATAAAAGTGAATTTTAATATAAACTGGAAAATCATATTCGGATTCTGGTAGCTTAGGCCCAGATTAGTAATGGAATTCAAACTCCTTTTTTACATATCTTGTTTTATCGAACATATCAAATTTCATAATCAATAAAATTCGTTTCAAATAAAATAAGAGTGTTACATACTCAAAAGTGTTTAATTCACGTTTATTGTCGAGCATAAAATAGTGAATTTTTTCATAATCTGAAAAATCGTAATCTCATTCTGGTAGCTAAAACTCAGATTAATATTGTTTGAATTCGCCCACTTTTTTTACATATCGTCTTGGGTTAGTTAAAACTTTCATTTTAAAAATAAATATCATTACGTTTCAAGTGGAATAAAAGGTTTACATGAACCAAAATGTCTGAGTATTTTTTAGTGTCGAACATAAGAAACTGAATTTTCTCATGAACTGAAAATCAGTATGAGGATTCTTGTAGCTTAAACCCAGATTTGTAATGTTGGATTTAATCCTCTTTTTCTACATATCATCTAGTATTATCGGAAAATTCAAATTCGAAAATAAATATCATTTTTTTCATGTGAAATAAAAGGATTACATACACTTAAATGGCTGAGTAGTGTTTAGTGTCGAACCTATAAAAGTGAATTTTAATATAAACTGGAAAATCATATTCGGATTCTGGTAGCTTAGGCCCAGATTAGTAATGGAATTCAAACTCCTTTTTTACATATCTTGTTTTATCGAACATATCAAATTTCATAATCAATAAAATTCGTTTCAAATAAAATAAGAGTGTTACATACTCAAAAGTGTTTAATTAATGTTTATTGTCCACCATAAAAAAGTGAAATTTTTCATAAACTGAAAAATCGTATTCTCATTCTGGTAGCTAAAACTCAGATTAATATTGTTGGAATTCACTCACTTTTTTTACATATCATCTTGGCTTATTTAAATCTTTGAATTTGAAAATGAATTTAATTACGTTTGAAGTGCAATAAAAGGTTTACATTAACCAAAATATCTGAGTGTTTTTTAGTGTCGAACATAAGAAACTGAATTTTCTCATGAACTGAAAAATCGAATTAGGTTTCTTGTAGATTAAACCCAGATTAGTAATGTTGGAAATTATCCTCTTTTTCTGTATATCATGTAGTATTATCGGAAAATTCAGATTCGAAAATAAATATCATTTTTTTCATGTGTAATAAAAGGTTTACATACACTAAAATGCCTGAGTAGTGTTTAGTGTCGAACCTATAAAAGTGAATTTTGCCATAAACTGAAAAATCGTATTCTCATTCTGGTAGCTAAAACTCAGATTAATATTGTTGGAATTCACTCACTTTTTTTACATATCATCTTGGCTTATTTAAATCTTTGAATTTGAAAATGAATTTAATTACGTTTGAAGTGCAATAAAAGGTTTACATTAACCAAAATATCTGAGTGTTTTTTAGTGTCGAACATAAGAAACTGAATTTTCTCATGAACTGAAAAATCGAATTAGGTTTCTTGTAGATTAAACCCAGATTAGTAATGTTGGAAATTATCCTCTTTTTCTGTATATCATGTAGTATTATCGGAAAATTCAGATTCGAAAATAAATATAATTTTTTTCATGTGTAATAAAATGTTTACATGAACCAAAATGTCTGAGTAGTGTTTAGTGTCGAACCAAAAAAGTGAATTTTGCAATAAACGGGCAAAACATATTGGGATTCCGGTAGCTAAAACTCAGATTAATATTGTTGGAATTCACCCTGTTTTTTTACATATCATCTTGGCTTATCTAAAACGTTCTATTTGAAAACAGATATCATTTTTTTTGCAGTGCAATAAAAGGTGTACATGAACAAAAATGTCTGAGTATTGTTTAGTGTCGACCATAAAAAATTGAATTTTATCATGAACTGGAAAATCGTATCAGGATTCTTTTAGCTCAAACCCAGACTAGTAATGTTGGAAATCATCCTCTTTTTCTGCATATCACCTTGTATTATCAAAAAATTCAAATTTGAAAATAAATATGATTTCGTTTCAAGTAAAATAAAAGACTTACATACACTATAATGCCTCAGTAGTGTTTAGTGTCGAACCAAAACAAGTGAATTTTGCCATAAACGGGCAAAACGTATTAGGATTCTGGTAGCTAAAACTCAGTTCAATAATGTTGGTATTCACCATCTTTTTTCACATATCATCTTGGTTTATTTAAATCATTGAATTTGAAAATAAATTTAATTACGTTTGAAGTGCAATAAAAGGTTTACATTAACCAAAATATCTGAGTATTTTTTAGTGTCGAACATAAGAAACTGAATTTTCTCATGAACTGAAAAATCGAATTAGGTTTCTTGTAGATTAAACCCAGATTAGTAATGTTGGAAATTATCCTCTTTTTCTGTATATCATGTAGTATTATCGGAAAATTCAGATTCGAAAATAAATATCTTTTTTTCGATTGAAATAAAAGGTTTACATCCACAAAAATGGCTCAGTAGTGTTCAGTGTCGAACCTATAAAAGTGAATTTTGCCATAAACTGGAAAATCATATTAGGATTCTGGTAGCTTAAACCCAGATTAATAATGGAATTCATTCTCTTTTTTTACATATCATCTCGTTTTATCGAAAAATTCAAATTTCATAATTAATAAAATTCGTTTCAAGTAAAATAACAGTGTTACATACTCAAAAGTGTTTAAGTAATGTTTATTGTCCAGCATAAAATAGTGAATTTTTTCATAAACTGAAAAATCGTATTCTCTTTCTGGTAGCTAAAACTCAGATTAATATTGTTTGAATTCACCCTCTTTTTTTACATATCCTCTTGGGTTATTTAAAACTTTCATTTTAAAAATAAATATCATTACGTTTCAAGTACAATAAAAGGTTTATATGAACCAAAATTTCTGAGTATTTTTTAGTGTCGAACATAAGAAACTGAATTTTCTTATAAACTGGGAAATCATATTAGCATTCTGATAGCTTAAACCCAGATTAGTTATGGAATTCACCCTCTTTTTATACATATCATCTTGGCTTATCTAAAACCTTCAATTTAAAAATAAATATCATTTCGTTTCAAGTACAATAAAAGGTTTACATGAACCAAAATGTCTGAGTAGTGTTTAGTGTCGAATATAAGAAACTGAATTTTCTCATGAACTGAAAAGTAGTATGAGGATTCTTGTAGCTTAAACCCAGATTTGTAATGTTGGATTTAATCCTCTTTTTCTACATATCATCTAGTATTATCGGAAAATTCAAATTCGAAAATAAATATCATATTTTTTCCAGTGATATAAAAGGTTTACGTACACTAAAATGCCTGAGTAGTGTTTAGTGTCGAACCTAAAAAAGTGAATTTTTCCATAAACTGGGAAATCATATTAGGATTCTGGTAGCTTAAACGCAGATTAGTAATGGAATTCATCCTCCTTTTTTACATATCATTTCGTTTTATCGAACAATTCAAATTTTATAATTAATAAATTTTGTTTCAAGTAAAATAAGAGTGTTACATACTCAAAAGTGTTTAAGAAATGTTTATTGTCCAGCATAAAATAGTGAATTTTATCATATACTGAAAAATCGTATTCTCATTCTGGTAGCTAAAACTCAGATTAATAGTGTTGGAATTCACCCACTTTTTTTACATATCGTCTTGGGTTATTTAAAACTTTCATTTTAAAAATAAATATCATAAAGTTTCAAGTGGAATAAAAGGTTTACATGAACCAAAATGTCTGAGAATTTTTTAGTGTCGAACATAAGAAACTGAATTTTCTCATGAACTGGAAAATCATATTAGGATTATGGTAGCTTAAACCCAGATTTGTAATGTTGGATTTAATCCTCTTTTTCTACATATCATCTAGTATTATCGGAAAATTCAAATTCGAAAATAAATATCATTTTTTCATGTGAAATAAAAGGATTACATACACTTAAAAGGCTGGGTAGTGTTTAGTGTCGAACCTATAAAAGTCAATGAAAGACACAATGATTATGAAAATAATACAAATTGAATTTATTTTACTGGTTAAAATTTCCGGATATACATTCGTTAAGACAATTCTTATATAATGTAGGCACAGGCTGATTGGTACGTAGGTGAGAAAGAGACAAAGAATAATGATAGAGAGAGAGAGAGAGGTTCGGTACCTTTATGATTCTTAAGTTGTGTTGAGTTTTAATCCACACGGCGGTGAGTTGTAAGTACTGGATCCCCACAGGTGTATTCCAAGTGTGTGAGAGAGACGGAGTTATAGGCCGCACAGTTATATTCCGTAAAGGGCGGTGATCCAAATTTATGACACTGTTCGAAGATCTTTACAAAGATCTATACAAGTCCACGATGACTTTTACGACTCCCGAACTTTGATTTCAAATTGTCCCGGTCGAATTTTATTAATCTCAAACTCAGATATTTTCGAAGTTAAATTGAAATGCTGCACTGGACTATTGTCGCGAGACCGGTTATAAATCCGAAGGAAAATTTAAGTGTCGAACTAGACGAAGAATTTACTGACTGCTTTCTCTTGGTGTGGGCCTCTTTTATATTTTTTCATACAAATTGACGGTCAGCGAAAATCATGGCGTAGTCATATCTTTTTAGAGGAGAAGGGGCCTATACTGCTCCCTACTTCCCCTACTCCCTATTCCCCTTTATCGATTTTCTCATAGATTTCTTAACTCAATCCAGCCTGTGTGTATTATATACATTCAAATACGTCGCGGGACGTGTCACCTCCCCCCTCAGTTCGAGCGCGGGGAGTTCACGATCCGCGATCGAAACTTCGGTAGAAGAATACATTTTTAATCCAAGGTGCTTACTCAATCAAGTACATATTTTCAATTTAATTTGCCAATTTATAACATAAAAATTTTGTTTATACATAATTATAGGAATTGACATTTTCAATTATTGTTGCGAATTAAAAATTTATATCAAGTTTTACATAAATGCTTAGTAATAACGGAGGATACAAGTCTGGAAATATTACAATCATTGATTACATATGTTATAGTGGTGATTAGGTAATTTAACAATTTTTTCTTTGATTGATAATAACTATTCAAACTTACAACATGATGATTGTTGATAAAAAGAAGATTAAAAATTGTAAAATTTCATCGATTAGATATAAAATAGTAAAGAGCAATTTACAAGTATTACGATGGTTGATGTATACATTAGTAAGAAGAGAAATTGACATATATAATATTAATAATACAGATTAAAAATAATATTTAGATCGTTGATAACATATATTAATTAATAGACGTTGTAACTTGGTACATTGAAGAGAAAAAACTTGGTTAAGTCTAAAATTGATTTCTTCAAAACATGGCATAGCTATTGGTTATTATTACTTTTACATGTTTCTAAAAATTAATTTCATGAACTTCAATTTCATTGGTGTATTATTAAATGGATAAAATAATCATAAGAAAAACAATTTTACAGAATCACAGGGTAATAGATTTTCCTACAATTCTTGTACTTTTAATTTTTTTTCTAATCTTTCTTGTAAAATTAATAGAGTTATTTGTGCATGAAACATATGAAGAATAGTAATTATTCAATTTGTTATTGTTGCACATTAATTTCTATTGGAAAAGCAATTTTTACATTAACAATTTTGTAACGCCATCGCATAGTATACATTTACAGACTCAATATTTGTAGAAACTGTTCTTCCAATAGGATGGGAATCAAGAAAAGTTCCCTTGATGGAAGAAAAAACAAAATTGAAATTATATTTACGATGGCACCGATTATGAAGTGCTTATTTATTCTTGTCAGAAAAAGTCTTTTTTTTTATCCAAAAAAGAAGAAAAATACAAATATTTTCTATATTTTTCTTTAAGTGATAAAATATAATGTTGACTCGAATGAAAACTAGCATTTGTCTTTCTAAAAAGGTTATTAGTTTGTTTTTTGAAAGGTTGGTGAACAAAAATAAAATTGATTAAATTAAATGCAAAGAAATTACACGTAAGAATTTTAATGAAATATAATTTCTTTGTGATGATATTAGATTATTAGTTTTTGCTGAACAGAAGAGAAAAGTTAAACATTTTTGATTAATTTGATAGATACTTGCTAGTTTGAGAAGTTTAATTTACTCTGAAAAAAAAAGACACGAAATATATTGAAATTTTTTGATTGGTATTTGAAGGTACAGTGAGCTTCTCGAATCTCTGAAATAGAAAAAATAAGATTAGAATAAAATTTCAAAAGATCTTTTGTTTAAAACATTTCCTGGTTTAGTTATTCTAAACGCTTTGGTTGTATGCAAAGTTTATATTATTTTAGGTTTGGATTCAAATTCAGTTAATCAATTTTGTATATTCATGTGCGATCTTTTTATTCGATTAATGTGAACTACTGTCGGTTTTCCTTTTACGTTGATTTTTACATTTCCTTTTCCTAGTACATCTAAAACTTCGTGAGGTCCTGTGTATTGATTATCCAGCTTTTCAATTTTTTCTACTTTTAATAAAAATACGTTGTCTCCAATTTTTACTTCTAAAGGATTTATTTTTTTATCATAATATATTTTCGATTTTTCTTTTGCTGAAATAAGATTCTCTCTTGCTTGGGTTCGCATTTCGTGTAGTTGAGTTACGAAATTAATTAAATAATCATCATACGTTTGTAATTTTTCTTGTTGTGATAAAGGTTCGCTGGAAGGTTCACGAGCTAATTTACCAAAAACCAATTCATAGGGTGTGCATTTTGTGCCTTCATGTACACTAGTATTATACGAGAACATTGCTAGTTCAAGCCAATCATCCCATTCTGAATTTTTTGCAACAAATTGTTTGAGATATTCTCCTAAAACATGATGTGAACGTTCTAATGACCCGTTTGATTGAGGGTGAAAAGCTGTGGTACGAAATTGTTTAATTCTAAAACGTTGTGCCAATCTTCTTAATAAATTACTTTAAAAATCTCTGCCTTGGTCAGTAAGTACTCCTTTTGGTGATCCAAATATGCAAATAAATTTTTTCACAAAAGCATCTGCTATTGTACTAGCTTGGTGATTAGGAAGAGGTATTGCTAAAGAATATTTGGTAAAATTGTCTTGTATCGTTAGAATATATAAGTTACCAGATTTTGTTTCAGGTAGTGGACCAACAATGTCCATTGATATTTTTTCAAAAGCAGTAGTGGGTATGTCTGTGATTACCATAGGATTTTTTGTTTTGACTCTGATTAATTTTTTTTAGTTGACATTGTAAACAGCCTTGAATATATTTTTGAATGTCTACTTTCATATTTTCCCAAAAAAATTTTTGGCGAATTCGACTATAAGTTTTTGTGACGCCTTTATGGCCTCCTAATGCTGAAGAATGAGCTTCTTCGATTAAATGAGTTCGTTGTTCTTTTGTTGGATATTGCGTTATTCCATTGCAAACTATAATTTTTGTAGTTGAATTTGAAAAAATTGAGTCAAAAATTGATTTCACTTCTTCCCAAAGTATATGATTAATTCTGGAAGTTTTAGAAATACTAATTGACCGTAACTTCAGGTTTTGAGATAATTCATGTAATGAGTATATTGATAATTTTATATTATTTAATGTTTTGGATAAATTGTCTTTAGTTTCTTCTTCAATTGGAAGTGCAAAATGCTAGTAGTTTCCTTTTTTAATCTCTTTTGCTATTCCCTTTTGTAAATTTTTAAATTTTGGTAATGTTTCACGTTTTTCTAAAGTTTTTGATCCGTTGTCGCGAGGAGTTCCATTTGTTGTAACAAAGTATGCATAATTATCTTTTCGCATAGTTAATTGATCGCGACATTCAACTAAATTTTTTTCTTGTTATAATTTTTTCTGTTTGAGAGTTTATAGGAGGAGGTTCTGGGGGTGGACGATTATAATTATCATGATCTTTATCGATTTTTTCACAATTTATTTGAGATCTTCGGTTTAATCTCAAATTTTCTTCAAAATAAGGCTCTTCAAATTCTTCTTCCAATTTTTCTTCTTGGTTTTCTTCAAACTTCTCTTCAAAATTTTTCTCAAGATTGTCTTCAAAATTTTCTTTAGAATTCTGTTCGAAATTCTTTTCAAAATCGTCTTCAAGATCATCTTCAAAATTATCTTCCAAATTTTCTTCATAATTTTCTCCATCATTTCCTTCGTGTGAGGTTTCAATGTCGTTGATTTCATCTTCTGAGGTTGAGAAATAATTTTCACTGTCATCACTTTCGAATTCATTAATATTTTTTTGCTTTTTGGCATTCTTCTTTTTTCTGTTTTTTGCTTGATTTTGTTTCAAATAATCTAAATAATCAGGATCAGAGTCGGAATCTGATTCTACTTTTGTTCGGCTTCCCTTTTGCATATTTATTTCTGGTAATTCGTTTTCAAATATTTGTTTTCTTGGTCTACCTCTCTTTCTTTTTGTTTGGGAGGGAATATTTTTTAAATTTGTAAGTAGATTTTTTCTTGGCCTACCTCGTGATTTTTTCACAAGAGGTTTAGAAGAAAAATTTTCGTCTAATTTTTCTTGAGTTTCATTTCGATTCATATTTTTTGCTTTATCTTGGTCTATTCTCTTTTGAGCTCTTGTAGTAATAGTTTTCCATGATAAATTTTCGTATTTTTTGGAAAACATTGGACTTAATAAAAATATTGTCATAAAAATAAGTCTTGAAGCCATATTTTTGAATAAATTTGTGTATTTTAAAATATTCTTACCAATCTCACTAAATGATTCTTCACTAAGGAATTCTTGTAAAAATTCTGGAATTTTTTTGTCAATATTTAATATTTGGGCTTCTGGAATTTCGCTAAAATGATCTACGTCGTCTGGTACCATTCCTGGATTCAAGTTTTTTCTTTTTAAAGGTCTTACCTTATTTTTAGAGTTTTCTTGTTTATTTCTTGTAAAAGTTTTCTTGGAAAACGTTTTTTCTTGAGAAGTCATGAAGGTATCATTGTCATCAACTTGTAAATATTTTGATTTTTTCTGGCTATCATCAATAGGTTTTCTTAAGAGAGCATCTGCATTTACATTCATTTTTCCTGCTTTGTAAATTACATCAAAATCATATTCTGAGAGTTTTAATCTCCAACGTGAAACTCGTGAACAAGGGTCTTTAGAATTTTGAAACCAAACTAGAGGTTTGTGATCAGTCACTAAAGTAAATTTTCTTCCATACAAATAAGGACGAAAATGAGTTACACAAAATATTATAGCAAGAGCTTCTTTTTCATATGTATCATATTTTTTCTCAGTATCACTTAGACTACGTGAAGCATATGCTATTGGTTTATCTTTACCTATTTTACCTTGTGATAAAATACCTCCTATTGCAAATCCTGAGGCATCTGTTGTGAGTATAAAAGGTTGAGAAAAATCAGGTCGTTGTAAAAGTGGTTCTTCACATAATTTTGCTTTTAAAATTTCGAAAGCTGCTTGTTGTTTTTCTGTCCAATTAAAAGGTGTATCTTTTTTCAGAAGTTGGTTTAAAGGACTTGCAATTTTTGAAAATCCATCAATAAATCGTCTATAATATCCTGCTAAGCCTAAAAATTGTTTAACATTTTTCTGTGTTTTTGGAATTGGAAAGTTTTTTACAGCTAATATCTTTTTTGGATCTGGACGTACTCCATTTTTATCAATTATATGACCTAAATATCCTACTTCAGGTCGTAAAAATTCGCATTTGTCTGGTTGTAAGTGAAGATTTGCTTTTCTAATTCTTTCTGCTAAATTGTTGAATTTAATTTCGTGCTCTTCTAGAGTATTTGCATATATAACTATGTCATCAAGATATACAAAAAGTTCCGTTCCGATTAATCCAGTTAATGTTAAATCCAATAATCTTCGAAATGTGGCTGGTGCAGTTTTTTTAAACCGAAAGGCATTCTATCGAATTCGTAATGACCGTGAGGTGTGGAAAATGCGGTTTTATGAGAGTCTTTTGGGTCCATTTTTATATGGTGAATACCGGTAGCTAAATCAAACACTGAAAAATATTTTGATGACCCTAGAGAATCAAGTATATCGTTTATATTAGGTAGAGGATACGAATCGCCAATTGTTTTTTCATTTAATTTACGAAAATCAAGAACCATTCTCCATTTTATTTTTTCCTTGGGAGTCAGGTTTTTAGGAACTATCCACACTGGAGTGTTATATGGTGATTGTGAGGCCTTGATTATTTTATTTTTTAATAATTCATCGACTTGTCTTGTAATTTCTTCCTTGTGAACTGGGGGAAATCTATATTGTCTTGAAAAATTGGAGCGTCATCTACAGTAGGAATTGAATGTTGTAATACATTAGTAGCTTCAAGTGGTTCTCCTGGGATTTGAAATCTGTCTGCATTATTTTTAATTAATTTTTCTACATGTTCATATTCATCTTGATTTATGTGGTCTAATCGAAGAAGTTTTTTAATAGATTCTACTCTGTCTTCGTCTGTTACATTATAAAATTTACATGAGTCAATTAGAGAATTGTCAGTTTTTAAAAAGTTATTTAATATTTTACTTGATAAATCTTCGTTATTTGTTTGTTTGAAATTAATTAAATTTTCAATTTGTTTATAACATTCTTGTTCTTCAAAGACTTCTAAATTAACTAATGGGACGGATAATGTAATTGGGATTTCATTTGTGTTTGCAAATTTTAAATAAGATTTTCCTCTGTGATTTTTTACAACTGCGTCACCTACGTAGACGCCATCTTGGATATGTAATCGAGGTACATACCCTTCACTCTTTTCTGTATTTTTTATATCAACATAAAATGTTGTCACTGTTCGAGCTGGAATAGTAAATGTATTGGTAGATTTAAAAGGGTAACAGTGGTTCTCAATTTCTAAGCATTTTGAAGTATAGTTTATATTCACAATTAATTCTGATCCTAATACTCCATCTTCTTCTACTGGGATTTCATTGGGAATAATGTTAAATATCGTTGAATAACCAAAAATGTTTATTTTTACCTGTCCTAACGTGTAAAGTGGTAAATCATTAATTCCTGTAAGTTTCAATACGTTTTGGCTATTCATGGGTACTTCAGGGTTGAGAACCTTTTGTTTAATTAAATTTCGAGCAGCACCAGTATCAATCATCATGTGTGTTGGATTTTTTAAACCTTCCGTTGATATTATAATTGATGGAATTGAAGTGGACTTTGAAATATTTATTGTTGTTGTTGTATGATCGTTAGAAGTGGATGCCAGTGGTTCTCGATTTATGCTTTCCTCAGTGCACCCGTGCTGGGGAGAGCTTTGGAGTTTTCCTGATTAGCTGTTTGTGATTGGTTATTCGGTCGTATCTTGCAATCTCGTACTAAATGACCGGGTTGTTTACAGTAATTGCAAATTATTTCAGTATAACTTGAATTTTGTTGAGTGTTATTATTTTGTAAAAATCTATTTTCATATGGTTTATTTCGATTTTGAAACTGTCCTGAGTTAAAGTTTTTATACTGTCCTGGATTCAATTGTCTATTAGTATTATTAACATTATCGTTATTATTGTAAAAATTTCTAGGAAAATTATTATTATTGTTGTATCTTTGTTGTAAAAAATTATTATTGTTGTTTCTATAATTGTTATTTCTATTTTGTAAAAAATGATTGTTGTTATTATTAAAATTATAATTTTTATTTCTCAAAAAATTGTTATTTGGAAAATTATTGTAATTGTTTTTTGCAAAATTATTATTATTATTACCTCTTTCACCATTGAAATTAATATATCTTCGTTGGTTAGGATTCAACAAATTTTGTTGTTTATTCTTAAGAACTGCATCTTGAGCTTTACTTAAATGAAAACATTTTTCAGTTGTGTGACCTGTTTTTTTACGAATTAAAAAAATAGTTTTGTTTTTAAGTGCTACGTTAAATCAGGTTGTTTTGCAATTTTTATTATTAGTTGATTCATCATCTTTTGAATAATCCATGTTTTTATTTCTTCGTAGTGCGGAATTTGCAGCTAATCTTAGTTCTATGTCTATTGTATCATTAACTACTTCCTTAAATGTGTCCTTTTCTTCCACACGAATTTCTAACTCAGGACGCAAACCGCGTATAAAACATTGAATTACATCTCTTTCTAAATTTTGTTTAAAAGCATTATCTACCTGACCGTCATTATTAAGTCTGTGAGCATCTTCTATTCTATCAGCAATTTCTTTAATTCTAGCAGCATAGGAAAGGACATTTTCTATTTCCCACATAAATGTATTACCTAATTCTCCCTGCAATTGATATACGCTTTTCGCAGGGGCATATACTCTTTTCAATTTTTCTATTAATTCCTCTATTGTTGCATACGTTGACCCAAAAATACATTTTCGTGCCTCACCAGACAATTTACCTCTCAATAGACGTGCAAGATTTTCTTGGGCAGCAGGTGTCGGCAGCATTGCCTTTGCTTCCATGCAACCCTCAATAAAATGGGACAATGGGAGGTTACTTCCGTCGAACAAAGGGACCACCTCTAGCGCGTCGCGTAAGGATACCTGCTGGCTGTTAGGTATGGCTACGGCCATCTCTTCGTTGTTTACTATTACGGGATTATCCTGATTTATGACTTCTGTATCGCTTTTGTCGTCGTCACTATCGTTGTTACTAATTAGAGAGTCGCGTGCCAATGAGGTTTTCAATTTTTCTTTCAAGGTTCTTTTTTCTATTGTTATTACCGTTGAGCTTAGCAAGTTAGATCCGTCAAAATAAGATAACTCGTTCGTTAAAGTTTGATCTTGATTACTAGATCCTGTCACAATGCTCAAATCTGGACAGAAACTTGAATGAAATCCGCTAGTATTACTAGAATTTTCACTTGATATGGTTTGATCATTAATTAGAGTCTTGTCGAAACGTGAATCGTCTAGCTGAAGAGTGTTATCTAATTCTTGTTCAGCAGAAAAAGTGTTTAAAATATCCTTGTATTTATTATAATCGACTAAATTTTCTTTGATTTTACCTGATCTTTTTATTTTCATGGAATCTATTTGATTCTGATCGACAATTTTTGCGAGTTGATTGTCTGTTTTGTTTTACTACGCGTAATAACTTTTTGGGCGGATTCTACAGGGGTATTTGAATTTGACATTGAGTCATTATAAATTTACAGTTTCTTTTTGTTGAGCGTTATCTTAGATTATTTATTGTTAATTATCGATTGTTTATAACAATTTAAAAAAACTACATGTAAAATTTTGTTTGTAAATAAAGTGAAATTAGTAAAAATATAATTTTAATTTATAAAAATTCAAAAAAAATTATAATAATAACTTCAATATAGAATTTAATTATTTTTATTTGTTTATAACAATAATTAATATTTTTACTCTTTCATTAGGAAATAAGATAATAAAATGAAAATATAAATCTATAAAATATTCAAATAAATAAATAATCGCTCAATTTTCGTAAAATTATAATGTTAAATAATACATTTCTTAAAATTATAACAATATATATATATATGTATATATTTTGTACCAACCACGTGCGTCTTATAAATTATAATGATCTATTTTATTAATTTATTGAATTATAAATTGTTTTTTAAATAAATAAAATTGTTTATAACAAGGATCAGATAAGATTCGAGTTATGCACAATTTATTTTTCTCTAGACTGGACAAGTTAGGCTCAAGCTCAGATCCTTGGACAATCTTTGCAAATAAAAATATTCTGTTCCTTAACAGAGTTAAAATTAAAGTTATAAACAATACAATCACAAGCACTTCGAACTTCCAACCAACTTCGTTGGTTCAACGTACCCAAAAGGGACTTATACTCTCGTGTGCTGTTTTTTTTTGTTTGTTTTAACTTAAATCAAAACTTAGTTAACAAATTAGAATAATTTTTTAAATAAGATAAGTTACTTAATCACTTAGGTTAGCCTCAAGGTCAGATCCCTGCGTGATTTTTCAAACTTATTTTATTTTATACAATTTATATAAATTATAAAATTTCAAAGAAATGATTTGTTTATTAAATCATTAAGGTTAGCCTCAAGGTCAAATCCCTTTGTGATATAACAAATCTATTTTATTGAAATTTCAAGTTACAAGTTGAAATAATATTTCATAATCATTTATTTATTCACTAGAAATAATCAATGTGTTAATTTTCAATTGACTTGTGTTTCCCGGGCCGATGCACCAGAAAAAAGGAAGTATGTTACGTCACAAATGCGTAAATACTTACTTTGATCGAAGATTCCTCGTTTTAAGTTAGGATCGAATGATCCTCGCTTAGGGATGAGGATAAGTCAATGAAAGACACAATGATTATGAAAATAATACAAATTGAATTTATTTTACTGGTAAAAATTTCCGGATATACATTCGTTAAGACAATTCTTATATAATGTAGGCACAGGCTGATTGATACGTAGGTGAGAAAGAGACAAAGAATAAAGATAGAGAGAGAGAGGTTCGGTACCTTTATGATGCGTAAGTTGTGTTGAGGTTTAATCCACACGGCGGTGAGTTGTAAGTACTGGATCCCCACAGGTGTATTCCAAGTGTGTGAGAGAGACGGAGTTATAGGCCGCACAGTTATATTCCGTAAAGGGCGGTGATCCAAATTTATGACACTGTTCGAAGATCTTTACAAAGATCTATACAAGTCCACGATGACTTTTACGACTCCCGAACTTTGATTTCAAATTGTCCCGGTCGAATTTTATTAATCTCAAACTCAGAGATTTTCGAAGTTAAATTGAAATGCTGCACTGGTCTATTGTCGCGACACCGGTTATAAATCCGAAGGAAAATTTAAGTGTAGAACTAGACGAAGAATTTACTGACTGCCTTCTCTTGGTCTGGGCCTCTTTTATATTTTTTCATACAAATTGACGGTCAGCGAAAATCATGACGTAGTCATATCTTCTTAGAGGAGAAGGGGCCTATACTGCTCCCTACTTCCCCTACTCCCTATTCCCCTCTATCGATTTTCTCATAGATTTCTTAACTCAATCCAGCCTGTGTGTATTATATACATTCAAATACGTCGCGGGACGTGACAATATCATCTAGTATTATCGGAAAATTCAAATTCGAAAATAATTATCTTTTTTTTTCGAGTGAAATAAAAGGCTTACATCCACAAAAATGACTGAGTAGTGTTCAGTGTCGAACCTAAAAAAGTGAATTTTAATATAAACTGGAAAATCATATTCGGATTCTGGTAGCTGAAGCCCAGATTAGTAATGTTGGAAATTATCCTCTTTTTCTGCATATCACCTTGTATTATCAAAAAATTCAAATTTGAAAATAAATATGATTTCGTTTCAAGTAAAATAAAAGACTTACATACACTATAATGCCTCAGTGTTGTTTAGTGTCGAACCAAAAAAAGCGAATTTTGCCATAAACGGGCAAAACGTATTAGGAATCTGGTAGCTAAAACTCAGTTCAATAATGTTGGTATTCACCATCTTTTTTCACATATCATCTTGGTTTATTTAATACATTGAATTTGAAAATAAATTTAATTACGTTTCAAGGGCAATAAAAGTGTTACATGAACAAAAATGTCTGAGTATTGTTTAGTGTCGACCATAAAAAAATGAAAATTATCATGAACTGGAAAATCGTATCAGGATTCTTTTAGCTCAAACCCAGACTAGTAATGTTGGAAATCATCCTCTTTTTCTGCATGTCATCTAGTATTATCGGAAAATTCAAATTCGAAAATAAATATCATTTTTTTTCGAGTGAAATAAAAGGTTTACATACACAATAATGCCTGAGTAGTGTTCAGTGTCGAACCTATAAAAGTGAATTTGCCATAAACTGGAAAATCATATTAGGATTCTGGTAGCTTAAAGCCAGATTAGTAATGGAATTCATCCTCTTTTTTTACATATCATCTCGTTTTATCGAAAAATTCAAATTTAATAATTAATAAAATTAATTTCAAGTAAAATAAGAGTGTTACATACTCAAAAGTGTTTAAGTAATGTTTATTGTCGAGCATAAAATAGTGAGTTTTTTCATATACTGAAAAATCGTATTCTCTTTCTGGTAGCTAAAACTCAGATTAATATTGTTTGAATTCGCCCACTTTTTTTACATATCGTCTTGGGTTAGTTAAAACTTTCATTTTAAAAATAAATATCATTACGTTTCAAGTGGAATAAAAGGTTTACATGAACCAAAATGTCTGAGTATTTTTTAGTGTCGAACATAAGAAACTGAATTTTCTCATGAACTGAAAATCAGTATGAGGATTCTTGTAGCTTAAACCCAGATTTGTAATGTTGGATTTAATCCTCTTTTTCTACATATCATCTAGTATTATCGGAAAATTCAAATTCGAAAATACATATCATTTTTTTCATGTGAAATAAAAGGATTACATACACTTAAATGGCTGAGTAGTGTTTAGTGTCGAACCTATAAAAGTGAATTTTAATATAAACTGGAAAATCATATTCGGATTCTGGTAGCTTAGGCCCAGATTAGTAATGGAATTCATCCTCCTTTTTTACATATCTCGTTTTATCGAACAATTCAAATTTCATAATCAATAAAATTTGTTTCAAATAAAATAACAGTGTTACATACTCAAAAGTGTTTAATTCATGTTTATTTGTCGATCATAAAATATTGAATTTTTTCATAATCTGAAAAATCGTAATCTCATTCTGGTAGCTAAAACTCACATTAATATTGTTGGAATTCACCCACTTTTTTTACATTTTGTCTTGGGTTATTTAAAACTTTCACTTTAAAAATAAATATCATTAATTTTCAAGTGGAATAAAAGGTTTACATGAACCAAAATGTCTGAGTATTTTTTAGTGTCGAACATAAGGAACTGAATTTTCTCATGAACTGTAAAATCATATTAGGATACTGGTAGCTTAAAGCCAGATTAGTAATGGAATTCATCCTCTTTATTACATATCATCTCGTTTTATCGAAAAATTCAAATTTCATTATTAAAAAAATTTGTTTTACAATTTACTTTATTTTGTATTTTGGTTGTAGTGTCCTTGGAGCGGACTTTGTATGTGTTTTCATCATTTAGAAGGTTCAATACTTTCTCGTTGTAATTTGTTCGCGTCAAGGCTACTGTGGTGTTACCTTTGTCTGCCCTAGTAAAAACTATGTCCGGGTTATGTTTTACGAAATCCCTAGCTTCTTTAATTTCTTTAACAGGTTGTACGAATTTAGATTTGTGTTCATTCCCATTTTTCTTAAAATTATTAACGACGTTAGCAACTTTTAAGCGCAATTCATCTTGAGATTCAGGATCAATTTTATTAATGTTAGATTCGATGTCCGCGATTATATTATATGTAGGAATTTCCCGTTTTTTTATAGTAACACCGAAATTTATTCCTAAGCTAGCTATTTTTGCGACATTCTCTGGAATTTGGTTTCCTGTTAAATTTTTGAACCACTTTTGGTTAAGTTTACTGTTGGAAACGGTCTTTTTATTGCAATCAAGAGACCTTATCAGTAAGTCGAGTTTCTTTTTGCATTTAAATTTTCTTTCTTCAAAACGGCGGGAGACTTTACCGGATTCGAGCTCAAAAAATCTGTCGAACATGTGGTTTGGAAAACTAGCAACTATTCTACTTTGAAAATACATAATTTGATTCACAAGGTACTTTAAATGTGCACATATGTCACAAATTTCAAGATTCAAAATGGACCTAAGAAAAGTGTTATGCAGGTTTGAGAATTTGTTACTCATGCTTCTAGAATTAAAACCAATGTGTTGAGATCGGATACCTTGTAAATGTTTGGGAAGAACTTCAAGTTTCCTACACCGTAGTAGGAAAATTCTCTGATTAAAGCTATTCGCATAGTCTAGATTTAATTGAGACCATTTTTTGAGGAGTGATGCCTCCTCATATCCATATGTCTCTTCTATTTGTTTGTAAAAACCCATCCCACTTCTACCATTTTGATTGTTGCCATAAGTAAAATTATATCGTGACATGTTTCCGTACATGTTCAATGTTTTATTGACCCACAATAATAATTTTGTAATAGTTAATTTGGCATGGGGTCAGTTTTGATACGGATTTATTTTTTTAAGTGATAGAACACATAAAAAATACAAAAGGCAAACGTTTCGGCCACAAATGGGGGCCCTCTTCAGTGCCAATTAGCTTAATAGTAACCTTTAAATATTTATTAACTAAGACATGCAACTTAATAATTATTGTATTTTTTGTTTTTTTCTTTTTTTCCTTTGCTTATTGATATTAGAAAAAGATAGTGTAAACATGCGGAAAGACTCATGGGTAAGCGAGTTCCTAGGTGTGAAGGAAGCAGACCGTTCCAAAAACTGTTCCAACGAGTAATCCTCTCCCATAGGAACGGTGAAAAATGCGACCGCGGAACGCACTCTCACAAGGGCACATATATAAACACAATTATTTCACCAAAGAAAGAAACAACACGATGGAGAATATAACGTGGATCCTTGGTAAAGCACGCACAGCAAACCACACACATTCACGAGCACCAGAAGTAAAGGACACTGGAGTTAAAACAATAAGAACTATGTAATTGGTACGGAAAAATTTTTATTTTGTATTTTCTCCGAAGCCGCAGAGATGACAGACGAAAGTAAGTCCACCACTCTGCCACATGGCTAAAAGAAAACTGATTTGGGAAGAAGTCGTATTTAGGAAGACTAGTGTTCAGAGTTTGACGTGTATAGAAAGCATTCTCCAGATAGGTCAGGTTCCAACACCAAGGGTTATACACAGTAAAACCTTATTTTAATGTCCCCGGCACTTGAGATTATTATGTGCTCAAGCGTCCGACCAAAGCAAAGACCCACCACATGTTCGAAAAACTCTGTAAGGAAAGGCACTCAACACGGTCCCGACGTCGTAAAAATTGTACACATTTCTGTGGATATAGAAAGTAAAATGCAACTAAAGTGGAAATTCACGAAAAATTAATTTCCTGGTTTTTCGAAACCTCTCATTCTTAATAAATGGAACCCGGAAAAATACAATATTAAGTTTGTAAGTATGATGTCCGAGTTTTTCAGATTATAAGACTGTTGTAAAGTGGCAAAATATTACGAGAGTTATTCGAACTCTGACTTAAATAGAGTGGCCAATTAATACAGTAGCACTACGGATTCTAAGACTGATAAAAAATGGCCAAGTAATGCGCGAGCACTTCGGACTCTAATTCTGAGTAAGGTGGCCAAGTAATGCGCGAGCACATCAGACTCTGATTCTGAGTAAGGTGGCCAAGTAATGCGCGAGTTCAATGGACGTCAGGACTGATATAAATGCAAAAATAGCCGCGTAATACGCGAGATCAAACGAAGTCTGACCTAAATAAGGAGGCAAAGTAATGCGCGAATTCTTAGTACAGGATTTTTATATAAAGTGGCCACGTAATGCGCGAGCTCTTCGGACTCTGGCTTAAAATTATGTGGCCAAGTAATTCGCGAGATCAATGGACGTCAGGACTGATATAAATGCACAAAAAGCCGCGTAATACGCGAGATCAAACAAAGTCTGACCTAAATAAGGTGGCAAAGTAATGCGCGAGCTCTTCGGACTCAGATTTTCAGTAAGGTGGCCAAGTAATGCGCGAGCACATCAGATCCTGATTCTGAGTAAGGTGGCCAAGTAATGCGCGAGTTCAATGGACGTCAGGACTGATATAAATGCAAAAATAGCAGCGTAATACGCGAGATCAACCGAAGTCTGACCTAAATAAGGAGGCAAAGTAATGCGCGAATTCTTAGTACAGGATTTTTATATAAAGTGGCCAAGTAATGCGCGAGCTCTTCGGACTCTGGCTTAAAATTATGTGGTCAAGTAATTCGCGAGTTCAATGGACGTCAGGACTGATATAAATGCAAAAATAGCCGCGTAATACGCGAGATCAAACGAAATCTGACCTAAATAAGGTGGCAAATTAATGCGCGAATTCTTAGTACAGAGTTTTTATATAAAGTGGCCAAGTAATGCGCGAGCTTATCGGACTCTGGCTTAAAATTATGTAGCCAAGTAATGCGCGAATTCTTAGTACAGAATTTTTATATATAAAGTGGCCAAGTAATGCGCGAGTTCAATGGACGTCAGGACTGTTATAAATACAAAAATAGGCGCGTAATACGCGAGATCAACCGAAGTCTGACCTAAATAAGGAGGCAAAGTAATGCGCGAATTCTTAGTACAGGATTTTTATATAAAGTGGCCAAGTAATGCGCGAGCTCTTCGGACTCTGGCTTAAAATTATGTGGTCAAGTAATTCGCGAGTTCAATGGACGTCAGGACTGATATAAATGCAAAAATAGCCGCGTAATACGCGAGATCAAACGAAATCTGACCTAAATAAGGTGGCAAAGTAATGCGCGAATTCTTAGTACAGAGTTTTTATATAAAGTGGCCAAGTAATGCGCGAGCTTATCGGACTCTGGCTTAAAATTATGTAGCCAAGTAATGCGCGAATTCTTAGTACAGAATTTTTATATATAAAGTGGCCAAGTAATGCGCGAGTTCAATGGACGTCAGGACTGTTATAAATACAAAAATAGGCGCGTAATACGCGAGATCAAACGAAGTCTGACCTAAATAAGGAGGCAAAGTAATGCGCGAATTCTTAGTACAGGATTTTTATATAAAGTGGCCAAGTAAGGCGCGAGCTCTTCGGACTCTGGCTTAAAATTATGTGGCCAAGTAATTCGCGAGATCAATGGACGTCAGGACTGATATAAATGCACAAAAAGCCGCGTAATACGCGAGATCAAACAAAGTCTGACCTAAATAAGGTGGCAAAGTAATGCGCGAGCTCTTCGGACTCAGATTTTCAGTAAGGTGGCCAAGTAATGCGCGAGCACATCAGATCCTGATTCTGAGTAAGGTGGCCAAGTAATGCGCGAGTTCAATGGACGTCAGGACTGATATAAATGCAAAAATAGCCGCGTAATACGCGAGATCAAACGAAGTCTGACCTAAATAAGGAGGCAAAGTAATGCGCGAGCTCTTCGGACTCTGGCTTAAAATTATGTGGTCAAGTAATTCGCGAGTTCAATGGACGTCAGGACTGATATAAATGCAAAAATAGCCGCGTAATACGCGAGATCAAACGAAATCTGACCTACATAAGATGGCAAAGTAATGCGCGAATTCTTAGTACAGAAATTATATATAAAGTGGCAAAGAAATTCGCGAGCTCTTCGGACTCTGGCTTAAAATTATGTGGTCAAGTAATGCGCGAATTCTTAGTACAGAATTTTTATATATAAAGTGGCCAAGTAATGCGCGAGTTCAATGGACGTCAGGACTGTTATAAATACAAAAATAGGCGCGTAATACGCGAGTTGAACGCAGTCTGACCTGAAAAGAGTGGCCAAGTAATGCGCGAATTCTTAGGGGTATAAGAATTTTTATAAAGTGGCCAAAAAATAATAATTAACACTTAGGGTCCTTAGACTCTGACCTGAATAATGCGGCCAAGTAATGCGCGAGCACTTCGGACTCAGATTTTCAGTAAGGTGGACAAGTAATGCGCTAGTTCAATGGACGTCAGGACTGATATAAATGCAAAAATAGCCGCGTAATACGCGAGATCTGACGAAGTCTGACCTAAATAAGGTGGAAAAGTAATGCGCGAATTTTTAGTACAGGATTTTAATATAAAGTGGCCAAGTAATGCGCGAGCTCTTCGGACTCTGGCTTAAAATTATGTGGCCAAGTAATGCGCGAGTTCAATGGACGTCAGGACTGATATAAATACAAAAATAGGCGCGTAATAAGAGAGTTGAACGCACTCTGACATGACAAGAGTGGCCAAGTAACGCGCGAGCTCTTCAGACACTGGCTTAAAATTATGTGGCCAAGTAATGCGTTCAACTCGCGTATTACGCGCCTATTTTTGTATTTATATCAGTCCTGACGTCCATTGAACTCGCGCATTACTTGTCCTCTTTATATATAAAAATTCTGTACTAAGAATTCGCGCATTACTTGGCCACATAATTTTAAGCCAGAGTCCGAAGAGCTCGCGCATTACTTGGCCACTTTATATAAAAATCCTGTACTAAGAATTCGCGCATTACTTTGCCACCTTATTTAGGTCAGACTTTGTTTGATCTCGCGTATTACGCGGCTTTTTGTGCATTTATATCAGTCCTGACGTCCATTGATCTCGCGAATTACTTGGCCACATAATTTTAAGCCAGAGTCCGAAGAGCTCGCGCATTACTTGGCCACTTTATATAAAAATCCTGTACTAAGAATTCGCGCATTACTTTGCCTCCTTATTTAGGTCAGACTTCGTTTGATCTCGCGTATTACGCGGCTATTTTTGCATTTATATCAGTCCTGACGTCCATTGAACTCGCGCATTACTTGGCCACCTTACTCAGAATCAGAGTCTGATGTGCTCGCGCATTACTTGGCCACCTTACTCAGAATTAGAGTCCGAAGTGCTCGCGCATTACTTGGCCATTTTTTATCAGTCTTAGAATCCGTAGTGCTACTGTATTAATTGGCCACTCTATTTAAGTCAGAGTTCGAATAACTCTCGTAATATTTTGCCACTTTACAACAGTCTTATAATCTGAAAAACTCGGACATCATACTTACAAACTTAATATTGTATTTTTCCGGGTTCCATTTATTAAGAATGAGAGGTTTCGAAAAACCAGGAAATTAATTTTTCGTGAATTTCCACTTTAGTTGCATTTTACTTTCTATATCCACAGAAATGTGTACAATTTTTACGACGTCGGGACCGTGTTGAGTGCCTTTCCTTACAGAGTTTTTCGAACATGTGGTGGGTCTTTGCTTTTGTCGGACGCTTGAGCACATAATAATCTCAAGTGCCGGGGACATTAAAATAAGGTTTTACTGTGTATAACCCTTGGTGTTGGAACCTGACCTATCTGGAGAATGCTTTCTATACACGTCAAACTCTGAACACTAGTCTTCCTAAATACGACTTCTTCCCAAATCAGTTTTCTTTTAGCCATGTGGCAGAGTGGTGGACTTACTTTCGTCTGTCATCTCTGCGGCTTCGGAGAAAATACAAAATAAAAATTTTTCCGTACCAATTACATAGTTCTTATTGTTTTAACTCCAGTGTCCTTTACTTCTGGTGCTCGTGAATGTGTGTGGTTTGCTGTGCGTGCTTTACCAAGGATCCACGTTATATTCTCCATCGTGTTGTTTCTTTCTTTGGTGAAATAATTGTGTTTATATATGTGCCCTTGTGAGAGTGCGTTCCGCGGTCGCATTTTTCACCGTTCCTGTGGGAGAGGATTACTCGTTGGAACAGTTTTTGGAACGGTCTGGTTCCTTCACACCTAGGAACTCGCTTACCCATAAGTCTTTCCGCATGTTTACTCTATCTTTTTCTAATATCAATAAGCAAAGGAAAAAAAGAAAAAAACAAAAAATACAATAATTATTAAGTTGCATGTCTTAGTTAATAAATATTTAAAGGTTACTATTAAGCTAATTGGCACTGAAGAGGGCCCCCATTTGTGGCCGAAACGTTTGCCTTTTGTATTTTTTATGTGTTCTATCACTTAATTAAAAAATAAATCCGTATCAAAACTGACCCCATGCCAAATTAACTATTACAAAATTATTATTGTGGGTCAATAAAACATTGAACATGTACGGAAACATGTCACGATATAAAATTAGAGTGTTAAATACTAAAAAGTGTTTGAGTAATGTTAATTGTCCAGCACAAAATAGTGAATTTTGCCATAAACTGGAAAATCATATTCGGATTCTGGTAGCTAAAACTCAGATTAATATTGTTGGAATTCACCCACTTTTTTTACATATCGTCTTGACTTATCTACAACTTTCAATTAAAAATAAATATCATTTCGTTTCAAGTGCAATAAAAGGTTTACATTAACCAAAATGTCTGAGTATTTTTTAGTGTCGAACATAAGAAACTGAATTTTCTCATGAACTGAAAATCAGTTTGAGGATTCTTGTAGCTTAAACCCAGACTAGCAATGTTGGATTTAATCCTCTTTCCCTACATATGATGTAGTATTATCGGAAAATTCAAATTCGAAAGTACTTATCTTTTTTTTTCGAGTGAAATAAAAGGCGTACATCCACAAAAATGACTGAGTAGTGTTCAGTGTCGAACCTAAAAAAGTGAATTTTGCCATAAACTGGAAAATAATATTCGGATTCTGGTAGCTTAAGCCCAGATTAGTAATGGAATTCATCCTCCTTTTTTACATATCTCGTTTTATCGAACAATTCAAATTTCATTATTAATAAAATTTGTTTCAAGTAAAATAAGAGTGTTAAATACTCAAAAGTGTTTGAGTAATGTTTATTGTCGAGCATAAAATAGTGACTTTTTTCATAATCTGAAAAATCGTATTCTCATTCTGGTAGCTAAAACTCAGATTAATATTGTTGGAATTCACCCACTTTTTTTACATATCGTCTTGGCTTATCTACAACTTTCAATTAAAAATAAATATCATTTCGTTTCAAGTGCAATAAAAGGTTTACATGAACCAAAATGTCTGAGTATTTTTTAGTGTCGAACATAAGAGACTGAATTGTCTCATGAACTGAATATCAGTGTGAGGATTCTTGTAGCTTAAACCCAGACTAGTAATGTTGGATTAAATCCTCTTTCCCTACATATTGTGACGTCTTGAGACACATAAGAATAAGTTTTACATCTATTTTTATATTATTATATTCTTGAAGAGAATATAATAAGTATAGTAGTTTCGGGTCTGGAAAATTAATTCCAATAACCCGGGACTACTGTTCTTTAATGATTCTTAACCAAATTTTTATGAATATTTATAAACATTAATTGATATATGAAATGGGAGAAGACATGTGAATCTAGGACAAGTCGTACTGTTCTCATAAATGAGAGCACGCCACTTGCCTTTGATTCGGGGATTTGGATAGAAGGAAACAAAAATGGTACAAATGCTAGCTCTGGGATGGTTACCAGCACTCAAACATTTGTATAAAATATAAAATTAAGTATATAAAAGATAGATGAGAAAAAGGTGTAGAAAGTACACAGCAAATACAATTTGAACTTACTTTTATTTCGTTTTATAATAAAACCTGTTAAATATCCTGGTGATTTTTTTAGGAAGGTGATGCGGCTGGTAGAAATCTTGGTAAGAAAAATGTTCCCTTGTTATAATTCCAAAAAAAAAAAAAATGTAAACTTTTTATATTTTACTGACAGAACGTTTTTGTCTAAATTTAGAATGATGGTTCCCGATAGAATTGTCTTGGCGAATAGACAATTTTTAGAAATAAGTTTTAGATTTTGAATGCCGAAAAATAGCTGACTGAAGAAAATTTTGTCTGCAGTTAGTTTTATGTCCAGCTCCCCGCTACCCTCAGCATTTTTCAAATTTAGGAAAAGACTGGGGGTAGCTCTCCTGAATCTCTATTGGCCTAGATAAGCAAGCCTAGCTACGCCCAGACTTCCCTTAGTGTGAAAATCTAGGGGCGTTACAAGTTTTCCGGGCCTTGTGGGCCGTACCAAGTTTTCTCCAAGTTCGCCCACCTTCCAAAAGATGGCGACATTTGTATATTCTTAAATAAAATGTGATAAAAATTAATTATTTAAATAATTCTGTTACAGATTGCGTTAACTTTAAATAATTGAAAAGTTAAATTACAATATAATTCATTTATGTCAAAATCTAACTTACAAACTAATTAATTTACATTGAACTAAATATTCTTCTTTCCAGAATTCAAAAGAATCGTTAATACATATGACTAATCTCGACTCTGTAATTAGTTTCATGCACAAACACAAACATCATGAAATTCACACTCAACATTGAATACGTTGTTTACATATACAAAATTATTCATTCAAAAGGGTAAATTTAATATAAGTTTTCTTTTGTGAATTTATTTGATAAAATATAAAAAGTAATTCCGAAAGTTTGTGATTTTTATTGTTTTTATATAAACTTCTTATTTATAAAAATAAGTATAAAGATTTACATATTCGAAGTTGAGTTTATTTGATTTGAAAACATACGCAAAGTTATTTATAAGATACATATTCGAATATGAAAAATTGTCGGTAAAACAGAACATTTCGTTATTTCAATTCTTTAATAACAGTATTTTAATTAACTTAGATTGTTAATTTTTCAAGTACTTAACTTATGTTCGTATATATTCTGACGTTATTTGAAAATTGAATTTAATATTTTGCAAATAAGTTTAATTTTTGGAATTTATGAACTTAAAAATATGTTTATAAAGATTGGAAATATATATATTTTTGTGAAGGTGAAATAGAAATGTTTTTAAATTTACTGTTGAAATATGTTGTGTATAAATTCAAATACATATCATGTAAACTAATACTTTAACTTTTCTAGGATTGAGTAAAAGAGTGTAAGAAAGTAAATTTTTATTAGTCTTTTAACTTCAGAATTTAATTCTCATAAATTCATTCGTTGATAAGGTAGATTCCTAATTATTAAGATCTTCGATGTATTGCTATTGGTTTTTAGTTATAATCAAATAAGTTTGAACTATTGTTTCATATAAAAGTTAGATTAAAATTACTGTTCCTATAATTAACTAATATAATAGGTTATTTTTATTTTTTTATTCATAATATAATGAATAATATAAAAATGAATAATATTAATTTCTTAATATTTTAACATTCTTAGTATTTTCAACATTCTTATTATTCATTTTTATTATCCATTATATAGCCTATTTCTATTTTCGAGGCCGGGTAAATACAATGTACTTTGTTTGTATTTACTTGGGCGTGGTACAAGCGCGGGCCCTTTTGACCATTAGCCTAAGCTATTTATGATATCTCCGGAAATGGCTAATCGCTAAGCTATATACTGCTATGGCTCTATGCATTTCTATGCATTTATTTATTGGAGGATGGTAAATAGAAATATCTAAACGGAATACGATTGTGGGCTGTATCTTTTGGTCAAAGTTTTAAAGTGCAAGTTATATTACTTTTACAGATTGCTTAGAAAGTTCGAATCTTTGTATTTACGCAGCTGCACATTTTCTAAAAAGGTTTCTGAATTTATACAATCTCTAGTTATAATTGTTATCATTTGTTATAATTTGTTATATTATATTTTTTTTATATTTGTTATATTGTTATAATTTGTTATAATATGTTATGTTGTTATAATTTTACATTTTACGGGAATTAATGAAAATAAATGATAATTATAAAATAATAATAAAAAAAAATATGAGACGGACGCAGGACGTTACACCCCCACCGTAAAATGGTTGCTAGTAGAGTGCAACTTTAGTAGCAAACATATCCCTGTGTAGATCTTCTTTCTTCTGCTGTTGCTAGCTTTGAAAAGGTACAGGCATGTATGTTGTGGGTGAATTTTCCACATAAATCAATGTGTGTTCGTTGTCTGATAAGTTTTTCTTTAGAAATATGGACGACTGTTTGAGGGCTTTTCTTCTTTTTCCCGCTGAGTTGATTTTTCTTGATCAGAGTTGTCCTGTTCAGTTGTCTGTATTTCTCCCAATTCTATGTCGTTTGAGGCTGTTGGTCTTCTAGCGATCTGTATGAGTAGGTAAGTAACTGAACTCCACAGAGCTCCTAAAAGGTGTATGGACCAGCCATAAACGGCATGTAGTGTGTAACCTTGGATAATGATATCTATTACAGCCTTAATCAGATGGAGGATCATAAAAATAGCTATTATTCCGGCACTTGCAGTCCCGAAAGTGATGAAATGTGTCCAGAGTTTGTTCCATGTACTGCTGGCTATCGTTGTAATCACGTTTTCATTAAGTAGTTTCAAAAGATTTCCTTCACTGTCGCCCAAGGGATGTCCACGCATTTCTCTAGCTAAATCATTAAGAACTGCTGGTCGTTCTACTGGAAACATAATTCGTTCCCTAATTTGGTCCAATTCTTGTTCGGTGTATATTCCATTGGTTGCCAGTTCTGATGGATTGACGTATTCCCACGTAGGTGCTGTCATCGGCTTAATAATTGTAGGTTTCTCTGCTGTGGTAGGCAGTGGTAGTATTTTGTACCATTTGTTACCAACATAGTATTGGGAAGGTAACAATCTGTTGCAAGGTATTTGCGTTCCTTGTCTCTTGAGGATGTGAGTTCTAGGTGTAAGAAAATACGTTTTGTTATTTCGGGTTATTTGAAGTTCTGCATAACAGGATTCCCCATGCTCCATTTTTATTTCCACTGGTACACATTTGATTATGTGTACTACTTCACCTGCAACAACTGCCATGTATCCTGGTCCCTTCATCAAGTCGTAGGCGAACTCGTCCGGCGATTGTGTTGCTATTGAAAGTGAGTTTTTCAAAGTTTGCTTCTCTAATTTACATTTTTGGGTGAGCACGTCTTTATACAGTTGTTTCATTTGAGAGCGTAAATGTTTTTCGACGTATACAAATTTGGAGTTAACATATGCAAAAATATCTAAATTCGTTACAGAGATTTTTTTATAATTTGCGAAGCTTTCACCTTTAGTTGTTTCAAATATTAACAATTTAGGATGTTCTGTTCTAATAACTACATAACCGCAAACGGTTTCTTTGCTTTTTGCTGTCAGGGCGAACGTTATATCTTGGATGGAAAGAGAGTACATAATTTGCTTGTTATCAAAATCGTGATCTATTACTTTATTTGCTAATCCTTCATAAAGGATGCTATATTGCTGATATTTACAATTATCGACCGATACTGTATTCCAAAAGGTATAACCTCCCTCCTGATCAATGCAATGACCATCAGAAAGTGAACAAATAGTTCCTGAACGCAAATGAATAGAATTTGAATTTAACTTTATTTCTGCAGTTTGTTCACTTAGAGATATTTTTATTGTACCTTGCACAACTACATTTTCCCATGTGCCAAACGGATCTGAGTAACCTACTCCATTACATTTCCCTTCAGAATTAATATATCCCGCAAACATTAAACTGTGGGTTATAGTTTGATTAATTTTGATATCGCGTACAATATGTGATTCGGTAACCTTTAATATTCCCGTTTTGTGTACATCTTCGCATGCACTTCTACTGACATCGTTTATATACTCGTTTTCTCCGTTTAAAACAATGGAAATATGTGAGTGCATCCCACAATAATACACTGTTCTATGAGTTTCAAACTTACATTGAATTATTTTTGTTTCACTATACTCGTTGATTTGCAGGAGCTGTACATATTTTTGGGATACATCCACATTTGTTTCTGGTAGCTCCCATTCTCCTACTTCTAATAGTGAAAGCGTTGTAACGTTTAAGTTTCGGGACCCACAATCGTATCCAATAAAAGCATTTGCATTACTTATTATTACCCAAAGTAATAACATCTGAAAATAAAAGAAGTATTAGTATTAAATTTCAGGGTTTACATCTTCCCATCTTTGCATTACTAGTGATGATTATTAATTAAACATTACTAGTGTCTCTGCGATTTTGTATTTTCTTTGTTTTCACAGTGTGATTTATGTGTGAAATTCTGAGTCTGTTTGCATGAACAATTTTGTTACCTTGATTGTATTGAATTTTAATATTGTTTTTATTAATAATCTCCAAAATTTTGTGTGGTCCTGAATAGTGATCACCAAATTTATTTGGCTTAGGGCCTTTTAAAAGAAAAACATAGTCTCCTATTCTAAAATTACGCGGATTTATCGTTCTGTCATAGTATTTTTTCGAACGATTTTTGGACCCAACTAAATTTTCATAAACTAAAGTTCTTATTCCGTTTAGTCTAGTTACTAAGTCTATAATATATCCTTTATAAGAAGGCAGTAAATCTGTTTCCCTTAAGGGGTCACCTGAAGGTAATCTAGCCAGTTTTCCAAATACTACTTCGTATGGCGTATGTTTAGTACTTTCCGATACACACGTGTTAAAATTTAGAATCGCGATTTCCAACCATTCATCCCATTCTTGATCCGCATTAGTGTATTGCTTTAAAAATTCACCCAAAGCATGATGTGACCTTTCCAATGAGCCATTAGACTGAGGATGAAAAGCGGTAGTTCTAATTTTTTTAATTTTAAATCTTTTTGAAATTCGTTGCATAAGTTTGCTTAGAAAATTTTGACCCTGATCGGTGATTACAATCCTAGGGGCTCCAAATAAACAAATAAATTTCTTAACAAAAACATCAGCTATTGTAGTGGCAAGAGTATCTTTTAATGGGACTGCTAGACAGAATTTAGAAAGTTGATCCTGCATTGTGAGGATGTATTCGAATCCATTTTTAGTTTTGGGTAAGGGTCCTACCACATCTAGGGCTATTTTATCGAACACTGTTCCTGGTGTATCTGTAATCACCATTGGCTGTTTTGTTTTTAATCGTACTAGTTTTTTTAGTTGACAATTTAAACATTGCTGGATCCTTCGTTGAATATCTTCCTTCAGATTCTCCCAGTAGTAATTTTGTTTTATTCTGTTGTAAGTTTTGGAGACTCCTCTATGACCTCCAATTGGTGAACAGTGCAATTCTTCAAATATTTCGTTTCGTTTATCCTGTGGAACAAATTTCAATGTTCCCTTACAAATAAGAATTTTGATATTTACATTCTTAAATACTGTTTTAAAAGCTAACAGCACCTCGGACCATGGTAAATTTTCTACATGTTCGCTTCGTGCTACACTTACTATCTTTACATTAAGTTTATCTATTAAATTTCTTAACTGCTTTAATACTATATACAAGTTTTCTCTAATATTTGAAATAGATTCTGGTTTTTCGCCTCTTATGCAAAGAGCGAAATGGTTTGTTTTGCTCCCTTTCTTTGTGTGGGTAGCACTTATTTCCTTTAATGTTTGATTTGTTTCAATTTTGTTAAATTCAATTAAATCCTTTGCACCTTTATCGCAGGGACTTCCGGTACTTGTGACAAAATATATTAAATTGTCCTTTCGAAATTGTATCATTTCTTTAGTTTCGATAATATGACATCTTAGGTTAGGGTCGAATTCCCTAGTTTCTTGGTTAGAATTTGAAGAATCGTAGCTTGATGTGCTACTGACTTTTGAATTTTCTTTTTGTTGAATGAGGACTTGTGCCTCGAAGTTTGATTCGGTCATTTTGACCGTGTCTTCAATATCATCTTCTATTTTTGATGATACTGATTTTGAAGAAATTTTGTCCGGCGGTAACGCCGTTTTCGCCTTTGGGTTAGTTGAGTAACTTGACTCACTTTCCGCATAATTAGGGGTTGGTTTTCCTATTATTCTTTTTGACTTACATTTTTCATCAGCTGATACATCGTTTGCTTCTTCCTTTTTCTTCTGGTTTCTTGTGATGATGTTGCATGGTTGTGTTGGCACTTGCTCCGTAGGATTTCTTGAAAGTGCATCCGCGTTAAGGTTTAATTTACCAGGTTTATAAATGACTTCATAATCGAATTCAGAGAGTTTAAAACGCCATTTTTGTACTCTAGTATTTAATTCTGCTGTTTTGAACCATACTAAAGGTTGATGATCCGTAATTATTTTAATTTTCTTTCCATAGATATACGAACGAAAGATTTTAACTGCGTGAATCATCGCCAGAGCTTCTTTTTCATAGACTTCATAAGAAAGCTCGGGACCACGTAAAACTCTTGAGGTATATGCTATAGGGAGATCTTTGCCTATTTCTCCCTGAGAAAGAATTCCACCAATAGCATATCCAGATGCATCAGTTGTGATATTGAAAGGTTTTGAAAAATTAGGGTACTGCAAAATTGGGGGGTTGCAAAGATGTTCTTTTAGTTTAGAAAAAGCTTGTTCCTCCTTTTCTGTCCATTTAAATACAACATCTTTTTGAAGCAATTTACTCAGTGGTTTTGCAATTTGAGCAAAGTTCTTGATAAAACGGCGATAAAATCCTGCCAAGCCTAAAAATTGGCGTATATTTTTGACATTTTTAGGTTTTGGAAAATCTCTAACTGCTTCTAATTTTCTTGGGTCTGGGCTAACTCCTTTTATATTTAACATGTGTCCTAGGTAACATACTTTATCTCTTAAAAATTCGCATTTATCGGGATTTAGTTGAAGATTAGATTTCCGTAATCTATCCATAATTAATTTCATTTTTTCATCATGTTCTTCTAAAGAATCGGCAAACACTACTATGTCATCGATGAATGTGAATAGAATTTTTCCTTGTAGATTTTTAAATGTTTCGTCAATAAATCTTTGAAAAGTTGGAGGGGCATTTTTCAATCCAAAAGTCATTCTTACATACTCATAATGACCGTGGGGAGTGCTGAAAGCTGTTTTGTGAGCATCACGTGGATCCATTAAAATTTGTTGAAATCCTTTTGCTAGGTCCAGTGTCGTATAATATTTATGTCCTCCTACTTGGTCGATAATTTGCGTAATATCTGGTAAAGGGTATCCATCACTGATGGTTTTGTCATTTAATTGGCGGAAATCTGAAACAAGTCGCCATTTTTGTTTTCCTGAAGAGTCCATTTTTTTGGGTACAATCCATAGAGGTGAATTGTACGGTGAACTTGATGGTTTTATTATTCCAGAGTCTAACATTTCTTGCACCTGTCGTTCTACTTCTTCTTTAAGTGAAATTGGAAATTTATATTGTTTAACATTGATTGGAATATCATCTATGGTTGGAATCCGGTGCATGACTGTGCTTGCTGCTTCTAGTTTCTGTCCTTCTTTAAAAAAACGATCTTTATTTGAAGTTACAAATTTAATTATATAATTCCTTTCATTTTCATTTAAATCATTTAATCTTAATTTATTAATTAGTAAATCCTCTTCTGAGACTGCATCCTTGTTTTCTATGGAGAAGTTTCCATAAATTTCCTCTTCGGAGAAGTTTCCTTGGAAAGTTTCGTAAGTTTCAAAAATTTCCAAATCGGAGTAAGGATCCAGATTAAGTTCAGATGAAATTTCAAGTAAAGTTTCCTGAAATTTATCTTTTGTGCACCATGTAAGTTGTTCATGTTCTGGATAGATGGGGCTATCCAGTTCTTCAGAGTCGTTTGTAGGGGTTTCTTGTTCATATTCTTGATTTGATTACGCAATTGCATCCAGACTCCATGATGAATCTGACCTTTTGATTTCTTCTGGTATGTTGGGAATACAGTTTTTATTTTCTTCTATAGCAAATTGTCGATTTTTGTTCTGTAAAAATTCATTTCCTAATGTAAATTTAGAGATTTTATCTTTAGTTCTTATTGATTCGATTTCGTAGTCAATTACTGCATTAGTTTCTGTTAAATATGTGGCACCTAAAATTCCTTCACATGGTATATCAAAATCATCAGATACCACGTGAAATGTGGATGTATGTCCGTATACTGCAAGTTCTATTGTTCCCATGGTGCGATTTAATTTATCACCTACCCCTTTTAGAAAAACAGTTTTAAAATTATCCATCTCAATTTCGTCAGGTAATAAATGATTTTTGATAATATTCGCTTCTGAACCTGTATCAATCATAAATTCTCCCAGACTACTTGAAGGAGGGTTGAATACTTTAATGAAAGGTAGGTTATTTCTTTTTAAATTATTGGTCCATCTTGTTATTCCACTTATTCTTGTTTCGGTTGGAGGCTCATTATTTTGTTGAAATTTAATGGATTTTTCTCCTACAATAAGATGATTAGTAAGGAAGTTGATTTTGGCTTTTGCCTTAGTATAATATTCGGAACCTAGAATTCCGTCAAAAGGTATAAAAAATTCGTCGGGTACTATATGGAATTTTGCTGTATGACCCATTAGTGTATGTTCTATTGTACCGATTGATGGGATTATGACAGAATCTATTCCTTTGAGAAATACTGTTTCCTCGAGATTGACTATCTGAAGAGAGCTGATTTTTTCGATTTTTAGAATATTTAATTCCGATCCGGTATCAAGCATAAGTTTAATTGTGTCATTCATTATCGGATGTTTAAATGATATAAATGGAATCTTTGTTGAATCTTCTTCTATATCGATGGTAATAATTCGCTTTGGAATTGTTCTATTGAAGTTCTTTGATTCGAGCGCTGTTGATTTGGGTTTTCCTTCGCGGTTGCACTCGGTCCCGGAAGGTTCCATCCGTTTCCCGTCCTTCTTTCTTCATTATATTTTCTTTTATAGCATTCCTCAATTGTATGCCCTGGTGTTTTACAATATTTACATTCTTTCTGGGTGGACATCATTCTACATCTAGCTGCTTCATGTCCAGATCGATTGCAAATTTGGCAGGTTAAGATCTTATTTATTTCGGTTGGTAAAGGTTTACTGGGTTTGTTCAATGAAAAGCATTTGTCTGCACTGTGTCCTTGTTTATTACACAGTTGACAAGTAATTCGGACTACAGTTCTATTGAGGAAACAGTCTTTGGCAGTATGTCCCTTTTTCTTGCATAATTGGCATTCCTGGTTGCCAAAACATTGAGTAGCTGTGTGTCCTTGTCTATTGCAAAGCTGACACACATCTTGTTCTGGAGTTCTGTTTTTATTTTTAAAGCATTTTTCTATTGAATGCCCATTCATTTTACAATTAGTACACCAGAGTCTATTTCTGCATTGTCCTGCTTCATGTCTTTCTTTGTTGCAAATCCGACACAGGAACATACGTCGGGTTCGTAAATGATTGTCTTCATTTCTGTTACTTACTGTTGTCCTTCTAAGATTTTTTTGTGCTTCTAATTTTCGCTCGATAGTAATCGCATTTTTTATTAAATTGTTAACATCTTCCACTTCTTCGTTTCCTAATCGTTGCTCCAGTTCAAATTTAAGTCCCCTTTTAAAGGAATCAACCAATGTATTTTCGATTGACGCGCGGAAATTTGCGTCGATAAAACCTTGATTTTCTAAACTCCTAACTTCCAAAATCCTAGTTCCAATATCTCTAATCCTATTAGCATAAGTAATTACGTTTTCGTGATCTTTTTGAAATTCCTGCCCTAGCTCTCCTAGTAATTGAGGAATAGTTCTAGCTGGGGTATATATAGTTTTAAGGAAGGTTTTAAGTTCGTCGATAGTTAAAAATACTTGACCGGAAATAGCTTGTCGGGCTTCTCCGGTTATTTTGCTCCTGATTAATTTTACTAAGTTAATTTCTGATTCTGGTTCTATCATGCACTTAGCTTCATTACAACCCTCTATAAATTGGGCTAAAAGAATGTTTCTACCATTGAATTCGGGTACTACCATTAGTGCGTCCCGCAAGGTAACAACCTGAACTGTAACCGGTTGCTGGTTAACATTTATATTCTGGTTAGGTTGCTCAGAAGAACTCGGTCTCCCGGAACCTGATTTTTCTGGCATACTCATTTTAATTTCAATTTTGGGGTTTTTCTCTAAAGAATAGTTTAAATAAGATTCGCTTAGGTCAACTAATGTTTTAGTACTATTGTTTGATAGTACTGAAATATCGAAAGGATTTTCAAAAGAATAATTTTCCTGAATTGATTCACTAGTATCATTCAGGGGTTCTGTATCCTTACTTGAGGATGTTGAAAGATTTAAAGAATATTCCTCTTCACCACGTGGTAGCTCTTTTCTTGGCGTAAAAGGATTAAATTCATCAACTTCTTTTTGAAGATCTGAATTTTTCGATGCCTGTGTTCGGGTGATTCTTTTGTCCGACATACGTAAGTTTATTTAAATTTTCGCTAATTTATATTTGGATTTTCGTTATCCCTTTTGAAACTTTTGAAATTTAGGATTTTTCGAATCCTATTAAAAATGTGAAAACTTGGAAAAATTTGACATTTGGACTTTTGTGATCCATAGAAAATTCGTTTTAAAATCAAAATACTTTAAATCCCGTTGAAAATTTTTAAATTTTTGGATTTTTATAATCCTATTGAAAATTTTTAAAATTTAGTAAAAAAAATTCAGAAATGTGGATTCTTGTGATCCATAGAATCTTTATTTAAATCAGGGTACTACTTGTCATGCCTTTATAATTTTTGAATAATAGGTTTTTTTTTTTTTTTATAATCCTATTAAAAATTTGAAAATTTAGAAAAAATTCAACATTTGGACTCTTGTGTTCCATAGAAAATTTGTTTCAAATTTAGGATTCTTGTGATCCCTTAAAAGTTTGTTTTAAAACAAAAAAAAATTAGGATACTTGAGATCCCTTTGAAAATTTTTAAATTATAAGATTTTTACAATCCTATTTTTAAATTTGGAAACATAGAAAATTTAAAATTTTGATACTTTTGATCCAGAGAAATTTTATTTAAAATCAGGATTCCTGTGATCCCTTTAAGAATTTTTAGGTTTTGGAATTTTTATAATCCTATTTGAGAATTTGAATTTTCTTGAGAATTTTGATATCTGGACTCATTTGATCCATTGGAATTATTTGTTTGAAATCAGGATACTTGTGATCCCTTTAAAAATTTAGAATTTTAGGATTTTTATAATCCTATCAAAAATTTGGAAATCTGAGAAATTTGAAATTTGGATACTTTTGATCCATAGAAAATTTGTTTTATAATCAGGATTCTTTTGATCCTTTTAAGAATTTAGAAATTGAGGACTTTTAATCCTATTGAGGATTTTGAAATTTAGGATTTTTAGATTCCTATTAAAGATTTGAAAACTTGGAAAAATTTGAAATTTGGATTCATTTGATCCATAGAAATTTGTTTAAAAATAAGGATTCTTTTTGATCCCTTTGATGATTTAGAAATATAGGATTTTTATAATCCCATTGAAAATTTTAGAATTTAAAAAATTTGGATTCATTTGATCCATAGAAATTTTTGTTTTGTTTTAAAATCAGGATTCTTTTTGATCCTTTTTGAGAATTTAGAAATTGAGGATTTTTATAATCCTATTGAAAATTTTTTAAAATATAGAAAATTTAAAATTTGGATACTTTTGATCCATAGAATTTTTTGTTTGAAATCAGGGTACTTATGATCCCTTTGAAATTTTATAAATTTTAGGATTTTTATAATCCTATTGAAAATTTGAGATTTGGGTTATCGATAGTGATTTTATTCACTTAACATGTACACTAATATATAAACAATCGGTGAAAAAAAAAAAAAATGTATTCTATTTTAATTTTTATTACAGTCTACATTTCTTAGGTATTTTATATTCTATATTATTTTTTTGAAAACATTCAAAGCAACTCTCCCTAACGCCATGAATCAAGCAGTTGCCGCAAAAGCTATTCCTAAATAATTTAATTTTTTCCCCTAACGTAAGTTCCTTTGGGGGTTGTTGGACTAGTTCGTCCTTTTCCTGAGGAGGTGGCGGTGGTGGGTTTGGTTCCGGTTCATAGGCCGGTAGAGGTGGATTTTCCTCCAGAGCCCTTTTAGCTGCTAACTTCGCTAATTTAACCCGTTTGCGCTGCCGTTGAGCCTTGGTTGGCTTATTCCGCCGATGGGTTAAATATCCGTGGTTTTCTCCGTTCACTACAATAGATAAAAATTCGTGTTTCAAAAATAGGGTAAGGGTATATCAAACAAAACAAAAAATTAAAGGTTCAATTTTTCAAGGACTTTGAAAAGATTACTTTGGGCTTCCAAAATGTCCTTAAGTTTATCATCAATTTCAATATTTTTATTTAATAAGGTTTCATTTGTTTTTTTCAAGTCCTGATTATCCCTCTCCAAATTCTTGATTACTTTTTCTAAACCAGCTACGTTATCACATAAATAGGCTACCGTTGCCCACCGATCTTCGTCCAAATCTTCTAGGTCATTGATTCTTTTAGCCGCGTTTTTCAAATTTTCAAAAATAATAATCTCTGATAGTGAAAATTCCTGGTCATTCAACATTTCTCAAAACTATTAGATTTGTAATATGAGAAAAAAAAATTTTGTCTATATGACTAATTAAAATTTCGAAATTTTTGATAATTTGAGAAGTTTAGTGAAATTTATAAAAATTTAGAAAATTTTGGAAGTTTGATAAAATTGAAACACTCGTAAAATGTGAAAATTATGAAAAATTTTTAAAAGATTGAAAAATTTGGAAAATTCGATAAAACTTTGAAAGTTTGAAAATTTGAAAAGGATGGTAAAATAAAATTTTTTTTTTTTTTTAAATTTCGAAACTTCTGGAGGTCTGAAGATTTTTTTAAAAATTCGATAAAACTTTGAAATATTTGAAAAATTTTGTTTAATTTATGAAATTCCTAAAATGACCTAAAGAAATTTTTAAAGAAAATTGCTAAAAGTTGGTTTTGCTCTAGCATTTTTTCTCGAATTTTAATTTATGATTTCTTTTTCTAAAAATTAATCTAATTGACTCATGTCAGTTAGAATATTAATAAAGTTTTCTTTGCGAAAAAAAAAATTTTGAGAATTTATAAAACTTGAAAATATTTTGGAAAGAAAAAAAAAAAAAGAAAAATAATAATAATAAAGGTAAATTTTATGGAATTATTTCATTAAATCATTTCTGTCGACCATGTCGATAACTAGAAGAGTGTATCAATCACTATGATAACCGAACTCTACCCTATCGACGATCTCTTTTTCTCAAAAAAAAAAAATTTTTAAGTAGTATATTTTGAAAAATTATTTTAACTTTTCTTTGATTTTTTTTTTTTTTTTTTTTTTTTTTTTTGAGATTTTAGAAGTTTGCTAAAGTTGTAAAAATTTCTAAGAATTTGTAAAATTTAATTAAATTTCGTAAAACTTATAAAAGAATTTTGTGAAGTTTGAAAATTTTTTATATTAATATTCGTAAAATTTGGTTTTTAACTTAGAAAATTTTGGAAGATTGGTAAAATTTGAGGAATTATTGAGATTTTGTTTAATTTATTAATCTGTAAAATTCGTAAAATTTGAAAAATTTGGTAAAATTTACAAAGTTTATGAAATATAAAAAGTTTATAAGATTTTGTTTGATTTAAAAAAAAAATTTTGAAAAAGTTTTCTTCGAAAAATTTGAAAATCTTAGAAAAGTTAGTTTAATTTCGGAGAATACTAACTTATTTACTTTATTTTCCACACAAAATTTATCTGTCACACTAGCAATCTCTAAGTTTTTTTTCTTAATATGGGAATAAATTCTCACTGATATAGACTCTAATTTTAAATCAAAACTTTAGAAAGCATGTAACCTTAAGTCACATTTTTCTCTTCTCGGCCACAAGGCCAATTAAGAAACTTAAAAATCTCATCATTTTATTCTTGGGAAAAAAAAAATGTTCACACAGAATAACTAAACTGTCTACATTTTCCTTAGAAATCGGATAATAATGAACAAAATTCTGTAAAGTTTTAGATCCACTAAAATTTTATTAACTTTTCAACAACAGGCTCAGGATTTCACTTTAAAACCAATATAAGTAAAAATAAATGATAGAGAAAAATAGAGAGAAATAAAGAAAAATAAGAAAAAATTTGGAAGAGAATAATTATTTCGAACAGTTATCCCTCCGGGGCCTCCAAAAATTAATAACTCTTATGTGACGTCTTGAGACACATAAGAATAAGATTTACATCTATTTTTATATTATTATATTCTTGAAGAGAATATAATAAGTATAGTAGTTTCGGGTCTGGAAAATTAATTCCAATAACCCGGGACTACTGTTCTTTAATGATTCTTAACCAAATTTTTATGAATATTTATAAACATTAATTGATATATGAAATGGGAGAAGACATGTGAATCTAGGACAAGTCGTACTGTTCTCATAAATGAGAGCACGCCACTTGCCTTTGATTCGGGGATTTGGATAGAAGGAAACAAAAATGGTACAAATGCTAGCACTGGGATGGTTACCAGCACTCAAACATTTGTATAAAATATAAAATTAAGGCCATGGATCAATCGGACCACGTGACTAAATTATTCATTTATCCGTTCATGTAAGATAACTTTTTTAATTTTCAATGTATCTTTCTGATAATTTGGGAAACGTAACAAAAGATAATAAAGCACGTCTGTTAACTTCTTTTTAGTAAAAATTTTGAACAAAATTCGAAAACTTATCGACAATTATAGTTAACTGTAAAATTTTTTGCAAAATTTTCACTCATACAAAGTTGACAGACGTTCTCTATCCTGTTCTGTAGTATTTTCCAAATTTTCAGGAAGATATTTTGTAAAAGAAAAAAGTTATCTTACACGAACTTTTAAAGGAATTTGGTCACGTGATCTGGTTGATCCATGGCCTTAAGTATATAAAAGATAGATGAGAAAAAGGTGTAGAAAGTACACAGCAAATACAATTTGAACTTACTTTTATTTCGTTTTATAATAAAACCTGTTAAATATCCTGGTGATTTTTTTAGGAAGGTGATGCGGCTGGTAGAAATCTTGGTAAGAAAAATGTTCCCTTGTTATAATTCCAAAAAAAAAAAAAATGTAAACTTTTTATATTTTACTGACAGAACGTTTTTGTCTAAATTTAGAATGATGGTTCCCGATAGAATTGTCTTGGCGAATAGACAATTTTTAGAAATAAGTTTTAGATTTTGAATGCCGAAAAATAGCTGACTGAAGAAAATTTTGTCTGCAGTTAGTTCAGCTCCCCGCTTCCCTCAGCATTTTTCAAATTTAGGAAAAGACTGGGGGTAGCTCTCCTGAATCTCTATTGGCCTAGATAAGCAAGCCTAGCTACGCCCAGACTTCCCTTAGTGTGAAAATCTAGGGGCGTTACAAGTTTTCCGGGCCTTGTGGGCCGTACCAAGTTTTCTCCAAGTTCGCCCACCTTCCAAAAGATGGCGACATTTGTATATTCTTAAATAAAATGTGATAAAAATTAATTATTTAAATAATTCTGTTACAGATTGCGTTAACTTTAAATAATTGAAAAGTTAAATTACAATATAATTCATTTATGTCAAAATCTAACTTACAAACTAATTAATTTACATTGAACTAAATATTCTTCTTTCCAGAATTCAAAAGAATCGTTAATACATATGACTAATCTCGACTCTGTAATTAGTTTCATGCACAAACACAAACATCATGAAATTCACACTCAACATTGAATACGTTGTTTACATATACAAAATTATTCATTCAAAAGGGTAAATTTAATATAAGTTTTCTTTTGTGAATTTATTTGATAAAATATAAAAAGTAATTCCGAAAGTTTGTGATTTTTATTGTTTTTATATAAACTTCTTATTTATAAAAATAAGTATAAAGATTTACATATTCGAAGTTGAGTTTATTTGATTTGAAAACATACGCAAAGTTATTTATAAGATACATATTCGAATATGAAAAATTGTCGGTAAAACAGAACATTTCGTTATTTCAATTCTTTAATAACAGTATTTTAATTAACTTAGATTGTTAATTTTTCAAGTACTTAACTTATGTTCGTATATATTCTGACGTTATTTGAAAATTGAATTTAATATTTTGCAAATAAGTTTAATTTTTGGAATTTATGAACTTAAAAATATGTTTATAAAGATTGGAAATATATATATTTTTGTGAAGGTGAAATAGAAATGTTTTTAAATTTACTGTTGAAATATGTTGTGTATAAATTCAAATACATATCATGTAAACTAATACTTTAACTTTTCTAGGATTGAGTAAAAGAGTGTAAGAAAGTAAATTTTTATTAGTCTTTTAACTTCAGAATTTAATTCTCATAAATTCATTCGTTGATAAGGTAGATTCCTAATTATTAAGATCTTCGATGAATAGCTATTGGTTTTTAGTTATAATCAAATAAGTTTGAACTATTGTTTCATATAAAAGTTAGATTAAAATTACTGTTCCTATAATTAACTAATATAATAGGTTATTTTTATTTTTTTATTCATAATATAATGAATAATATAAAAATGAATAATATTAATTTCTTAATATTTTAACATTCTTAGTATTTTCAACATTCTTATTATTCATTTTTATTATCCATTATATAGCCTATTTCTATTTTCGAGGCCGGGTAAATACAATGTACTTTGTTTGTATTTACTTGGGCGTGGTACAAGCGCAGGCCCTTTTGACCATTAGCCTAAGCTATTTATGATATCTCCGGAAATGGCTAATCGCTAAGCTATATACTGCTATGGCTCTATGCATTTCTATGCATTTATTTATTGGAGGATGGTAAATAGAAATATCTAAACGGAATACGATTGTGGGCTGTATCTTTTGGTCAAAGTTTTAAAGTGCAAGTTATATTACTTTTACAGATTGCTTAGAAAGTTCGAATCTTTGTATTTACGCAGCTGCACATTTTCTAAAAAGGTTTCTGAATTTATACAATCTCTAGAGAAGTGATTGCGTTAAAAGTATTTACATTTTTATGACTAAGACTACGGAGAAATATTAAATAAGATGTTATAATTTTACATTTTACGGGAATTAATGAAAATAAATGATAATTATAAAATAATAATAAAAAAAAAAATATGAGACGGACGCAGGACGTTACAATATCATGTAGTATTATCGGAAAATTCAAATTCGAAAGTAAATATCTTTTTTTTTCAAGTGAAATAAAAGGTTTACATACACTAAAATGCCTGAGTAGTGTTTAGTGTCGAACCTATAAAAGTGAATTTTGCCATAAACTGGAAAATCATATTAGAATTCTGGTAGCTTAAGCCCAGATTAGTAATGGAATTCATCCTCCTTTTTTACATATCATTTCGTTTTATCGAACAATTCAAATTTCATAATCAATAAAATAAGAGTGTTACATACTTTTTTTTTTTTTTTTTTTTTTTTTTTTTTTTTTTTTTTGGTGAGGAGGAAAAATGGCAAAATCTTTTATAGACGTTGTACAGGACTCTCCTAGGACGGGTCTAGGCATACCTGCTAAAACCAAAAAAACCCCTCTCTCGAACCAATACACCACCCGCGGAACCGCCTTTCGGCTTTAAACTTCACGGGTGGTTGGTTCCATTAAAGTCGCGTACGACTCTTCCGTCATCCGTTCGCTCGGAACTTCCACCCGCGGCCACACGCCCATTAGGATAACCGACTAGCCGCGCCACCCAGGGGAGAAACAAACAGATTTCTCCCCCGAACGACGCGGAAAGTCAAGTCTGCCCGAGACGCAGGACCGCGGGTGCCGGCCCCGATGCGATTTCTACTGGCCCTCCCCGTTGTTTCGCTCTCGACGCCCATCAAGTTCTCTCGTCTTCATCACAAGTGTGACGAATGACTCGATGAGCGTCCAGAACCGTTCAGACTGGAGCATGAGGGGGACCATCGTGTCAGGAGTAAGTTCGGAACCCACCACCTGACCGAGGACCCCCCTAGCCACACCCCATTTTGCGCAGACGAAGAGTGCGTGCTCTGCGTTATCCACCGGGGAATCGCAGTAGCAACACGTCTCCTCGTCTCTCTTCTTAAAGCGCCACAGGTACGCGTTAAAACAGCCATGGCCCGAGAGCGCTTGTGCCAAGTAAAAGCCGACTTCCCCGTGCTTTCTGTTCAGCCAGGTGGCGAGCTCCGGGATCAGGCGGTAGGTCCATCTCCCTGTCTGCTCACCATGCCATCTCATCTGCCATTTCTCGACGAGTCTGCGCCTTCCATCCTTGCGGATGGCCTCCTTCGCGCGAGCGATTTCCTGCAGGTCGGCGCAGGTAAGCTCCTTGCGAAGCTGAAAGGTTTCCTGCCTTTCCTCCGCCAATAAATCTATTGGCGGGACGCTCGCCAGGACCAGCACAGCGCTCGTCGAGATAGTTCTATATGCCGAAACTATTCTCAGCGCGACAAGTCTCTGCGCCGAGAACAGCTTCTTCTGGACAGCATGGTTTTATCGGAAAATTCAAATTCGAAAATAAATATCATTTTTTTCGAGTGAAATAAAAGGTTTACATACACTAAAATGCCTGAGTAGTGTTTAGTGTCGAACCTAAAAATGTGAATTTTGCCATAAACTGGAAAATCGTATTAGGATTCTGGTAGCTTAAACCCAGATTAGTAATGGAATTCATCCTCCTTTTTTACATATCATTTCATTTTATCGAACAATTCAAATTTTATAATTAATAAATTGTGTATCAAGTAGAATAAGAGTGTTACATACTCAAAAGTGTTTAAGTAATGTTTATTGTCCAGCATAAAATCGTGAATTTTTTCATAAACTTAAGAATCGTATTATCATTCTCGTAACTTAAACCCAGATTAGTAATGTTGGATTTGATCCTCTTTTTCTACATATCATCTAGTATTATCGGAAAACTCAAATTCGAAAATAAATATCATTTTTTTTCATGTGAAATAAAAGGATTACTTACACTTAAATGGCTGAGTAGTGTTTAGTGTCGAAACTATAAAAGTGAATTTTAATATAAACTGGAAAATCATATTCGGATTCTGGTAGCTTAGGCCCAGATTAGTAATGGAATTCATCCTCCTTTTTTACATATCTCGTTTTATCGAACATATCAAATTTCATAATCAATAAAATTCGTTTCAAATAAAATAAGAGTGTTACATACTCAAAAGTGTTTAAGTAATGTTTATTGTCGAGCATAAAATAGTGAGATTTTTCATATACTTAAAAATCGTAATCTCATTCTGGTAGCTTAAACCCAGATTAGTAATGTTGGATTTGATCCTCTTCTTCAACATATCATCTAGTATTATCGGAATATTCAAATTCGAAAATAAATAACATTTTTTTTCAAGTGAAATAAAAGGTTTACATACACTAAAATGCCTGAGTAGTGTTTAGTGTCGAACCTATAAAAGTGAATTTTGCAATAAACTGAAAAATCGTATTCTCATTCTGGTAGCTAAAACTCAGATTAATATTGTTGGAATTCACTCACTTTTTTTACATATTGTCTTGGGTTATTTAAAACTTTCATTTTAAAAGTAAATATCATTAAGTTTCAAATGGAATAAAAGGTTTACATGAACCAAAATGTCTGAGTATTTTTTAGTGTCGACCATAAGAAACTGAATTTTCTCATGAACTGAAAATCTGTATGAGGGTTCTTGTAGCTTAAACCCAGATTTGTAATGTTGGATTTAATCCTCTTTTTCTACATATCATCTAGTATTATCGGAAAATTCAAATTCGAAAATAAATATCATTTTTTTCATGTGAAATAAAAGGATTACATACACTTAAATGGCTGAGTAGTGTTTAGTGTCGAACCTATAAAAGTGAATTTTAATATAAACTGCAAAATCATATTCGGATTCTGGTAGCTTAGGCCCAGATTAGTAATGGAATTCATCCTCCTTCTTTACATATCTCGTTTTATCGAACAATTCAAATTTCATAATCAATAAAATTTGTTTCAAATAAAATAACAGTGTTACATACTCAAAAGTGTTTAATTCATGTTTATTGTCGAGCATAAAATAGTGAATTTTTTCATAATCTGAAAAATCGTAATCTCATTCTGGTAGCAAAAACTCAGATTAATATTGTTGGAATTCACCCACTTTTTTTACATTTCGTCTTGGGTTATTTAAAACTTTCACTTTAAAAATAAATATCATTACGTTTCAAGTGCAATAAAAGGTTTATATGAACCAAAATTTCTGAGTATTTTTTAGTGTCGAACATAAGAAACTGAATTTTCTCATGAACTGAAAATCTGTATGAGGATTCGTGTAGCTTAAACCCAGATTTGTAATGTTGGATTTAATCCTCTTTTTCTACATATCATCTAGTATTATCGGAAAATTCAAATTCGAAAATAAATATCATTTTTTTCATGTGAAATAAAAGGATTACATACACTTAAATGGCTGAGTAGTGTTTAGTGTCGAACCTATAAAAGTGAATTTTAATATAAACTGCAAAATCATATTCGGATTCTGGTAGCTTAGGCCAAGATTAGTAATGGAATTCATCCTCCTTCTTTACATATCTCGTTTTATCGAACAATTCAAATTTCAAAATGAATAAAATTTGTTTCAAATAAAAGAACAGTGTTACATACTCAAAACTGTTTAAGTAATGTTTATTGTCCTGCATAAAATAGTGAATTTTTTCATAAACTGAAAAATCGTATTCTCATTCTGGTAGCTAAAACTCAGCTTAATATTGTTGGAATTCACTCACTTTTTTTTCATATGGTCTTGGGTTATTTAAAACTTTCATTTTAAAAGTAAATATCATTACGTTTCAAAAGGAATAAAAGGTTTACATGAACCAAAATGTCTGAGTATTTTTTAGCGTCGAACATAAGAAACTAAATTTTCTCATGAACTGAAAAATGGTATTAGGATTCTTGCAGCTTAAACCCAGACTAGCAATGTTGGATTTAATCCTCTTTCCCTACTTATCATCTAGTCTTATCGGAAAATTCAAATTCGAAAATAAATGTCATTTTTTTCATGTGAAATAAAAGGATTGCATACACTTAAATGGCTGAGTAGTGTTTAGTATCGAACCTATAAAAGTGAATTTTAATATAAACTGGAAAATCATATTCGGATTCTGGTAGCTTAGGCCCAGATTAGTAATGGAATTCATCCTCCTTTTTAACATATCTCGTTTTATCGAACAATTCAAATTTCAAAATGAATAAAATTTGTTTCAAATAAAAGAACAGTGTTACATACTCAAAAGTGTTTAAGTAATGTTTATTGTCCAGCATAAAATAGTGAATTTTTTCATAAACTGAAAAATCGTAATCTCATTCTGGTAGAAAAAACTCAGATTTGTAATGTTGGATTTAATCCTCTTTTTCTACATATCATCTAGTATTATCGGAAAATTCAAATTCGAAAATAAATATCATTTTTTTCATGTGAAATAAAAGGATTACATACACAAAAATGACTGAGTAGTGTTCAGTGTCGAACCTAAAAAAGTGAATTTTGCCATAAACTGGAAAATCATATTCGGATTCTGGTAGCTTAGGCCCAGATTAGTGATGGAATTCATCCTCCTTCTTTACATATCTCGTTTTGTCGAACAATTGAAATTTCATAATTAATAAATTTTGTTTCAAGTAACATAAGAGTGTTACATACTCAAAAGTGTTTAAGTAATGTTTATTGTCCAGCATAGAATAGTGAATTTTTTCATAAACTGAAAAATCGTATTCTCATTCTGGAAGCTAAAACTCAGATTAATATTGTTGGAATTCGCCCACTTTTTTTACATATGGTCTTGGCTTATCTACAACTTTCAATTAAAAATAAATATCATTTCGTTTCAAGTGCAATAAAAGGTTTACATGAAACAAAACGTCTGAGTATTTTTTAGTGTCGAACATAAGAAACTGAATTTTCTCAAGAACTGAAAATCAGTTTGAGGATTCTTGTAGCTTAAACCCAGACTAGCAATGTTGGATTTAATCCTCTTTCCCTACATATGATGTAGTATTATCGGAAAACTTCAAATTCGAAAATAAATATCTTTTATTTTCGAGTGAAATAAAAGGATTGCATACACTTAAATGGCTGAGTAGTGTTTAGTATCGAAACTATAAAAGTGAATTTTAATATAAACTGGAAAATCATATTCGGATTCTGGTAGCTTAGGCCCAGATTAGTAATGGAATTCATCCTCCTTTTTTAGATATCTCGTTTTATAGAACAATTCAAATTTCAAAATGAATAAAATTTGTTTCAAATAAAATAACAGTGTTACATACTCAAAACTGTTTAAGTAATGTTTATTGTCCTGCATAAAATAGTGAATTTTTTCATAAACTGAAAAATCGTATTCTCATTCTTGTAGCTTAAACCCAGATTAGTAATGTTGGATTTGATCCTCTTTTTCTACATATCATCTACTATTATCGGAAAATTCAAATTCGAAAATAAATATCAATTTTTTTCAAGTGAGATAAAAGGTTTACATACGCTAAAAACCCGGAGTAGTGTTTAGTGTCGAAACTATAAAAGTGAATTTTGCCATAAACTGGAAAATCATATTCGGATCCTGGTAGCTTAGGCCCAGATTAGTAATGGAATTCATCCTCCTTCTTTACATATCTCGTTTTGTCGAACAATTGAAATTTCATAATTAATAAATTTTGTTTCAAGTAAAATAAGAGTGTTACATACTCAAAAGTGTTTAAGTAATGTTTATTGTCCAGCATAGAATAGTGAATTTTTTCATAAACTGAAAAATCGTATTCTCATTCTGGTAGCTGAAACTCAGATTAATATCGTTGGAATTCACCCACTTTTTTTACATATCGTCTTGGCTTATCTACAACTTTCAATTAAAAAAAAATATCATTTCGTTTCAAGTGCAATAAAAGGTTTACATGAACCAAAACATCTGAGTATTTTTTAGTGTCGAACATAAGGAACTGAATTTTCTCAAGAACTGAAAATCAGTTTGAGGATTCTTGTAGCTTAAACGCAGATTTGTAATGTTGGATTTAATCCTCTTTTTCTACATATCATCTAGTATTATCGGAAAATTCAAATTCGAAAATAAATATCATTTTTTTCATGTGAAATAAAAGGTTTACATCCACAAAAATGACTGAGTAGTGTTCAGTGTCGAACCTAAAAAAGTGAATTTTGCCATAAACTGGAAAATCATATTCGGATTCTGGTAGCTTAGGCCCAGATTAGTGATGGAATTCATCCTCCTTCTTTACATATCTCGTTTTGTCGAACAATTGAAATTTCATAATTAATAAATTTTGTTTCAAGTAAAATAAGAGTGTTACATACTCAAAAGTGTTTAAGTAATGTTTATTGTCCAGCATAGAATAGTGAATTTTTTCATAAACTGAAAAATCGTATTCTCATTCTGGAAGCTAAAACTCAGATCAATATTGTTGGAATTCGCCCACTTTTTTTACATATGGTCTTGGCTTATCTACAACTTTCAATTAAAAATAAATATCATTTCGTTTCAAGTGCAATAAAAGGTTTACATGAAACAAAACGTCTGAGTATTTTTTAGTGTCGAACATAAGAAACTGAATTTTCTCAAGAACTGAAAATCAGATTGAGGATTCTTGTAGCTTAAACCCAGACTAGCAATGTTGGATTTAATCCTCTTTCCCTACATATGATGTAGTATTATCGGAAAACTTCAAATTCGAAAATAAATATCTTTTATTTTCGAGTGAAATAAAAGGTTTACATCCACATAAATGACTGAGTAGTGTTCAGTGTCGAACCTAAAGAAGTGAATTTTGCCATAAACTGGAAAATCATATTCGGATTCTGGTAGCTTAGGCCCAGATTAGTAATGGAATTCATCCTCCTTTTTTACATATCTCGTTTTATCGAACAATTCAAATTTCATAATCAATAAAATTTGTTTCAAATAAAATAACAGTGTTACATACTCAAAAGTGTTTAATTCATGTTTATTGTCGAGCATAAAATAGTGAATTTTTTCATAAACTGAAAAATCGTATTCTCATTCTAGTAGCTTAAACCCAGATTAGTAATGTTGGATTTGATCCTCTTTTTCTACATATCATCTAGTATTATCGGAAAATTCAAATTCGAAAATAAATATCAATTTTTTTCAATTGAGATAAAAGGTTTACATACGCTAAAATGCCGGAGTAGTGTTTAGTGTCGAAACTATAAAAGTGAATTTTAATATAAACTGGAAAATCATATTCGGATCCTGGTAGCTTAGGCCCAGATTAGTAATGGAATTCATCCTCCTTCTTTACATATCTCGTTTTATCGAACAATTCAAATTTTATAATTAATAAATTTTGTATCAGGTAAAATAAGAGTGTTACATACTCAAAAGTGTTTAAGTAATGTTTATTGTCCAGCATAAAATAGTGAATTTTTTCATAAACTGAAAAATCGTAATCTCATTCTGGTAGCAAAAACTCAGATTAATATTGTTGGAATTCACCCACTTTTTTTACATATCGTCTTGACTTATCTACAACTTTCAATTAAAAATAAATATCATTTCGTTTCAAGTGCAATAAAAGGTTTACATGAACCAAAACATCTGAGTATTTTTTAGTGTCGAACATAAGGAACTGAATTTTCTCAAGAACTGAAAATCAGTTTGAGGATTCTTGTAGCTTAAACGCAGATTTGTAATGTTGGATTTAATCCTCTTTTTCTACATATCATCTAGTATTATCGGAAAATTCAAATTCGAAAATAAATATCATTTTTTTCATGTGAAATAAAAGGTTTACATCCACAAAAATGACTGAGTAGTGTTCAGTGTCGAACCTAAAAAAGTGAAATTTTTCATAAACTGAAAAATAATATTCGGATTCTGGTAGCTTAGGCCCAGATTAGTGATGGAATTCATCCTCCTTCTTTACATATCTCGTTTTGTCGAACAATTGAAATTTCATAATTAATAAATTTTGTTTCAAGTAAAATAAGAGTGTTACATACTCAAAAGTGTTTAAGTAATGTTTATTGTCCAGCATAGAATAGTGAATTTTTTCATAAACTGAAAAATCGTATTCTCATTCTGGAAGCTAAAACTCAGATCAATATTGTTGGAATTCGCCCACTTTTTTTACATATGGTCTTGGCTTATCTACAACTTTCAATTAAAAATAAATATCATTTCGTTTCAAGTGCAATAAAAGGTTTACATGAAACAAAACGTCTGAGTATTTTTTAGTGTCGAACATAAGAAACTGAATTTTCTCAAGAACTGAAAATCAGATTGAGGATTCTTGTAGCTTAAACCCAGACTAGCAATGTTGGATTTAATCCTCTTTCCCTACATATGATGTAGTATTATCGGAAAACTTCAAATTCGAAAATAAATATCTTTTATTTTCGAGTGAAATAAAAGGTTTACATCCACATAAATGACTGAGTAGTGTTCAGTGTCGAACCTAAAGAAGTGAATTTTGCCATAAACTGGAAAATCATATTCGGATTCTGGTAGCTTAGGCCCAGATTAGTAATGGAATTCATCCTCCTTTTTTACATATCTTGTTTTATCGAACATTTCAAATTTCATAATCAATAAAATTTGTTTCAAATAAAATAACAGTGTTACATACTCAAAAGTGTTTAATTCATGTTTATTGTCGAGCATAAAATAGTGAATTTTTTCATAAACTGAAAAATCGTGTTCTCATTCTTGTAGCTTAAACCCAGATTAGTAATGTTGGATTTGATCCTCTTTTTCTACATATCATCTAGTATTATCGGAAAATTCAAATTCGAAAATAAATATCAATTTTTTTCATGTGAAATAAAAAGGATTACATACACTTAAATGGCTGAGTAGTGTTTAGTGTCGAACCTATAAAAGTGAATTTTAATATAAACTGGAAAATCATATTCGGATTCTGGTAGCTTAGGCCCAGATTGGTAATGGAATTCATCCTCCTTTTTTACATATCTCGTTTTGTCGAACAATTGAAATTTTATAATTAATAAATTTTGTATCAGGTAAAATAAGAGTGTTACATACTCAAAAGTGTTTAAGTAATGTTTATTGTCCAGCATAAAATAGTGAATTTTTTCATAAACTGAAAAATCGTAATCTCATTCTGGTAGCAAAAACTCAGATTAATATTGTTGGAATTCACCCACTTTTTTTACATATCGTCTTGGCTTATCTACAACTTTCAATTAAAAAAAAATATCATTTCGTTTCAAGTGCAATAAAAGGTTTACATGAACCAAAACATCTGAGTATTTTTTAGTGTCGAACATAAGGAACTGAATTTTCTCAAGAACTGAAAATCAGTTTGAGGATTCTTGTAGCTTAAACGCAGATTTGTAATGTTGGATTTAATCCTCTTTTTCTACATATCATCTAGTATTATCGGAAAATTCAAATTCGAAAATAAATATCATTTTTTTCATGTGAAATAAAAGGTTTACATCCACAAAAATGACTGAGTAGTGTTCAGTGTCGAACCTAAAAAAGTGAATTTTGCCATAAACTGGAAAATCATATTCGGATTCTGGTAGCTTAGGCCCAGATTAGTGATGGAATTCATCCTCCTTCTTTACATATCTCGTTTTGTCGAACAATTGAAATTTCATAATTAATAAATTTTGTTTCAAGTAAAATAAGAGTGTTACATACTCAAAAGTGTTTAAGTAATGTTTATTGTCCAGCATAGAATAGTGAATTTTTTCATAAACTGAAAAATCGTATTCTCATTCTGGAAGCTAAAACTCAGATCAATATTGTTGGAATTCGCCCACTTTTTTTACATATGGTCTTGGCTTATCTACAACTTTCAATTAAAAATAAATATTATTTCGTTTCAAGTGCAATAAAAGGTTTACATGAAACAAAACGTCTGAGTATTTTTTAGTGTCGAACATAAGAAACTGAATTTTCTCAAGAACTGAAAATCAGATTGAGGATTCTTGTAGCTTAAACCCAGACTAGCAATGTTGGATTTAATCCTCTTTCCCTACATATGATGTAGTATTATCGGAAAACTTCAAATTCGAAAAATAAATATCTTTTATTTTCGAGTGAAATAAAAGGTTTACATCCACATAAATGACTGAGTAGTGTTCAGTGTCGAACCTAAAGAAGTGAATTTTGCCATAAACTGGAAAATCATATTCGGATTCTGGTAGCTTAGGCCCAGATTAGTAATGGAATTCATCCTCCTTTTTTACATATCTCGTTTAACCGAACAATTCAAATTTCATAATCAATAAAATTTGTTTCAAATAAAATAACAGTGTTACATACTCAAAAGTGTTTAATTCATGTTTATTGTCGAGCATAAAATAGTGAATTTTTTCATAAACTGAAAAATCGTATTCTCATTCTAGTAGCTTAAACCCAGATTAGTAATGTTGGATTTGATCCTCTTTTTCTACATATCATCTAGTATTATCGGAAAACTCAAATTCGAAAATAAATATCATTTTTTTTCAGGTGAAATAAAAGGTTTACATACACTTAAATGGCTGAGTAGTGTTTAGTATCGAACCTATAAAAGTGAATTTTAATATAAACTGGAAAATCATATTCGTATTCTGGTAGCTGAGGCCCAGATTAGTAATGGAATTCATCCTCCTTCTTTACATATCTCGTTTTGTCGAACAATTGAAATTTCATAATTAATAAATTTTGTTTCAAGTAAAATAAGAGTGTTACATACTCAAAAGTGTTTAAGTAATGTTTATTGTCCAGCATAGAATAGTGAATTTTGCCATAAACTGGAAAATCATATTCGGATTCTGGTAGCTAAAACTCAGATTAATATTGTTGGAATTCACCCACTTTTTTTACATATCGTCTTGACTTATCTACAACTTTCAATTAAAAATGAATATCATTTCGTTTCAAGTGCAATAAAAGGTTTACATGAAACAAAACGTCTGAGTATTTTTTAGTGTCGAACATAAGAAACTGAATTTTCTCAAGAACTGAAAATCAGTTTGAGGATTCTTGTAGCTTAAACCCAGACTAGCAATGTTGGATTTAATCCTCTTTCCCTACATATGATGTAGTATTATCGGAAAACTTCAAATTCGAAAATAAATATCTTTTATTTTCGAGTGCAATAAAACGTTTACATCCACAAAAATGACTGAGTAGTGTTCAGTGTCGAACCTAAAAAAGTGAATTTTGCCATAAACTGGAAAATCATATTCGGATTCTGGTAGCTTAGGCCCAGATTAGTAATGGAATTCATCCTCCTTCTTTACATATCTCGTTTTATCGAACAATTCAAATTTCATAATCAATAAAATTTGTTTCAAATAAAATAACAGTGTTACATACTCAAAAGTGTTTAAGTAATGTTTATTGTCCAGCATAAAATAGTGAATTTTTTCATAAACTGAAAAATCGTATTCTCTTTCTGGTAGCTAAAACTCAGATTAATAGTGTTGGAATTCACCCACTTTTTTTACATATCGTCTTGGCTTATCTACAACTTTCAATTAAAAATAAATATCATTTCGTTTCAAGTGCAATAAAAGGTTTACATGAACCAAAATGTCTGAGTATTTTTTAGTGTCGAACATAAGAGACTGAATTGTCTCATGAATTGAAAATCTGTATGAGGATTCTTGTAACTTAAACCCAGATTAGGAATGTTGGATTTGATCCTCTTTTTCTACATATCATCTACTATTATCGGAAAATTCAAATTCGAAAATAAATATCAATTTTTTTCAAGTGAGATAAAAGGTTTACATCCACATAAATGACTGAGTAGTGTTCAGTGTCGAACCTAAAAAAGTGAATTTTGCCATAAACTGGAAAATCATATTCGGATTCTGGTAGCTTAGGCCCACATTAGTAATGGAATTCATCCTCCTTTTTTACATATCTCGTTTTACCGAACAATTCAAATTTCATAATCAATAAAATTTGTTTCAAATAAAAGAACAGTGTTACATACTCAAAAGTGTTTAATTCATATTTATTGTCCAGCATAAAATAGTGAATTTTTTCATAAACTGAAAAATCGTATTCTCATTCTGGTAGCTAGAACTCAGATTAATATTGTTGGAATTCACTCACTTTTTTTTACATATGGTCTTGGGTTATTTAAAACTTTCATTTTAAAAGTAAATATCATAACGTTTCAAAAGGAATAAAAGGTTTACATGAACCAAAATGTCTGAGTATTTTTTAGTGTCGAACATAAGAAACTGAATTTTCTCATGAACTGAAAAATGGTATTAGGGTTCTTACAGCTTAAACCCAGACTAGCAATGTTGGATTTAATCCTCTTTCCCTACTTATCATCTAGTATTATCGGAAAATTCAAATTCGAAAATAAATATCATTTTTTTCATGTGAAATAAAAGGATTACATACACTTAAATGGCTGAGTAGTGTTTAGTGTCGAACCTATAAAAGTGAATTTTAATATAAACTGCAAAATCATATTCGGATTCTGGTAGCTTAGGCCCAGATTAGTAATGGAATTCATCCTCCTTTTTTACATATCTCGTTTTATCGAACAATTCAAATTTCATAATCAATAAAATTTGTTTCAAATATAATAACAGTGTTACATACTCAAAAGTGTTTAAGTAATGTTAATTGTCCAGCATAAAATAGTGAATTTTTTCATAAACTGAAAAATCGTATTCTCATTCTAGTAGCTTAAACCCAGATTAGTAATGTTGGATTTGAACCTCTTTTTCTACATATCATCTAGTATTATCGGAAAATTCAAATTCGAATATAAATATCATTTTTTTTCATGTGAAATAAAAGCATTACATACAGATAAATGGCTGAGTAGTGTTTAGTGTCGAACCTATAAAAGTGAATTTAGCCATAAACTGGAAAATCATATTAGAATTCTTGTAGCTTAAGCCCAGATTAGTAATGGAATTCATCCTTCTTTTTTACATATCATTTCGTTTTATCGAACAATTCAAATTTCATAATGAATAAAATTTGTTGCAAATAAAAGGACAGTGTTACATACTCAAAAGTGTTTAAGTAATGTTTATTGTCCAGCATAGAATAGTGAATTTTTTCATAAACTGAAAAATCGTATTCTCATTCTGGTAGCTGAAACTCAGATTAATATTGTTGGAATTCACCCACTTTTTTTACATATCGTCTTGGCTTATCTACAACTTTCAATTAAAAAAAAATATCATTTCGTTTCAAGTGCAATAAAAGGTTTACATGAACCAAAACATCTGAGTATTTTTTAGTGTCGAACATAAGGAACTGAATTTTCTCAAGAACTGAAAATCAGTTTGAGGATTCTTGTAGCTTAAACCCAGACTAGCAATGTTGGATATAATCCTCTTTCCCTACATATGATGTAGTATTATCGGAAAACTTCAAATTCGAAAATAAATATCTTTTATTTTCGAGTGAAATAAAAGGTTTACATCCACAAAAATGACCGAGTAGTGTTCAGTGTCGAACCTAAAAAAGTGAATTTTGCCATAAACTGGAAAATCATATTCGGATTCTGGTAGCTTAGGCCCAGATTAGTAATGGAATTCATCCTCCTTCTTTACATATCTCGTTTTGTCGAACAATTGAAATTTCATAATTAATAAATTTTGTTTCAAGTAAAATAAGAGTGTTACACACTCAAAAGTGTTTAAGTAATGTTTATTGTCCAGCATAGAATAGTGAATTTTTTCATAAACTGAAAAATCGTATTCTAATTCTGGAAGCTAAAACTCAGATTAATATTGTTGGAATTCGCCCACTTTTTTTACATATCGTCTTGGCTTATCTACAACTTTCAATTAAAAATAAATATCATTTCGTATCAAGTGCAATAAAAGGTTTACATGAAACAAAACGTCTGAGTATTTTTTAGTGTCGAACATAAGAAACTGAATTTTCTCAAGAACTGAAAATCAGTTTGAGGATTCTTGTAGCTTAAACCCAGACTAGCAATGTTGGATTTAATACACTTTCCCTACATATGATGTAGTAATATCGGAAAACTTCAAATTCGGAAATAAATATATTTTTTTTTCGAGTGAAATAAAAGGTTTACATCCACAAAAATGCCTCAGTAGTGTTCAGTGTCGAACCTAAAAAAGTGAATTTTGCCATAAACTGGAAAATCATATTCGGATTCTGGTAGCTTAGGCCCAGATTAGTAATGGAATTCATCCTCCTTCTTTACATATCTCGTTTTATCGAACAATTCAAATTTCATAATCAATAAAATTTGTTTCAAATAAAATAACAGTGTTACATACTCAAAAGTGTTTAAGTAATGTTTATTGTCGAGCATAAAATAGTGAGATTTTTCATATACTGAAAAATCGTATTCTCTTTCTGGTAGCTAAAACTCAGATTAATATTGTTTGAATTCACCCACTTTTTTTACATATCGTCTTGGCTTATCTACAACTTTCAATTAAAAATAAATATCATTTCGTTTCAAGTGCAATAAAAGGTTTACATGAACCAAAATGTCTGAGTATTTTTTAGTGTCGAACATAAGAGACTGAATTGTCTCATGAATTGAAAATCTGTATGAGGATTCTTGTAGCTTAAACGCAGATTTGTAATGTTGGATTTAATCATCTTTTTCTACATATCATCTAGTATTATCGGAACATTCAAATTCGAAAATAAATATCATTTTTTTCATGTGAAATAAAAGGATTACATACACTTAAATGGCTGAGTAGTGTTCAGTATCGAACCTAAAAAAGTGAATTTTGCCATAAACTGGAAAATCATATTCGGATTCTGGTAGCTTAGGCCCAGATTAGTAATGGAATTCATCCTCCTTTTTTACATATCTCGTTTTATCGAACAATTCAAATTTCATAATCAATAAAATTTGTTTCAAATAAAATAACAGTGTTACATACTCAAAAGTGTTTAATTAATGTTTATTGTAGAGCATAAAATAGTGAATTTTTTCATAAACTGAAAAATCGTATTCTCATTCTGGTAGCTAAAACTCAGATTAATATTGTTGGAATTCACTCACTTTTTTTACATATGGTCTTGGGTTATTTAAAACTTTCATTTTAAAAGTAAATATCATAACGTTTCAAAAGGAATAAAAGGTTTACATGAACCAAAATGTCTGAGTATTTTTTAGTGTCGAACATAAGAAACTGAATTTTCTCATGAACTGAAAAATGGTATTAGGATTCTTGCAGCTTAAACCCAGACTAGCAATGTTGGATTTAATCCTCTTTCCCTACTTATCATCTAGTATTATCGGAAAATTCAAATTCGAAAATAAATATCATTTTTTTCATGTGAAATAAAAGGATTACATAAACTTAAATGGCTGAGTAGTGTTTAGTGTCGAACCTATAAAAGTGAATTTTAATATAAACTGGAAAATCATATTCGGATTCTGGTAGCTTAGGCCCAGATTAGTAATGGAATTCATCCTCCTTTTTTACATATCTCGTTTTATCGAACAATTCAAATTTCATAATCAATAAAATTTGTTTCAAATAAAATAACAGTGTTACATACTCAAAAGTGTTTAAGTAATGTTTATTGTCCACCATAAAATAGTGAATTTTTTCATGAACTGAAAAATCGTATTCTCATTCTTGTAGCTTAAACCCAGATTAGTAATGTTGGATTTGATCCTCTTTTTCTACATATCATCTAGTATTATCGGAAAATTCAAATTCGAAAATAAATATCATTTTTTTTCATGTGAAATAAAAGCATTACATACACTTAAATGGCTGAGTAGTGTTTAGTGTCGAACCTATAAAAGTGAATTTTGCCATAAACTGGAAAATCATATTAGAATTCTTGTAGCTTAAGCCCAGATTAGTAATGGAATTCATCCTTCTTTTTTACATATCATTTCGTTTTATCGAACAATTCATATTTCATAATAAATAAAATTTGTTGCAAATAAAAGAACAGTGTTACATACTCAAAAGTGTTTAAGTAATGTTTATTGTCCAGCATAGAATAGTGAATTTTTTCATAAACTGAAAAATCGTATTCTCATTCTGGTAGCTAAAACTCAGATTAATATTGTTGGAATTCACCCTGTTTTTTTACATATCGTCTTGGCTTATCTACAACTTTCAATTAAAAAAAAATATCATTTCGTTTCAAGTGCAATAAAAGGTTTACATGAACCAAAACATCTGAGTATTTTTTAGTGTCGAACATAAGGAACTGAATTTTCTCAAGAACTGAAAATCAGTTTGAGGATTCTTGTAGCTTAAACCCAGACTAGCAATGTTGGATTTAATCCTCTTTCCCTACATATGATGTAGTATTATCGGAAAACTTTAAATTCGAAAATAAATATCAGTTTTTTTCATGTGAAATAAAAGGATTACATCTACAAAAATGGCTGAGGAGTGTTTAGTGTCGAACCTATAAAAGTGAATTTTGCCATAAACTGAAAAATCATATTCTCATTCTGGTAGCTTAGGCCCAGATTAGTAATGGAATTCATCCTCCTTCTTTACATATATAGTTTTATCAAACAATTCAAATTTCATAATTAATAAATTTTGTTTCAAGTAAAATAAGAGTGTTACATACTCAAAAGTGTTTAAGTAATGTTTATTGTCCAGCATAGAATAGTGAATTTTTTCATAAACTGAAAAATCGTATTCTCATTCTGGTAGCTAAAACTCAGCTTAATATTGTTGGAATTCACTCACTTTTTTTACATATGGTCTTGGGTTATTTAAAACTTTCATTTTAAAAGTAAATATCATTACGTTTCAAAAGGAATAAAAGGTTTACATGAACCAAAATGTCTGAGTATTTTTTAGCGTCGAACATAAGAAACTAAATTTTCTCATGAACTGAAAAACGGTATTAGGATTCTTGCAGCTTAAACCCAGACTAGCAATGTTGGATTTAATCCTCTTTCCCTACTTATCATCTAGTCTTATCGGAAAATTCAAATTCGAAAATAAATGTCATTTTTTTCATGTGAAATAAAAGGATTGCATACACTTAAATGGCTGAGTAGTGTTTAGTATCGAACCTATAAAAGTGAATTTTAATATAAACTGCAAAATAATATTCGGATTCTGGTAGCTTAGGCCCAGATTAGTAATGGAATTCATCCTCCTCTTTTACATATCTCGTTTTATCGAACAATTCAAATTTCAAAATGAATAAAATTTGTTTCAAATAAAAGAACAGTGTTACATACTCAAAACTGTCTAAGTAATGTTTATTGTCCTGCATAAAATAGTGAATTTTTTCATAAACTGAAAAATCGTATTCTCATTCTTGTAGCTTAAACCCAGATTAGTAATGTTGGATTTGATCCTCTTTTTCTACATATCATCTAGTATTATCGGAATATTCAAATTCGAAAATAAATATCAATTTTTTTCATGTGAAATAAAAGGATTACATACACTTAAATGGCTGAGTAGTGTTTAGTGTCGAACCTATAAAAGTGAATTTTAATATAAACTGCAAAATCATATTCGGATTCTGGTAGCTTAGGCCAAGATTAGTAATGGAATTCATCCTCCTTCTTTACATATCTCGTTTTATCGAACAATTGAAATTTCATAATTAATAAATTTTGTATCAAGTAAAATAAGAGTGTTACATACTCAAAAGTGCTTAAGTAATGTTTATTGTCGAGCATAAAATAGTGAGTTTTTTCATAATCTGAAAAATCGTAATCTCATTCTGGAAGCAAAAACTCAGATTAATATTGTTGGAATTCACCCACTTTTTTTACATATCGTCTTGGCTTATCTAAAACTTTCAATTAAAAATAAATATCATTTCGTTTCAAGTGCAATAAAAGGTTTACATGAACCAAAATGTCTGAGTATTTTTTAGTGTCGAACATAAGAAACTGAATTTTCTCATGAACTGAAAATCAGTTTGAGGATTCTTGTAGCTTAAACCCAGACTAGCAATGTTGGATTTAATCCTCTTTCCCTACATATGATGTAGTATTATCGGAAAACTTCAAATTCGAAAATAAATATCTTTTATTTTCGAGTGAAATAAAAGGTTTACATCCACATAAATGACTGAGTAGTGTTCAGTGTCGAACCTAAAAAAGTGAATTTTGCGATAAACTTGAAAATCATATTCGGATTCTGGTAGCTTAGGCCCAGATTAGTAATGGAATTCATCCTCCTTCTTTACATATCTCGTTTTATCGAACAATTCAAATTTCATAATCAATAAAATTTGTTTCAAATAAAATAACAGTGTTACATACTCAAAAGTGTTTAAGTAATGTTTATTGTCGAGCATAAAATAGTCAGATTTTTCATATACTGAAAAATCGTATTCTCTTTCTGGTAGCTAAAACTCAGATTAATATTGTTTGAATTCACCCACTTTTTTTACATATCGTCTTGGCTTATCTACAACTTTCAATTAAAAATAAATATCATTTCGTTTCAAGTGCAATAAAAGGTTTACATGAACCAAAATGTCTGAGTATTTTTTAGGGTCGAACATAAGAAACTGAATTTTCTCATGAATTGAAAATCTGTATGAGGATTCTTGTAGCTTAAACGCAGATTTGTAATGTTGGTTTTAATCCTCTTTTTCTACATATCATCTAGTATTATCGGAAAATTCAAATTCGAAAATAAATATAATTTTTTTCATATGAAATAAAAGGTTTACATCCACAAAAATGACTGAGTAGTGTTCAATGTCGAACCTAAAAAAGTGAATTTTGCCATAAACTGGAAAATCATATTCGGATTCTGGTAGCTTAGGCCCAGATTAGTAATGGAATTCATCCTCCTTCTTTACATATCTCGTTTTGTCGAACAATTGAAATTTCATAATTAATAAATTTTGTTTCAAGTAAAATAAGAGTGTTACATACTCAAAAGTGTTTAAGTAATGTTTATTGTCCAGCATAGAATAGTGAATTTTTTCATAAACTGAAAAATCGTATTCTCATTCTGGTAGCTAAAACTCAGATCAATATTGTTGGAATTCACTCACTTTTTTTACATATGGTCTTGGGTTATTTAAAACTTTCATTTTAAAAGTAAATATCATTACGTTTCAAAAGGAATAAAAGGTTTACATGATCCAAAATGTCTGAGTATTTTTTAGTGTCGAACATAAGAAACTGAATTTTCTCATGAACTGAAAAATGGTATTAGGATTATTGCAGCTTAAACCCAGACTAGCAATGTTGGATTTAATCCTCTTTCCCTACTTATCATCTAGTCTTATCGGAAAATTCAAATACGAAAATAAATGTCATTTTTTTCATGTGAAATAAAAGGATTGCATACACTTAAAAGGCTGAGTAGTGTTTAGTATCGAACCTATAAAAGTGAATTTTAATATAAACTGGAAAATCATATTCGGATTCTGGTAGCTTAGGCCCAGATTAGTAATGGAATTCATCCTCCTTTTTTAGATATCTCGTTTTATCGAATAATTCAAATTTTAAAATGAATAAAATTTGTTTCAAATAAAAGAACAGTGTTACATACTCAAAACTGTCTAAGTAATGTTTATTGTCCTGCATAAAATAGTGAATTTTTTCATAAACTGAAAAATCGTATTCTCATTCTTGTAGCTTAAACCCAGATTAGTAATGTTGGATTTGATCCTCTTTTTCTACATATCATCTAGTATTATCGGAAAATTCAAATTCGAAAATAAATATCAATTTTTTTCAAGTGAGATAAAAGGTTTACATACACTTAAATGGCTGAGTAGTGTTTAGTATCGAACCTAAAAATGTGAATTTTAATATAAACTGGAAAATCATATTCGGATTCTGGTAGCTTAGGCCCAGATTAGTAATGGAATTTATCCTCCTTCTTTACATATCTCGTTTTGTCGAACAATTCAAATTTCATAATTAATAAATTTTGTTTCAAGTAAAATAAGAGTGTTACATACTCAAAAGTGTTTAAGTAATGTTTATTGTCGAGCATAAAATAGTGATTTTTTTCATAACCTGATAAATCGTATTCACATTCTGGTAGCTAAAACTCAGATCAATATTGTTGGAATTCACTCACTTTTTTTACATATGGTCTTGGGTTATTTAAAACTTTCATTTTAAAAGTAAATATCATTACGTTTCAAAAGGAATAAAAGGTTTACATGATCCAAAATGTCTGAGTATTTTTTAGCGTCGAACATAAGAAACTAAATTTTCTCATGAACTGAAAAATGGTATTAGGATTCTTGCAGCTTAAACCCAGACTAGCAATGTTGGATTTAATCCTCTTTCCCTACTTATCATCTAGTCTTATCGGAAAATTCAAATACGAAAATAAATGTCATTTTTTTCATGTGAAATAAAAGGATTGCATACACTTAAAAGGCTGAGTAGTGTTTAGTATCGAACCTATAAAAGTGAATTTTAATATAAACTGGAAAATCATATTCGGATTCTGGTAGCTTAGGCCCAGATTAGTAATGGAATTCATCCTCCTTTTTTAGATATCTCGTTTTATCGAATAATTCAAATTTTAAAATGAATAAAATTTGTTTCAAATAAAAGAACAGTGTTACATACTCAAAACTGTCTAAGTAATGTTTATTGTCCTGCATAAAATAGTGAATTTTTTCATAAACTGAAAAATCGTATTCTCATTCTTGTAGCTTAAACCCAGATTAGTAATGTTGGATTTGATCCTCTTTTTCTACATATCATCTAGTATTATCGGAAAACTCAAATTCGAAAATAAATATCAATTTTCTTCATGTGAAATAAAAGGATTACATACACTTAAATGGCTGAGTAGTGTTTAGTATCGAACCTATAAAAGTGAATTTTAATATAAACTGGAAAATCATATTCGGATTCTGGTAGCTTAGGCCCAGATTAGTAATGGAATTCATCCTCCTTCTTTACATATCTCGTTTTGTCGAACAATTGAAATTTCATAATTAATAAATTTTGTTTCAAGTAAAATAAGAGTGTTACATACTCAAAAGTGTTTAAGTAATGTATATTGTCCAGCATAGAATAGTGAATTTTTTCATAAACTGAAAAATCGTATTCTCATTCTGGAAGCTAAAACTCAGATTAATATTGTTGGAATTCGCCCACTTTTTTTACATATCGTCTTGGCTTATCTACAACTTTCAATTAAAAATAAATATCATTTCGTTTCAAGTGCAATAAAAGGTTTACATGAAACAAAACGTCTGAGTATTTTTTAGTGTCGAACATAAGAAACTGAATTTTCTCAAGAACTGAAAATCAGTTTGAGGATTCTTGTAGCTAAAACTCAGATTAGTAATGTTGGATTTAATCATCTTTATCTACATACCATCTAATTTTATCGGAAAACTCAAATTCGAAAATAAATATCTTTTTTTTTCGAGTGAAATAAAAGGTTTACATCAACAAAAATGCCTCAGTAGTGTTTAGTGTCGAACCTATGAAAGTGAATTTTGCCATAAACTGGAAAATCATATTCGGATTCTGGTAGCTTAGGCCCAGATTAGTAATGGAATTCATCCTCCTTCTTTACATATCTCGTTTTATCGTACAATTCAAATTTCATAATCAATAAAATTTGTTTCAAATAAAATAACAGTGTTACATACTCAAAAGTGTTTAAGTAATGTTTATTGTCGAGCATAAAATAGTGAGATTTTTCATATACTGAAAAATCGTATTCTCATTCTGGTAGCTTAAACCCAGATTAGTATTGTTGGAATTCACCCACTTTTTTTACATATCGTCTTGGCTTATCTACAACTTTCAATTAAAAATAAATATCATTTCGTTTCAAGTGCAATAAAAGGTTTACATGAACCAAAATGTCTGAGTATTTTTTAGTGTCGAACATAAGAGACTGAATTGTCTCATGAATTGAAAATCTGTATGAGGATTCTTGTAGCTTAAACGCAGATTTGTAATGTTGGATTTAATCATCTTTTTCTACATATCATCTAGTATTATCGGAACATTCAAATTCGAAAATAAATATCATTTTTTTCATGTGAAATAAAAGGTTTACATCCACAAAAATGACTGAGTAGTGTTCAGTGTCGAACCTAAAACAGTGAATTTCTCCATAAACTGAGAAATCATATTAGGATTCTGGTAGCTTAGGCCCAGATTAGTAATGGAATTCATCCTCCTTTTTTACATATCTCGTTTTATCGAACAATTCAAATTTCATAATCAATAAAATTTGTTTCAAATAAAATAACAGTGTTACATACTCAAAAGTGTTTAATTCATGTTTATTGTCCAGCATAAAATAGTGAATTTTTTCATAAACTGAAAAATCGTATTCTCATTCTGGTAGCTAGAACTCAGATTAATATTGTTGGAATTCACTCACTTTTTTTTACATATGGTCTTGGGTTATTTAAAACTTTCATTTTAAAAGTAAATATCATTACGTTTCAAAAGGAATAAAAGGTTTACATGATCCAAAATGTCTGAGTATTTTTTAGTGTCGAACATAAGAAACTGAATTTTCTCATGAACTGAAAAATGGTATTAGGATTCTTGCAGCTTAAACCCAGACTAGCAATGTTGGATTTGATCCTCTTTCCCTACTTATCATCTAGTATTATCGGAAAATTCAAATTCGAAAATTAATATCATTTTTTTTCATGTGAAATAAAAGGATTACATAAACTTAAATGGCTGAGTAGTGTTTAGTGTCGAACCTATAAAAGTGAATTTTAATATAAACTGGAAAATCATATTCGGATTCTGGTAGCTTAGGACCAGATTAGTAATGGAATTCATCCTCCTTTTTTACATATCTCGTTTTATCGAAAAATTCAAATTTCATAATGAATAAAATTTGTTTCAAATAAAAGAACAGTGTTACATACTCAAAAGTGTTTAAGTAATGTTTATTGTCCAGAATAAAATAGTGAATTTTTTCATGAACTGAAAAATCGTATTCTCATTCTTGTAGCTTAAACCCAGATTAGTAATGTTGGATTTGATCCTCTCTTTCTACATATCATCTAGTATTATCGGAAAATTCAAATTCGAAAATAAATATCAATTTTTTTCATGTGAAATAAAAGCATTACATACACTTAAATGGCTGAGTAGTGTTTAGTGTCGAACCTATAAAAGTTAATTTTGCCATAAACTGGAAAATCATATTAGAATTCTTGTAGCTTAAGCCCAGATTATTAATGGAATTCATCCTTCTTTTTACATATCATTTCGTTTTATCGAACAATTCAAATTTCATAATGAATAAAATTTGTTGCAAATAAAAGAACAGTGTTACATACTCAAAAGTGTTTAAGTAATGTTTATTGTCCAGCATAGAATAGTGAATTTTTTCATAAACTGAAAAATCGTATTCTCATTCTGGTAGCTGAAACTCAGATTAATATTGTTGGAATTCACCCACTTTTTTTACATATCGTCTTGGCTTATCTACAACTTTCAATTAAAAAAATATCATTTCGTTTCAAGTGCAATAAAAGGTTTACATGAACCAAAACATCTGAGTATTTTTTAGTGTCGAACATAAGGAACTGAATTTTCTCAAGAACTGAAAATCAGTTTGAGGATACTTGTAGCTTAAACCCAGACTAGCAATGTTGGATTTAATCCTCTTTCCCTACATATGATGTAGTATTATCGGAAAACTTTAAGTTCGAAAATAAATATCAGTTTTTTTCATGTGAAATAAAAGGATTACATCCACAAAAATGACTGAGTAGTGTTCAGTGTCGGACCTAAAAAAGTGAATTTTGCCATAAACTGGAAAATCATATTCGGATTCTGGTAGCTTAGGCACAGATTAGTAATGGAATTCATCCTCCTTCTTTACATATCTCGTTTTGTCGAACAATTCAAATTTCATAATTAATAAATTTTGTTTCAAGTAAAATAAGAGTGTTACATACTCAAAAGTGTTTAAGTAATGTTTATTGTCCAGCATAGAATAGTGAATTTTTTCATAAACAGAAAAATCGTATTCTCATTCTGGTAGCTAAAACTCAGCTTAATATTGTTGGAATTCACTCACTTTTTTTACATATGGTCTTGGGTTATTTAAAACTTTCATTTTAAAAGTAAATATCATTACGTTTCAAAAGGAATAAAAGGTTTACATGAACCAAAATGTCTGAGTATTTTTTAGCGTCGAACATAAGAAACTAAATTTTCTCATGAACTGAAAAATGGTATTAGGATTCTTGCAGCTTAAACCCAGACTAGCAATGTTGGATTTAATCCTCTTTCCCTACTTATCATCTAGTCTTATCGGAAAATTCAAATTCGAAAATAAATGTCATTTTTTTCATGTGAAATAAAAGGATTACGTACACTTAAATGGCTGAGTAGTGTTTAGTGTCGAAACTATAAAAGTGAATTTTAATATAAACTGGAAAATCATATTCGGATTCTGGTAGCTTAGGCCCAGATTAGTAATGGAATTCATCCTCCTTTTTTAGATATCTCGTTTTATAGAACAATTCAAATTTCAAAATGAATAAAATTTGTTTCAAATAAAAGAACAGTGTTACATACTCAAAACTGTCTAAGTAATGTTTATTGTCCAGCATAAAATAGTGAATTTTTTCATAAACTGAAAAATCGTATTCTCATTCCTGTAGCTTAAACCCAGATTAGTAATGTTGGATTTGATCCTCTTTTTCTACATATCATCTAGTATTATCGGAAAATTCAAATTCGAAAATAAATATCAATTTTTTTCATGTGAAATAAAAGGATTACATACACTTAAATGGCTGAGTAGTGTTTAGTGTCGAACCTATAAAAGTGAATTTTAATATAAACTGGAAAATCATATTCGGATTCTGGTAGCTTAGGCCCAGATTAGTAATGGAATTCATCCTCCTTCTTTACATATCTCGTTTTGTCGAACAATTGAAATTTCATAATTAATAAATTTTGTTTCAAGTAAAATAAGAGTGTTACATACTCAAAAGTGTTTAAGTAATGTTTATTGTCCAGCATAGAATAGTGAATTTTTTCATAAACTGAAAAATCGTAATCTCATTCTGGTAGCTAAAACTCAAATTAATATTGTTTGAATTCGCCCACTTTTTTTACATATCGTCTTGACTTATCTACAACTTTCAATTAAAAATGATTATCATTTCGTTTCAAGTGCAATAAAAGGTTTACATGAAACAAAATGTCTGAGTATTTTTTAGTGTCGAACATAAGAAACTGAATTTTCTCATGAACTGAAAATCAGTTTGAGGATTCTTGTAGCTTAAACCCAGACTAGCAATGTTGGATTTAATCCTCTTTCCCTACATATGATGTAGTATTATCGGAAAACTTCAAATTCGAAAATAAATATCTTTTATTTTCGAGTGAAATAAAAGGTTTACATCCACATAAATGACTGAGTAGTGTTCAGTGTCGAACCTAAAAAAGTGAATTTTGCGATAAACTTGAAAATCATATTCGGATTCTGGTAGCTTAGGCCCAGATTAGTAATGGAATTCATCCTCCTTTTTTACATATCTCGTTTTATCGAACAATTCAAATTTCATAATCAATAAAATTTGTTTCAAATAAAATAACAGTGTTACATACTCAAAAGTGTTTAAGTAATGTTTATTGTCGAGCATAAAATAGTGAGATTTTTCATATACTGAAAAATCGTATTCTCTTTCTGGTAGCTAAAACTCAGATTAATATTGTTGGAATTCACCCACTTTTTTTACATATCGTCTTGGCTTATCTACAACTTTCAATTAAAAATAAATATCATTTCGTTTCAAGTGCAATAAAAGGTTTACATGAACCAAAATGTCTGAGTATTTTTTAGTGTCGAACATAAGAGACTGAATTGTCTCATGAATTGAAAATCTGTATGAGGATTCTTGTAGCTTAAACGCAGATTTGTAATGTTGGATTTAATCATCTTTTTCTACATATCATCTAGTATTATCGGAACATTCAAATTCGAAAATAAATATCATTTTTTTCATATGAAATAAAAGGTTTACATCCACAAAAATGACTGAGTAGTGTTCAGTGTCGAACCTAAAAAAGTGAATTTTGCCATAAACTGGAAAATCATATTCGGATTCTGGTAGCTTAGGCCCAGATTAGTAATGGAATTCATCCTCCTTCTTTACATATCTCGTTTTGTCGAACAATCCAAATTTCATAATTAATAAATTTTGTTTCAAGTAAAATAAGAGTGTTACATACTCAAAAGTGTTTAAGTAATGTTTATTGTCCAGCATAGAATAGTGAATTTTTTCAGAAAATGAAAAATCGTATTGTCATTCTGGAAGCTAAAACTCAGATTAATATTGTTGGAATTCGCCCACTTTTTTTACATATCGTCTTGGCTTATCTACAACTTTCAATTAAAAATAAATATCATTTCGTTTCAAGTGCAATAAAAGGTTTACATGAAACAAAACGTCTGAGTATTTTTTAGTGTCGAACATAAGAAACTGAATTTTCTCAAGAACTGAAAATCAGTTTGAGGATTCTTGTAGCTTAAACCCAGACTAGCAATGTTGGATTTAATCCTCTTTCCCTACATATGATGTAGTATTATCGGAAAACTCAAATTCGAAAATAAATATCTTTTATTTTCGAGTGAAATAAAAGGTTTACATCCACAAAAATGACTGAGTAGTGTTCAGTGTCGAACCTAAAAAAGTGAATTTTGCCATAAACTGGAAAATCATATTCGGATTCTGGTAGCTTAGGCCCAGATTAGTAATGGAATTCATCCTCCTTCTTTACATATCTCGTTTTATCGAACAATTCAAATTTCATAATCAATAAAATTTGTTTCAAATAAAATAACAGTGTTACATACTCAAAAGTGTTTAAGTAATGTTTATTGTCGAGCATAAAATAGTGAGATTTTTCATATACTGAAAAATCGTATTCTCTTTCTGGTAGCTAAAACTCAGATTAATATTGTTGGAATTCACCCACTTTTTTTACATATCGTCTTGGCTTATCTACAACTTTCAATTAAAAATAAATATCATTTCGTTTCAAGTGCAATAAAAGGTTTACATGAACCAAAATGTCTGAGTATTTTTTAGTGTCGAACATAAGAGACTGAATTGTCTCATGAATTGAAAATCTGTATGAGGATTCTTGTAGCTTAAACGCAGATTTGTAATGTTGGATTTAATCATCTTTTTCTACATATCATCTAGTATTATCGGAACATTCAAATTCGAAAATAAATATCATTTTTTTCATGTGAAATAAAAGGTTTACATCCACAAAAATGACTGAGTAGTGTTCAGTGTCGAACCTAAAAAAGTGAATTTTGCCATAAACTGGAAAATCATATTCGGATTCTGGTAGCTTAGGCCCAGATTAGTAATGGAATTCATCCTCCTTTTTTACATATCTCGTTTAACCGAACAATTCAAATTTCATAATCAATAAAATTTGTTTCAAATAAAAGAACAGTGTTACATACTCAAAAGTGTTTAATTCATGTTTATTGTCCAGCATAAAATAGTGAATTTTTTCATAAACTGAAAAATCGTATTCTCATTCTGGTAGCTAGAACTCAGATTAATATTGTTGGAATTCACTCACTTTTTTTTACATATGGTCTTGGGTTATTTAAAACTTTCATTTTAAAAGTTAATATCATAACGTTTCAAAAGGAATAAAAGGTTTACATGAACCAAAATGTCTGAGTATTTTTTAGTGTCGAACATAAGAAACTGAATTTTCTCATGAACTGAAAAATGGTATTAGGATTCTTGCAGCTTAAACCCAGACTAGCAATGTTGGATTTAATCCTCTTTCCCTACTTATCATCTAGTATTATAGTAAAATGCAAATTCGAAAATAAATATCATTTTTTTCATGTGAAATAAAAGGATTACATACACTTAAATGGCTGAGTAGTGTTTAGTGTCGAACCTATAAAAGTGAATTTTAATATAAACTGGAAAATCATATTCGGATTCTGGTAGCTTAGGCCCAGATTAGTAATGGAATTCATCCTCCTTTTTTACATATCCCGTTTTATCGAAAAATTCAAATTTCATAATGAATAAAATTTGTTTCAAATAAAAGAACAGTGTTACATACTCAAAAGTGTTTAAGTAATGTTTATTGTCCAGCATAAAATAGTGAATTTTTTCATGAACTGAAAAATCGTATTCTCATTCTAGTAGCTTAAACCCAGATTAGTAATGTTGGATTTGATCCTCTTTTTCTACATATCATCTAGTATTATCGGAAAACTCAAATTCGAAAATAAATATCATTTTTTTTCATGTGAAATAAAAGCATTACATACAGATAAATGGCTGAGTAGTGTTTAGTGTCGAACCTATAAAAGTAAATTTTGCTATAAACTGGAAAATCATATTAGAATTCTTGTAGCTTAAGCCCAGATTAGTAATGGAATTCATCCTCCTTCATTACATATCATTTCGTTTTATCGAACAATTCAAATTTCATAATGAATAAAATTTGTTGCAAGTAAAATAAGAGTGTTACATACTCAAAAGTGTTTAAGTAATGTTTATTGTCCAGCATAGAATAGTGAATTTTTTCATAAACTGAAAAATCGTATTCTCATTCTGGTAGCTGAAACTCAGATTAATATTGTTGGAATTCACCCACTTTTTTTACATATCGTCTTGGCTTATCTACAACTTTCAATTAAAAAAAAATATCATTTCGTTTCAAGTGCAATAAAAGGTTTACATGAACCAAAACATCTGAGTATTTTTTAGTGTCGAACATAAGGAACTGAATTTTCTCAAGAACTGAAAATCAGTTTGAGGATTCTTGTAGCTTAAACCCAGACTAGCAATGTTGGATTTAATCCTCTTTCCCTACATATGATGTAGTATTATCGGAAAACTTCAAATTCGAAAATAAATATCAGTTTTTTTCATGTGAAATAAAAGGATTACATCCACAAAAATGACTGAGTAGTGTTCAGTGTCGGACCTAAAAAAGTGAATTTTGCCATAAACTGGAAAATCATATTCGGATTCTGGTAGCTTAGGCCCAGATTAGTAATGGAATTTATCCTCCTTCTTTACATATCTCGTTTTGTCGAACAATTCAAATTTCATAATTAATAAATTTTGTTTCAAGTAAAATAAGAGTGTTACATACTCAAAAGTGTTTAAGTAATGTTTATTGTCCAGCATAGAATAGTGAATTTTTTCATAAACTGAAAAATCGTATTCTCATTCTGGTAGCTAAAACTCAGATTAATATTGTTGGAATTCACTCACTTTTTTTACATATGGTCTTGGGTTATTTAAAACTTTCATTTTAAAAGTAAATATCATTACGTTTCAAATGGAATAAAAGGTTTACATGAACCAAAATGTCTGAGTATTTTTTAGTGTCGAACATAAGAAACTGAATTTTCTCATGAACTGAAAAATGGTATTAGGATTCTTGCAGCTTAAACCCAGACTAGCAATGTTGGATTTGATCCTCTTTCCCTACATATCATGTAGTATTATCGGAAAATTCAAATTCGAAAATAAATATCATTTTTTTCATGTGAAATAAAAGGATTACATACACTTAAATGGCTGAGTAGTGTTTAGTGTCGAACCTATAAAAGTGAATTTTAATATAAACTGCAAAATCATATTCGGATTCTGGTAGCTTAGGCCAAGATTAGTAATGGAATTCATCCTTCTTTTTTACATATCTCGTTTTATCGAACAATTCAAATTTCATAATCAATAAAATTTGTTTCAAATAAAATAACAGTGTTACATACTCAAAAGTGTTTAAGTAATGTTTATTGTCCAGCATAAAATAGTGAATTTTTTCATAAACTGAAAAATCGTATTCTCATTCTAGTAGCTTAAACCCAGATTAGTAATGTTGGATTTGATCCTCTTTTTCTACATATCATCTAGTATTATCGGAAAACTCAAATTCGAAAATAAATATCATTTTTTTTCATGTGAAATAAAAGGATTACATACACTTAAATGGCTGAGTAGTGTTTAGTGTCGGACCTATAAAAGTGAATTTTAATATAAACTGGAAAATCATATTCGGATTCTGGTAGCTTAGGCCCAGATTAGTAATGGAATTTATCCTCCTTCTTTACATATCTCGTTTTGTCGAACAATTCAAATTTCATAATTAATAAATTTTGTTTCAAGTAAAATAAGAGTGTTACATACTCAAAAGTGTTTAAGTAATGTTTATTGTCCAGCATAGAATAGTGAATTTTTTCATAAACTGAAAAATCGTATTCTCATTCTGGTAGCTAAAACTCAGATCAATATTGTTGGAATTCACTCACTTTTTTTACATATGGTCTTGGGTTATTTAAAACTTTCATTTTAAAAGTAAATATCATTACGTTTCAAAAGGAATAAAAGGTTTACATGATCCAAAATGTCTGAGTATTTTTTAGTGTCGAACATAAGAAACTGAATTTTCTCATGAACTGAAAAATGGTATTAGGATTCTTGCAGCTTAAACCCAGACTAGCAATGTTGGATTTGATCCTCTTTCCCTACATATCATGTAGTATTATCGGAAAATTCAAATTCGAAAATAAATGTCATTTTTTTCATGTGAAATAAAAGGTTTGCATACACTAAAATGGCTGAGTAGTGTTTAGTGTCGAACCTATAAAAGTGAATTTTAATATAAACTGGAAAATCATATTCGGATTCTGGTAGCTTAGGCCCAGATTAGTAATGGAATTCATCCTCCTTTTTTAGATATCTCGTTTTATAGAACAATTCAAATTTCAAAATGAATAAAATTTGTTTCAAATAAAATAACAGTGTTACATACTCAAAACTGTTTAAGTAATGTTTATTGTCCTGCATAAAATAGTGAATTTTGCCATAAACTGGAAAATCATATTCTCATTCTTGTAGCTTAAACCCAGATTAGTAATGTTGGATTTGATCATCTTTTTCTACATATCATCTAGTATTATCGGCAAATTCAAATTCGAAAATAAATATCAATTTTCTTCATGTGAAATAAAAGGATTACATACACTTAAATGGCTGAGTAGTGTTTAGTATCGAACCTATAAAAGTGAATTTTAATATAAACTGGAAAATCATATTCGGATTCTGGTAGCTTAGGCCCAGATTAGTAATGGAATTCATCCTCCTTCTTTACATATCTCGTTTTGTCGAACAATTGAAATTTCATAATTAATAAATTTTGTTTCAAGTAAAATAAGAGTGTTACATACTCAAAAGTGTTTAAGTAATGTTTATTGTCCAGCATAGAATAGTGAATTTTTTCATAAACTGAAAAATCGTATTCTCATTCTGGAAGCTAAAACTCAGATTAATATTGTTGGAATTCGCCCACTTTTTTTACATATCGTCTTGGCTTATCTACAACTTTCAATTAAAAATAAATATCATTTCGTTTCAAGTGCAATAAAAGGTTTACATGAAACAAAACGTCTGAGTATTTTTTAGTGTCGAACATAAGAAACTGAATTTTCTCAAGAACTGAAAATCAGTTTGAGGATTCTTGTAGCTTAAACCCAGACTAGCAATGTTGGATTTAATCCTCTTTCCCTACATATGATGTAGTATTATCGGAAATTTCAAATTCGTAAGTAAATATCTTTTTTTTTCGAGTGAAATAAAAGGTTTACATCAACAAAAATGCCTCAGTAGTGTTTAGTGTCGAACCTATGAAAGTGAATTTTGCCATAAACTGGAAAATCATATTCGGATTCTGGTAGCTTAAGCCCAGATTAGTAATGGAATTCATCCTCCTTTTTTACATATCTCGTTTTATCGAACAATTCAAATTTCATAATCAATAAAATTTGTTTCAAATAAAATAACAGTGTTACATACTCAAAAGTGTTTAAGTAATGTTTATTGTCGAGCATAAAATAGTGAGATTTTTCATATACTGAAAAATCGTATTCTCATTCTGGTAGCTAAAACTCAGATTAATATTGTTGGAATTCACCCACTTTTTTTACATATCGTCTTGGCTTATCTACAACTTTCAATTAAAAATAAATATCATTTCGTTTCAAGTGCAATAAAAGGTTTACATGAACCAAAATGTCTGAGTATTTTTTAGTGTCGAACATAAGAGACTGAATTGTCTCATGAATTGAAAATCTGTATGAGGATTCTTGTAGCTTAAACGCAGATTTGTAATGTTGGATTTAATCATCTTTTTCTACATATCATCTAGTATTATCGGAACATTCAAATTCGAAAATAAATATCATTTTTTTCATGTGAAATAAAAGGTTTACATCCACAAAAATGACTGAGTAGTGTTCAGTGTCGAACCTAAAAAAGTGAATTTTGCCATAAACTGGAAAATCATATTCGGATTCTGGTAGCTTAAGCCCAGATTAGTAATGGAATTCATCCTCCTTTTTTACATATCTCGTTTTATCGAACAATTCAAATTTCATAATCAATAAAATTTGTTTCAAATAAAATAACAGTGTTACATACTCAAAAGTGTTTAATTAATGTTTATTGTAGAGCATAAAATAGTGAATTTTTTCATAAACTGAAAAATCGTATTCTCATTCTGGTAGCTAAAACTCAGATTAATATTGTTGGAATTCACTCACTTTTTTTACATATGGTCTTGGGTTATTTAAAACTTTCATTTTAAAAGTAAATATCATAACGTTTCAAAAGGAATAAAAGGTTTACATGAACCAAAATGTCTGAGTATTTTTTAGTGTCGAACATAAGAAACTGAATTTTCTCATGAACTGAAAAATGGTATTAGGATTCTTGCAGCTTAAACCCAGACTAGCAATGTTGGATTTAATCCTCTTTCCCTACATATCATGTAGTATTATCGGAAAATTCAAATTCGAAAATAAATGTCATTTTTTTCATGTGAAATAAAAGGATTACATGCACTTAAATGGCTGAGTAGTGTTTAGTGTCGAACCTATAAAAGTGAATTTTAATATAAACTGGAAAATCATATTCGGATTCTAGTAGCTGAGGCGAAGATTAGTAATGGAATTCATCCTCCTTTTTTACATATCTCGTTTTATCGAAAAATTCAAATTTCATAATGAATAAAATTTGTTTCAAATAAAAGAACAGTGTTACATACTCAAAAGTGTTTAAGTAATGTTTATTGTCCAGAATAAAAAAGTGAAATTTTTCATAAACTGAAAAATCGTATTCTCATTCTTGTAGCTTAAACCCAGATTAGTAATGTTGGATTTGATCCTCTTTTTCTACATATCATCTAGTATTATCGGAAAATTCCAATTCGAAAATAAATATCATTTTTTTTCATGTGAAATAAAAGCATTACGTACACTTAAATGGCTGAGTAGTGTTTAGTGTCGAACCTAAAAAAGTAAATTTTGCTATAAACTGGAAAATCATATTAGAATTCTTGTAGCTTAAGCCCAGATTAGTAATGGAATTCATCCTCCTTCATTACATATCATTTTGTTTTATCGAACAATTCAAATTTCATAATCAATAAAATTTGTTTCAAATAAAATAACAGTGTTACATACTCAAAAGTGTTTAAGTAATGTTAATTGTCCAGCACAAAATAGTGAATTTTTTCATAAACTGAAAAATCGTATTCTCCTTCTGGTAGCTAAAAGTCAGATTAATATTGTTTGAATTCACCCACTTTTTTTACATATCGTCTTGGCTTATCTACAACTTTCAATTAAAAATAAATATCATTTCGTTTCAAGTGCAATAAAAGGTTTACATGAACCAAAATGTCTGAGTATTTTTTAGTGTCGAACATAAGAAACTGAATTTTCTCATGAACTGAAAATCAGTTTGAGGATTCTTGTAGCTTAAACCCAGACTAGCAATGTTGGATTTAATCCTCTTTCCCTACATATCATGTAGTATTATCGGAAAATTCAAATTCGAAAA
>JAPYXD010000066.1:0-13906 GCA_030998225.1 Diplolepis rosae
TCTCAGACTTATCTTTTTCAAAATAAATACATATTTGTCAAATTTCAAAATTTGTTTAGGCTAACAATTTTCAAAAATCCGAATTTTGAAAAAAACAAAAGTTGTGCTGAGTTGTGCTAGGCGAGCACAATAAATGTCTTGCTCATCAGTTATCTCTTAGACCCATCATTTTCAAAATAAATACATATTTGTCAATTTCAAAATTTGTTTAGACATACAATTTTCAAAAATCCGAATTTTGAAAAAACAAAAGTTGTGCTGAGTTGTGCTGAGTTGTGCTAGGCAAGCTTCGTAAATCTCTTGCTCATCAATTATCTCTTAGACGAATCATTTACAAACTAAATACGTATTTGTCAATTCCAAAATTCGTTTAGACATACAATTTTCCAAAAATGCGATTTTCGAAAAAACAAAAGTTGTACTGAGTTGTGTTTGGCGAGCACAATAAATGTCTTGCTCATCAATTATCTCCTAGACGCATCATTTTCAAAAAAAAATACATATTTGTCAATTTCCAAATTTGTTTAGACATACAATTTTCAAAAATGCGAATTTCGAATGAACAAAAGTTGTGCTGAGTTGTCCTAGGCGAGAACAATAAATCTCTTCCTCATCAATTATCTCTTAGACTTATCTTTTTCAAAATAAATACATATTTGTCAATTTCAAAATTTGTTTAGACATACAATTTTCAAAAATCCGAATTTTGAAAAAACAAAAGTTGTGCTGAGTTGTGCTAGGCGAGCACAATAAATGTCTTGCTCATCAGTTATCTCTTAGACGCATCATTTTCAAAATAAATACATATTTGTCAATTTCAAAATTTGTTTAGACATACAATTTTCAAAAATCCGAATTTTGAAAAAACAAAAGTTGTGCTGAGTTGTGCTAGGCAAGCACAATAAATCTCTTGCTCATCAATTAACTCTTAGACGCATCATTTTCAAAATAAATACATATTTGTCAATTTCAAAATTTGTTTAGACATACAATTTTCAAAAATGCGAATTTCGAAAAAACAAAAGTTGTGCTGAGTTGTGCTAGGCGAGCACAATAAATGTCACTTGCTCATCAGTTATCTCTTAGACGCATCATTTTCAAAATAAATACATATTTGTCAATTTCAAAATTTGTTTAGACATACAATTTTCAAAAATCCGAATTTTGAAAAAACAAAAGTTGTGCTGAGTTGTGCACGGTAAGCACAATAAATCTCTTGCTCATCAATTATCTCTTAGACGAATCATTTACAAACTAAATACGTATTTGTCATTTCCGAAATTCGTTTAGACATACAATTTTCAAAAATGCGATTTTCTTAAAAACAAAAGTTGTGCTGAGTTGTGCTAGGCGAGCACAATAAATGTCTTGCTCATCAATTATCTCCTAGACGCATCATTTTCCAAATAAATACATATTTGTCAATTTCAAAATTTGTTTAGACATACAATTTTCGAAAAATGCGAATTTCCGAAAAACAAAAGTTGTGCAAGTTGTGCTAGGCGAGCACAATAAATGTCTTGCTCATCAGTTATCTCTTAGACGCATCATTTTCAAAATAAATACATATTTGTCAATTTCAAAATTTGTTTAGACATACAATTTTCAAAAATGCGAATTTCGAAAAAACAAAAGTTGTGCTGAGTTGTGCTAGGCAAGCACAATAAATCTCTTGCTCATCAATTATCTCTTAGACGAATCATTTACAAACTAAATACGTATTTGTCAATTCCAAAATTCGTTTAGACATACAATTTTCAAAAATGCGATTTTCGAAAAAACAAAAGTTATGCTGAGTTGTGTTTGGCGAGCACAATAAATGTCTTGCTCGTAAATTATCTCACGACGCATCATTTTCCAAATAAATACATATTTGTCAATTTCAAAATTTGTTTAGACATACAATTTTCAAAAATGCGAATTTCGAAAAAACAAAAGTTGTGCTAGGCGAGCACAATAAATGTCTTGCTCATCAGTTATCTCTTAGACGCATCATTTTCAAAATAAATACATATTTGTCAATTTCAAAATTTGTTTAGACATACAATTTTCAAAAATCCGAATTTTGAAAAAACAAAAGTTGTGCTGAGTTGTGTTAGGCGAGCACAATAAATCTCTTACTCATCAATTATCTCCTAAACGCATCATTTTAAAAATAAATACATATTTGTCAATTTCCAAATTTGTTTAGACATACAATTTTCAAAAATGCGAATTTCGAATGAACAAAAGTTGTGCTGAGTTGTCCTAGGCGAGCACAATAAATCTCTTGCTCATCAATTATCTCTTAGACGAATCATTTTGAAAATAAATACATATTTGTCAATTTCCAAATTTGTTTAGACATACAATTTTCAAAAATGCGAATTTCGAATAAACAAAAGTTGTACTGAGTTGTGCTAGGCGAGCACAATAAATCTCTTGTTCATCAATTATCTCTTAGACGAATCATTTTCAAAATAAATACATATTTGTCAATTTCAAAATTTGTTTAGACATACAATTTTCAAAAATGCGAATTTCGAAAAAACAAAAGTTGTGCTGAGTTGTGCTAGGCGAGCACAATAAATGTCTTGATTATCAATTATCTCTTAGACTAATCATTTACAAACTAAATACGTATTTGTCAATTCCAAAAATTCGTTTAGACATACAATTTTCAAAAATGCGATTTTCGAATGAACAAAAGTTGTGCTGAGTTGTCCTAGGCGAGCCCAATAAATCTCTTGCTCATCAATTATCTCTTAGACGAATCATTTTGAAAATAAATACATATTTGTCAATTTCCAAATTTGTTTAGACATACAATTTTCAAAAATGCGAATTTCGAAAAAACAAAAGTTGTACTGAGTTGTCCTAGGCGAGCACAATAAATCTCTTGCTCATCAATTATCTCTTAGACGGTCATTTTCAAAATAAATACATATTTGTCAATTTCAAAATTTGTTTAGACATACAATTTTCAAAAATGCGATTTTCGAAAAAACAAAAGTTGTGCTGACTTGTGTTTGGCGAGCACAATAAATGTCTTGCTCATCAATTATCTCCTAGACGCATCATTGTCAAAATAAATACATATTTGTCAATTTCAAAATTTGTTTAGACATACAATTTTCAAAAATGCGATTTTCGAAAAAACAAAAGTTGTGCTGAGTTGTGCTAGGCGAGAACAATAAATCTCTTCCTCATCAATTATCTCTTAGACTTATCTTTTTCAAAATAAATACATATTTGTCAATTTCAAAATTTGTTTAGGCTAACAATTTTCAAAAATCCGAATTTTTGAAAAAACAAAAGTTGTACTGAGTTGTGCTAGGCGAGAACAATAAATCTCTTCCTCAACAATTTTGTCTGAAACACATCTTTTTTAAAAATAAATACATATTTGTCAATCTCAAAATTTGTTTAGACATACAATTTTCAAAAATGCCAATTTCGAAAAAAACAAAAGTTGTGCTGAGTTGTGTTAGGCGAGAACAATAAATCTCTTGCTCATCAATTATCTCTCAGACTTATCTTTTTCAAAATAAATACATATTTGTCAATTTCAAAATTTGTTTAGGCTAACAATTTTCAAAAATCCGAATTTTTGAAAAAAACAAAAGTTGTGCTGAGTTGTGCTAGGCGAGTAATAAGTATCTTGCTCATCAGTTATCTCTTAGACGCATCATTTTCAAAATAAATACATATTTGTCAATTTCAAAATTTGTTTAGACATACAATTTTCAAAAATCCGAATTTTGAAAAAACAAAAGTTGTGCTGAGTTGTGCTGAGTTGTGCTAGGCGAGCACAATAAATCTCTTGCTCATCAATTATCTCTTAGACGAATCATTTACAAACTAAATACGTATTTGTCAATTCCAAAATTCGTTTAGACATACAATTTTCAAAAATGCGATTTTCCGAAAAAACAAAAGTTGTACTGAGTTGTGTTTGGCGAGCACAATAAATGTCTTGCTCATCAATTATCTCCTAGACGCATCATTTTTCAAAAAAAAAATACATATTTGTCAATTTCCAAATTTGTTTAGACATACAATTTTCAAAAATGCGAATTTCGAATGAACAAAAGTTGTGCTGAGTTGTGCTAGCCGAGAACAATAAATCTCTTCCTCATCTATTATCTCTCAGACTTATCTTTTTCAAAATAAATACATATTTGTCAATTTCAAAATTTGTTTAGACATACAATTTTCAAAAATGCGAATTTCGAATAAACAAAAGTTGTGCTGAGTTGTGCTAGGCGAGCACAATAAATGTCTTGCTCATCAGTTATCTCTTAGACGCATCATTTTCAAAATAAATACATATTTGTCAATTTCAAAATTTGTTTAGACATACAATTTTCAAAAATCCGAATTTTGAAAAAACAAAAGTTGTGCTGAGTTGTGCTAGGCAAGCACAATAAATCTCTTGCTCATCAATTAACTCTTAGACGCATCATTTTCAAAATAAATACATATTTGTCAATTTCAAAATTTGTTTAGGCTAACAATTTTCAAAAATCCGAATTTTGAAAAAACAAAAGTTGTACTGAGTTGTGCTAGGCGAGCACAATAAATGTCTTGCTCATCAGTTATCTCTTAGACGCATCATTTTCAAAATAAATACATATTTGTCAATTTCAAAATTTGTTTAGACATACAATTTTCAAAAATCCGAATTTTGAAAAAACAAAAGTTGTGCTGAGTTGTGCTAGGCAAGCACAATAAATCTCTGTACTCATCAATTATCTCTTAGACGAATCATTTACAAAACTAAATACGTATTTGTCATTTCCGAAATTCGTTTAGACATACAATTTTCAAAAATGCGATTTTCTTAAAAACAAAAAAGTTGTGCTGAGTTGTGTTTGGCGAGCACAATAAATGTCTTGCTCATCAATTATCTCCTAGACGCATCATTTTCCAAATAAATACATATTTGTCAATTTCAAAATTTGTTTAGACATACAATTTTCAAAAATGCGAATTTCGAAAAAATAAAAGTTGTGCTGAGTTGTGCTAGGCGAGCACAATAAATGTCATGCTCATCAGTTATCTCTTAGACGCATCATTTTCAAAATAAATACATATTTGTCAATTTCAAAATTTGTTTAGACATACAATTTTCAAAAATCCGAATTTTGAAAAAACAAAAGTTGTGCTGAGTTGTGCTAGGCAAGCACAATAAATCTCTTGCTCATCAATTATCTCTTAGACGAATCATTTACAAACTAAATACGTATTTATCATTTCCAAAATTCGTTTAGACATACAATTTTCAAAAATGCGATTTTCGAAAAAACAAAAGTTGTGCTGAGTTGTGTTTGGCGAGCACAATAAATGTCTTGCTCATCAATTATCTTCCAGACGTATCATTTTCCAAATAAATACATATTTGTCAATTTCAAAATTTGTTTAGACATACAATTTTCAAAAATGCGAATTTCGAAAAAACAAAAGTTGTGCTGAGTTGTGCTAGGCGAGCACAATAAATCTCTTCCTCATCAGTTATCTCCCAGAACGCATCATTTTCAAAATAAATACATATTTGTCAATTTCAAAATTTGTTTAGACATACAATTTTCAAAAATCCGAATTTTGAAAAAAACAAAAGTTATTGCTGAGTTGTGTTAGGCGAGCACAATAAATCTCTTGCTCATCAATTATCTCTTAGACGAATCATTTACAAACTAAATACGTATTTGTCAATTTCCAAAACTCGTTTAGACATACAATTTTCAAAAATGCGATTTTCGAAAAAACAAAAGTTGTGCTGAGTTGTGTTTGGCGAGCACAATAAATGTCTTGCTCATCAATTATCTCTTAGACGAATCATTTTCAAAATAAATAGATATTTGTCAATTTCAAAATTTGTTTAGACATACAATTTTCAAAAATGCGAATTTCGAATAAACAAAAGTTGTGCTGAGTTGTGTTTGGCGAGCACAATAAATGTCTTGCTCATCAATTATCTCCTAGACGCATCATTTTCAAAATAAATACATATTTGTCAATTTCCAAATTTGTTTAGACATACAATTTTCAAAAATGCGAATTTCGAAAAAACAAAAGTTGTGCTGAGTTGTGTTTGGCGAGCACAATAAATGTCTTTCTCATCAATTATCTCCCTAGACGCATCATTTTCAAAATAGATACATATTTGTCAATTTCCAAATTTGTTTAGACATACAATTTTCAAAAATGCGAATTTCGAAAAAACAAAAGTTGTGCTGAGTTGTGCTAGGCGAGCACAATAAATGTCTTGCTCATCAGTTATCTCTTAGACGCATCATTTTCAAAATAAATACATATTTGTCAATTTCAAAAAATTTGTTTAGACATACAATTTTCAAAAATCCGAATTTTGAAAAAACAAAAGTTGTGCTGAGTTGTGCTAGGCGAGCACAATAAATGTCATGCTCATCAATTATCTGGAAGACGAATCATTTTCAAAATAAATACATATTTGTCAATTTCAAAATTTGTTTAGACAAACAATTTTCAAAAATGCGAATTTAGAAAAAACAAAAGTCGTGCTGTGTTTTGCGAGGCGAGAACAATAAATCCCTTCCTCTACAATTATATCTGAAACGCATCATTTTCAAAATAAATACATATTTGTCAATTTCAAAATTTGTTTAGACATACAATTTAAAAAAATGCCCAATTTCGAAAAAAACAAAAGTTGTGCTGAGTTGTGCTAGGCGAGAACAATAAATCTCTTCCTCATCAATTATCTCTCAGTCGTATCTTTTTCAAAATAAATACATATTTGTCAATTTCAAAATTTGTTTGGACATACAATTTTCAAAAATGCGAATTTCGAAAAAATAAAAGTTGTGCTGAGTTGTGCTAGGCGAGAACAATAAATCTCTTCCTCAACAATTTTGTCTGAAACGCATCTTTTTAATAATAAATACATATTTGTCAATTTCAAAATTTGTTTAGACATACAATTTTCAAAAATGCCAATTTCGAAAAAAACAAAAGTTGTGTTCAGTTGTGCTAGGCGAGAACAATAAATCTCTTGCTAATCAATTATCTCTTAGAACGAATCATTTGCAAAGTAAATACGTATTTGTCAATTCCAAAATTCGTTTAAACATACAATTTTCAAAAATGCGATTTTCGAAAAAACAAAAGTTGTGCTGAGTTGTGCTATGGGAGCATAATTAATGTCTTGCTCATCAGTTATCTCCTAGACGCATCATTTTCAAAATAAATACATATTTGTCAATTTCAAAATTTGTTTAGACATACAATTTTCAAAAATGCGAATTTCGAAAAAACAAAAGTCGTGCTGTGTTTTGCGAGGCGAGAACAATAAATCCCTTCCTCTACAATTATATCTGAAACGCATCTTTTTCAAAATAAATACATATTTGTCAATTTCAATATTTGTTTAGATATACAATTTTCAAAAATGCGAATTTCGAAAAAACGAAAGTTGTGCTGAGTTGTGCTAGGCGAGAACAATAAATCTCTTCCTCAAGAATTTTGTCTGAAACGCATCTTTTTAATAATAAATACATATTTGTCAATTTCAAAATTTGTTTAGACATACAATTTTCAAAAATGCCAATATCGAAAAAACAAAAGTTGTGTTCAGTTGTGCTAGGCGAGAACAATAAATCTCTTGCTAATCAATTATCTCTTAGACGAATCATTTACAAAGTAAATACGTATTTGTCAATTTGAAATTCGTTTAGACATACAATTTTCAAAAATGCGATTTTTCGAAAAAACAAAAGTTGTGCTGAGTTGTGCTAGGCGAGAACAATAAATCTCTTCCTCAACAATTTTGTCTGAAACGCATCTTTTTAAAAATAAATACATATTTGTCAATTTCAAAATTTGTTTAGGCTAACAAGTTTCAAAAATCCGAATTTTGAAAAAACAAAAGTTGTACTGAGTTGTGCTAGGCGAGAACAATAAATCTCTTCCTCAACAATTTTGTCTGAAACGCATCTTTTTAAAAATAAATACATATTTGTCAATTTCAAAATTTGTTTAGACATACAATTTTCAAAAATGCGAATTTCGAATAAACAAAAGTTGTGCTGAGTTGTGTTAGGCGAGAACAATAAATCTCTTGCTCATCACTTATCTCTCAGACTTATCTTTTTCAAAATAAATACATATTTGTCAATTTCAAAATTTTGTTTAGGCTAACAATTTTCAAAAATCCGAATTTTTGAAAAAACAAAAGTTGTGCTGAGTTGTGTTAGGCGAGAACAATAAATCTCTTGCTCATCAATTATCTCTCAGACTTATCTTTTTCAAAATAAATACATATTTGTCAATTTCAAAATTTGTTTAGGCTAACAATTTAAAAAAATGCCAATTTCGAAAAAACAAAAGTTGTGCTGAGTTGTGCTAGGCGAGAACAATAAATCTCTTCCTCATCAATTATCTCTCAGTCGTATCTTTTTCAAAATAAATACATATTTGTCAATTTCAAAATTTGTTTGGACATACAATTTTCAAAAATGCGAATTTCGAAAAAAAAATGTTGTGCTGAGTTGTGCTAGGCGAGAACAATAAATCTCTTCCTCAGCAATTTTGTCTGAAACGCATCTTTTTAATAATAAATACATATTTGTCAATTTCAAAATTTGTTTAGACATACAATTTTCAAAAATTCCAATTTCGAAAAAACAAAAGTTGTGTTCAGTTGTGCTAGGCGAGAACAATAAATCTCTTGCTAATCAATTATCTCTTAGACGAATCATTTACAAAGTAAATACGTATTTGTCAATTCCAAAATTCGTTTTGACTTACAATTTTCAAAAATGCGATTTTCGAAAAAAACAAAAGTTGTGCTGAGTTGTGCTATGGGAGCATAATTAATGTCTTGCTCATCAGTTATCTCCTAGACGCATCATTTTGAAAATAAATACATATTTGTCAATTTCAAAATTTGTTTAGACATACAATTTTAAAAAATGCCAATTTCGAAAAAAAAACAAAAAGTTGTGCTGAGTTGTGCTAGGCGAGAACAATAAATCTCTTCCTCATCAATTATCTCTTGGACTTATCTTTTTCAAAATAAATACATATTTGTCAATTTCAAAATTTGTTTAGGCTAACAATTTTCAAAAATCCGAATTTTGAAAAAACAAAAGTTGTACTGAGTTGTGCTAGGCGAGAACAATAAATCTCTTCCTCAACAATTTTGTCTGAAACGCATCTTTTTAAAAATAAATACATATTTGTCAATTTCAAAATTTGTTTAGACATACAATTTTTCAAAAATGCCAATTTCGAAAAAACAAAAAGTTGTGCTGAGTTAGCTTGTTAGGCGAGAACAATAAATCTCTTGCTCATCAATTATCTCTCAGACTTATCTTTTTCAAAATAAATACATATTTGTCAATTTCAAAATTTGTTTAGGCTAACAATTTTCAAAAATCCGAATTTTGAAAAACCGATTTATTTTGAGTTGTCCTAGGCGAGCACAATAAATCTCTTGCTCATCAATTATCTCTTGGACGAATCATTTTCAAAATAAATACACATTTTGTCAATTTTAAAATTTGTTTAGACACACAATTTCCAAAAAATGCAAATTTCGAAAAAACAAAAGTTATGCTGAGTTGTGCTAGGCGAGAACCTTTAAATCTCTTCCTCAACAATTTTATCTGAAACTTTTATCTTTAAAAATAAATACATATTTGTCAATTTCAAAATTTGTTTGAGCTAACAATTTTCAAAAATCCGAATTTTGAAAAAACAAAAGTTGTACTGAGTTGTGCTAGGCGAGAACAATAAATCTCTTCCTCAACAATTTTGTCTGAAACGCATCTTTTTAAAAATAAATACATATTTGTCAATTTCAAAATTTGTTTTTAGACATACAATTTTCAAAAATGCCAATTTCGAAAAAACAAAAGTTGTGCTGAGTTGTGTTAGGCGAGAACAATAAATCTCTTGCTCATCAATTATCTCTCAGACTTATCTTTTTTCAAAATAAATACATATTTGTCAATTTCAAAATTTGTTTAGACATACAATTTTCAAAAATCCGAATTTTGAAAAAAACAAAAGTTGTGCTGAGTTGTGCTAGGCAGGCACAATAAATGTCTTGCTCATCAGTTATCTCTTAGACGCATCATTTTTCAAAATAAATACATATTTGTCAATTTCAAAATTTGTTTAGACATACAATTTTCAAAAATCCGAATTTTGAAAAAACAAAAGTTGTGCTGAGTTGTGCTAGGCAAGCACAATAAATCTCTTGCTCATCAATTATCTCTTAGACGAATCATTTACAAACTAAATACGTATTTATCAATTCCAAAATTCGTTTAGACATACAATTTTCAAAAATGCGATTTTCGAAAAAACAAAAGTTATGCTGAGTTGTGTTTGGCGAGCACAATAAATGTCTTGCTCATCAATTAACTCTTAGACGCATCATTTTCAAAATAAATACATATTTGTCAATTTCCAAATTTGTTTAGACATGCAATTTTCAAAAATGCCAATTTCGAAAAAACAAAAGTTGTGTTCAGTTGTGCTAGGCGAGAACAATAAATCTCTTGCTAATCAATTATCTCTTAGACGAATCATTTACAAAGTAAATACGTATTTGTCAATTCCAAAATTCGTTTAGACATACTATCTTCACTTATGCGATTTTCGAAAAAACAAAAGTTGTGCTGAGTTGTGCTATGGGAGCATAATTAATGTCTTGCTCATCAGTTATCTCTTAGACGCATCATTTTCAAAATAAATACATATTTGTCAATTTCAAAATTTGTTTAGACATACAATTTTAAAAAATGCCAATTTCGAAAAAACAAAAGTTGTGCTGAGTTGTGCTAGGCGAGAACAATAAATCTCTTCCTCATCAATTATCTCTCAGTCGTATCATTTTCCAAATAAATACATATTTGTCAATTTCAAAATTTGTTTAGACATACAATTTTCAAAAATGCGAATTTCGAAAAAACAAATGTTGTGCTGAGTTGTGCTAGGCGAGAACAATAAATCTCTTCCTCAACAATTTTGTCTGAAACGCATCTTTTTAATAATAAATACATATTTGTCAATTTCCAAATTTGTTTAGACATACAATTTTCAAAAATGCCAATTTCGAAAAAACAAAAGTTGTGTTCAGTTGTGCTAGGCGAGAACAATAAATCTCTTGCTAATCGTTATCTCTTAGACGAATCATTTACAAAGTAAATACGTATTTGTCAATTCCAAAATTCGTTTAGACATACAATTTTCAAAAATGCGATTTTCGAAAAAACAAAAGTTGTGCTGAGTTGTGCTATGGGAGCATAATTAATGTCTTGCTCATCAGTTATCTCTTAGACGCATCATTTTCAAAATAAATACATATTTGTCAATTTCAAAATTTGTTTAGACATACAATTTTAAAAAATGCCAATTTCGAAAAAACAAAAGTTGTGCTGAGTTGTGCTAGGCGAGAACAATAAATCTCTTCCTCATCAATTATCTCTTAGACTTATCTTTTTCAAAATAAATACATATTTGTCAATTTCAAAATTTGTTTAGGCTAACAATTTTTCAAAAATCCGGGTACTGAAAAAACAAAAGTTGTACTGAGTTGTGCTAGGCGAGAACAATGAATCTCTTCCTCAACAATTTTGTCTGAAACACATCTTTTTAAAAATAAATACATATTTGTCAATCTCAAAATTTGTTTGAGACATACAATTTTCAAAAATGCGAATTTCGAATAAACAAAAGTTGTGCTGAGTTGTGTTAGGCGAGAACAATAAATCTCTTCCTCATCAATTATCTCTTAGACTTATCTTTTTCAAAATAAATACATATTTGTCAATTTCAAAATTTGTTTAGGCTAACAATTTTCAAAAATCCGAATTTTGAAAAAACAAAAGTTGTACTGAGTTGTCCTAGGCGAGCACAATAAATCTCTTGCTCATCAATTATCTCTTAGACGAATCATTTTCAAAATAAATACATATTTGTCAATTTCAAAATTTGTTTAGACACACAATTTTCAAAAATGCAAATTTCGAAAAATCAAAAGTTATGCTGAGTTGTGCTAGGCGAGAACCTTTAAATCTCTTCCTCAACAATTTTATCTGAAACGCATCTTTTTAAAAATAAATACATATTTTTCAATTTCAAAATTTGTTTAGACATACAATTTTCAAAAATCCGAATTTTGAAAAAAACAAAAGTTGTGCTGAGTTGTGCTAGGCGAGCACAATAAATGTCTTGCTCATCAGTTATCTCTTAGACGCATCATTTTCAAAATAAATACATATTTGTCAATTTCAAAATTTGTTTAGACATACAATTTTCTAAAAATCCTATTTTTTAAAAAACAAAAGTTGTGCTGAGTTGTGCTAGGCAAGCACAATAAATCTCTTGCTCATCAATTATCTCTTAGACGAATCATTTACAAACTAAATACGTATTTATCAATTCCAAAATTCGTTTAGACATACAATTTTCAAAAATGCGATTTTCGAAAAAACAAAAGTTGTGCTGAGTTGTGTTTGGCGAGCACAATAAATGTCTTGCTCATCAATTATCTCCTAGACGCATCATTTTTAAAAAAAAATACATATTTGTCAATTTCCAAATTTGTTTAGACTTTTCAATTTTCAAAAATGCGAATTTCGAATGAACAAAAGTTGTGCTGAGTTGTCCTAGGCGAGCACAATAAATCTCTTGCTCATCAATTATCTCTTAGACGAATCATTTTGAAAATAAATACATATTTGTCAATTTCCAAATTTGTTTGAACATACAATTTTCAAAAATGCGAATTTCGAAAAAACAAAAGTTGTACTGAGTTGTCCTAGGCGAGCACAATAAATCTCTTGCTCATCAATTATCTCTTAGACGAATCATTTTCAAAATAAATACATATTTGTCAATTTAAAAATTTGTTTAGACATACAATTTTCAAAAATGCCAATTTCGAAAAAACAAAAGTTGTGTTCAGTTGTGCTAGGCAAGCACAATAAATCTCTTGCTCATCAATTATCTCTTAGACGAATCATTTACAAAGTAAATACGTATTTGCTCAATTCCAAAATTCGTTTAGACATACAATTTTCAAAAATGCGATTTTCAAATGAACAAAAGTTGTGCTGAGTTGTCCTAGGTGAGCCCAATAAATCTCTTGCTCATCAATTATCTCTTAGACGAATCATTTTGAAAATAAATACATATTTGTCAATTTCCAAATTTGTTTAGACATACAATTTTTCAAAAATGCCCGTTTCAGAAAAAACAAAAGTTGTACTGAGTTGTCCTAGGCGAACACAATAAATCTCTTGCTCATCAATTATCTCTTAGACGAATCATTTTCAAAATAAATACATATTTGTCAATTTCAAAATTTGTTTAGACATACAATTTTCAAAAATGCGATTTTCGAAAAAACAAAAGTTGTGCACTGACTTGTGTTTGGCGAGCACAATAAATGTCTTGCTCATCAATTATCTCCTAGACGCATCATTGTCAAAATAAATACATATTTGTCAATTTCAAAATTTGTTTAGACATACAATTTTTAAAAAATGCCAATTTCGAAAAAACAAAGAAGTTGTGCTGAGTTGTGCTAGGCGAGAACAATAAATCTCTTCCTCATCCAAATTATCTCTTAGACTTATCTTTTTCAAAATAAATACATATTTGTCAATTTCAAAATTTGTTTAGGCTAACAATTTTCAAAAATCCGAATTTTGAAAAAAAAACAAAAGTTGTACTGAGTTGTGCTAGGCGAGAACAATAAATCTCTTCCTCAACAATTTTGTCTGAAACACATCTTTTTAAAAATAAATACATATTTGTCAATCTCAAAATTTGTTTTGAACTGCAATTTTCAAAAAATGCCAATTTCGAAAAAAACAAAAGTTGTGCTGAGTTGTGTTAGGCGAGAACAATAAATCTCTTGCTCATCAATTAT
>JAPYXD010000068.1:0-68767 GCA_030998225.1 Diplolepis rosae
TCACAGCTGGATAAGATCGATATATTAGAGTTCCGTTATCACGTAGAGTGACACACTCTTCTAATGATCGACATAATCGACTGAAATGATTTGGAAAAATTGATTAAATAGTTCACGGTACATCCGTTGCCAAATTGACATTAACAAGATTCTGTGAGAAAAGTTGTGGAACCTCCGTAGCTCAGATGACAGAGCATTCGACCGGAAGTCGAAAGGACCTGGGCTCGATACCCAGCAGAGTGGAAGCGTTCCTTTTTTTAACAGACAATTTATTCAATGTATATTGAAAAATTCCAACTAGTTTTAAATAACGTTAAAAATTAATTTTAAGTCTCAGCTGGATAAGGTCGATATATTAGAGTTCCGTTATCACGTAGAGTGATACACTCTTCTAATGATCGACATAATCGACTGAAATGATTTGGAAAAATTGATTAAATAGTTCACGGTACATCCGTTGCCAAATTGACGTTAACAAGATTCTGTGAGAAAAGTTGTGGAACCTCCGTAGCTCAGATGACAGAGCATTCGACCGGTAATCGAAAGGACCTGGGCTCGATACCCAGCGGAGTGGAAGCGTTTATTTTTTCACAGAAAATTTATTCAATTTATATTGAAAAATTCCAACTAGTTTTAAATAACGTTAAAAATTAATTCTAAGTCACAGCTGGATAAGATCGATATATTAGAGTTCCGTTATCAGGTAGAGTGATACACTCTTCTAATGATCGAAATAATCGACTGAAATGATTTGGAAAAATTGATTAAATAGTTCACGGTACATCCGTTGCCAAATTGACGTTAACAAGATTCTGTGAGAAAAGTTGTGGAACCTCCGTAGCTCAGATGACAGAGCATTCGAACGGAAGTCGAAAGGACCTGGGCTCGATACCCAGCGGAGTGGAAGCGTTTCTTTTTTCACATAAAATGTCTTCAATTTATATTGAAAAAGGCCATCTAGTTTTAAATAACGTTAAATTAATTTTAAGTCTCAGCTGGATAAGGTCGATATATTAGAGTTCCGTTATCACGTAGAGTGATACACTCTTCTAATGATCGACATAATCGACTGAAATGATTTGGAAAAATTGATTAAATAGTTCACGGTACATCCGTTGCCAAATTGACATTAACAAGATTCTGTGAGAAAAGTTGTGGAACCTCCGTAGCTCAGATGACAGAGCATTCGAACGGAAGTCGAAAGGACCTGGGCTCGATACCCAGCGGAGTGGAAGCGTTCTTTTTTTCACAGACAATTTCTTCAATTTATATTGAAAAATTCCACCTAGTTTTAAATAACGTTAAAAATTAATTCTAAGTCACAGCTGGATAATGTCGATATATTAGAGTTCCGTTATCACGTAGAGTGACACACTCTTCTAATGATCGACATAATCGACTGAAATGATTTGGAAAAATTGATTAAATAGTTCACGGTACATCCGTTGCCAAATTGACATTAACAAGATTCTGTGAGAAAAGTTGTGGAACCTCCGTAGCTCAGATGACAGAGCATTCGACCGGCAGTCGAAAGGACCTGGGCTCGATACCCAGCGGAGTGGAAGCGTTCATTTTTTCACAAAAAATTTCTTCAATTTATATTGAAAAATGCCACCTAGATTTAAATAACGTTAAAAATTAATTCTAAGTCACAGCTGGATAAGGTCGATATATTAGAGTTCCGTTATCACGTAGAGTGATAAACTCTTCTAATGATCGACATAATCGACTGAAATGATTTCGATAAATTGATTAAATAGTTCACGGTACATCCGTTGCCAAATTGACGTTAACAAGATTCTGTGAGAAAAGTTGTGGAACCTCTATAGCTCAGATGACACAGCATTCGACCGGCAGTCGAAAGGACCTGGGCTCGGTACCCAGCGGAGTGGAAGGGTTCCCTTTTTCACAAAGAATTTCTTCAATTTATATTGAAAAATTCCACCTAGTTTTAAATAACGTTGAAAATTAATTCTAAGTCACGGCTGGATAAGGCCGATATAGTAGAGTTCCGTTATCACGTACAGTGACACACTCTTCTAATGATCGACATAATCGACTGAAATGATTTGGAAAAATTGATTAAATAGTTCACGGTACATCCGTTGCCAAATTGACGTTAACAAGATTCTGTGAGAAAAGTTGTGGAACCTCTGTAGCTCAGATGACAAAGCATTCGACCGGCAGTCGAAAGGACCTGGGCTCGATACCCAGCGGAGTGGAAGCGTTCCATTTTTTCACAAAAAATTTCTTCAATTTATATTGAAAAATTCCACCTAGTTTTAAATAACGTTAAAAATTAATTCTAAGTCACAGCTGGATAATGTCGATATATTAGAGTTCCGTTATCACGTAGAGTGACACACTCTTCTAATGATCGACATAATCGACTGAAATGATTTGGAAAAATTGATTAAATAGTTCACGGTACATCCGTTGCCAAATTGGCGTTAACAAGATTCTGTGAGAAAAGTTGTGGAACCTCCGTAGCTCAGATGACAGAGCATTCGACCGGCAGTCGAAAGGACCTGGGCTCGATACCCAGCGGAGTGGAAGCGTTCCTTTTTTTCACAGACAATTTCTTCAATTTATATTGAAAAATTCCACCTAGTTTTAAATAACGTTAAAAATTAATTCTAAGTCACAGCTGGATAAGATCGATATATTAGAGTTCCGTTATCACGTAGAGTTATACACTCTTCTAATGATCGACATATTCGACTGAAATGATTTGTAAAAATTGATTAAATAGTTCACGGTACATCCGTTGCCAAATTGACGTTAACAAGATTCTGTGAGAAAAGTTGTGGAACCTCTATAGCTTAGATGACAAAGCATTCGACCGGCAGTCGAAAGGATCTGGGCTCGATACCCAGCGGAGTGGAAGCGTTCCTTTTTTCACATAGAATTTCTTCAATTTATATTGAAAAATTCACCCTAGTGATAAAGACCGTAAAACATTAAGACTCAGTCAACGCTGGATAAATTCGATATATTAGAGTTCCGTTATCACGTAGAGTGATACACTCTTCTAATGATCGAAATAATCGACTGAAATGATTTGGAAAAATTGATTAAATAGTTCACGGTACATCCGTTGCCAAATTGACGTTAACAAGATTCTGTGAGAAAAGTTGTGGAACCTCCGTAGCTCAGATGACAGAGCATTCGACCGGCAGTCGAAAGGACCTGGGCTCGATACCCAGCGGAGTGGAAGCGTTCCTTTTTTCACAGAAAATTTCTTCAATTTATATTGAAAAATTCCACCTAGTTTTAAATAACGTTAAAAATTAATTCAAAGTCACAGCTGGATAAGGCCGATATAGTAGAGTTCCGTTATCACGTAGAGTGACACACTCTTCTAATGATCGACATAATCGACTGAAATGATTTGGAAAAATTGATTAAATAGTTCACGGTACATCCGTTGCCAAATTGACATTAACAAGATTCTGTGAGAAAAGTTGTGGAACCTCCGTAGCTCAGATGACAGAGCATTCGACCGGCAGTCGAAAGGACCTGGGCTCGATACCCAGCGGAGTGGAAGCGTTCCTTTTTTCACAGAAAATTTCTTCAATTTATATTAAAAAATTCCACCTAGTTTTAAATAACGTTAAAAATTAATTCTAAGTCACAGCTGGATAAAATCGATATATTAGAGTTCCGTTATCACGTAGAGTGATACACTCTTCTAATGAACGACATAATCTTTTGAAATGATTTGGAAAAATTGATTTAATAGTTCACGGTACATCCGTTGCCAAATTGACGTTAACAAGATTCTGTGAGAAAAGTTGTGGAACCTCCGTAGCTCAGATGACAGAGCATTCGACCGGCAGTCGAAAGGACCTGGGTTCGGTACCCAGCGGAGTGGAAGGGTTCCTTTTTTCACAAAGTATTTCTTCAATTTATATTGAAAAATTCCACCTAGTTTTAAATAACGTTAAAAATTAATTCTAAGTCACAGCTGGATAAGGCCGATATAGTAGAGTTCCGTTATCACGTAGAGTGATACACTCTTCTAATGATCGACATAATCGACTGAAATGATTTGGAAAAATTGATTAAATAGTTCACGGTACATCCGTTGCCAAATTGACGTTAACAAGATTCTGTGAGAAAAGTTGTGGAACCTCTGTAGCTCAGATGACAAAGCATTCGACCGGCAGTCGAAAGGACCTGGGCTCGATACCCAGCCGAGTGGAAGCGTTCCTTTTTTACAAAGAATTTCTTCAATTTATATTGAAAAATTCCACCTAGTTTTAAATAACGTTAAAAATTAATTCTAAGTCACAGCTGGATAATGTCGATATATTAGAGTTCCGTTATCACGTAGAGTGACACACTCTTCTAATGATCGACATAATCGACTGAAATGATTTGGAAAAATTGATTAAATAGTTCACGGTACATCCGTTGCCAAATTGGCGTTAACAAGATTCTGTGAGAAAAGTTGTGGAACCTCTGTAGCTCAGATGACAGAGCATTCGACCGGCAGTCGAAAGGACCTGGGCTCGATACCCAGCCGAGTGGAAGCGTTCCTTTTTTACAAAGAATTTCTTCAATTTATATTGAAAAATTCCACCTAGTTTTAAATAACGTTAAAAATTAATTCTAAGTCACAGACGGATAATGTCGATATATTAGAGTTCCGTTATCACGTAGAGTGACACACTCTTCTAATGATCGACATAATCGACTGAAATGATTTGGAAAAATTGATTAAATAGTTCACGGTACATCCGTTGCCAAATTGACATTAACAAGATTCTGTGAGAAAAGTTGTGGAACCTCCGTAGCTCAGATGACAGAGCATTCGACCGGCAGCCGAAAGGACCTGGGATCGATACCCAGCGGAGTGAAAGCGTTCCTTTTTTTCACAAAGTATTTCTTCAATTTATATTAAAAAATTCCACCTAGTTTTAAATAACGTTGAAAATTAATTCTAAGTCACGGCTGGATAAGGCCGATATAGTAGAGTTCCGTTATCACGTACAGTGACACACTCTTCTAATGATCGACATAATCGACTGAAATGATTTGGAAAAATTGATTAAATAGTTCACGGTACATCCGTTGCCAAATTGACGTTAACAAGATTCTGTGAGAAAAGTTGTGGAACCTCTATAGCTCAGATGACAGAGAATTCGACCGGCAGTCGATAGGACCTGGGCTCAATACCCAGCGGAGTGGAAGGGTTCTTTTTTTCACAAAGTATTTCTTCAATTTATATTGAAAAATTCCACCTAGTTTTAAATAACGTTAAAAATTAATTCTAAGTCACAGCTGGATAATGTCGATATATTAGAGTTCCGTTATCACGTAGAGTGACACACTCTTCTAATGATCGACATAATCGACTGAAATGATTTGGAAAAATTGATTAAATAGTTCACGGTACATCCGTTGCCAAATTGACATTAACAAGATTCTGTGAGAAAAGTTGTGGAACCTCCGTAGCTCAGATGACAGAGCATTGAACCGGCACTCGAAAGGACCTGGGCTCGATACCCAGCCGAGTGGAAGCGTTCCTTTTTTACAAAGAATTTCTTCAATTTATATTGAAAAATTCCACCTAGTTTTAAATAACGTTGAAAATTAATTCTAAGTCACAGCTGATAAGGTCGATATAGTAGAGTTCCGTTGTCACGTAGAGTGAAACACTCTTCTAATGATCGACATAATCGACTGAAATGATTTGGAAAAATTGATTAAATAGTTCACGGTACATCCGTTGCCAAATTGACGTTAACAAGATTCTGTGAGAAAAGTTGTGGAACCTCTATAGCTCAGATGACAGAGCATTCGACCGGCAATCGAAAGTACCTGGGCTCGATACCCAGCGGAGTGGAAGCGTTCCTTTTTTTCACAGACTATTTCTTCAATTTATATGGAAAAATTCCACCTAGTTTTAAATAACGTTAAAAATTAATTCTAAGTCACAGCTGGATAATGTCGATATATTAGAGTTCCGTTATCACGTAGAGTGACACACTCTTCTAATGATCGACATAATCGACTGAAATGATTTGGAAAAATTGATTAAATAGTTCACGGTACATCCGTTGCCAAATTGGCGTTAACAAGATTCTGTGAGAAAAGTTGTGGAACCTCCGTAGCTCAGATGACAGAGCATTGAACCGGCTATCGAAAGGACCTGGGCTCGATACCCAGCCGAGTGGAAGCGTTCCTTTTTTACAAAGAATTTCTTCAATTTATATTGAAAAATTCCACCTAGTTTTAAATAACGTTAAAAATTAATTCTAAGTCACAGACGGATAATGTCGATATATTAGAGTTCCATTATGACGTAGAGTGACACACTCTTCTAATGATCGACATAATCGACTGAAATGATTTGGAAAAATTGATTAAATAGTTCACGGTACATCCGTTGCCAAATTGACATTAACAAGATTCTGTGAGAAAAGTTGTGGAACCTCCGTAGCTCAGATGACAGAGCATTCGACCGGCAGTCGAAAGGACCTGGGATCGATACCCAGCGGAGTGAAAGCGTTCCTTTTTTTCACAGACAATTTCTTCAATTTATATTGAAAAATTCCACCTAGTTTTAAATAACGTTAAAAATTAATTCTAAGTCACAGCTGGATAAGGTCGATATATTAGAGTTCCGTTATCACGTAGAGTGTTACACTCTTCTAATGATCGACATAATCGACTGAAATGGTTTGGAAAAATTGATTAAATAGTTCACGGTACATCCGTTACCAAATTGACGTTAACAAGATTCTGTGAGAAAAGTTGTGGAACCTCCGTAGCTCAGATGACAGAGCATTCGACCGGCAGTCGAAAGGACCTGGGCTCGATACCCAGCGGAGTGGAAGCGTTCCTTTTTTCACAAAGTATTTCTTCAATTTATATAAAAAAAAACAACCTAGTTTTAAATAACGTTAAAAATTAATTTTATGTCACATCTGGATAAGGTCGATATATTAGAGTTCCGTTATCACGTAGAGTGATACACTCGTCTAACGATCGACATAATCGACGGAAATGATTTGGAAAAATTGATTAAATAGTTCACGGTACATCCGTTGCCAAATTGACGTTAACAAGATTCTGTGAGAAAAGTTGTGGAACCTCCGTAGCTCAGATGACAGAGCATTCGACCGGCAGTCGAAAGGACCTGGGCTCGATACCCAGCCGAGTGGAAGCGTTCCTTTTTTACAAAGAATTTCTTCAATTTATATTGAAAAATTCCACCTAGCTTTAAATAACGTTAAAAATTAATTCTAAGTCACAGCTGGATAAGGTCGATATAGTAGAGTTCCGTTATCACGTATAGTGATACACTCTTCCAATGATCGACATAATCGACTGAAATGATTTGGAAAAATTGATTAAATAGTTCACGGTACATCCGTTGCCAAATTGACGTTAACAAGATTCTGTGAGAAAAGTTGTGGAACCTCCGTAGCTTAGATGACAGAGCATTCGACCGGCAGTCGGTAGGACCTGGGCTCGATACCCAGACGTGTGGAAGGGTTCCTTTTTTCAAAAAGTATTTCTTCAATTTATATTAAAAAATTCCACCTAGTTTTAAATAACGTTAAAAATTAATTCTAAGTAACAGCTGGATAAAATCGATATATTAGAGTTCCGTTATCACGTAGAGTGATACACTCTTCTAATGATCGACATAATCGACTGAAAAGATTTGGAAAAATTGATTAAATAGTTCACGGTACATCCGTTGCCAAATTGACGTTAACAAGATTCTGTGAGAAAAGTTGTGGAACCTCTCTAGCTTAGATGACAGAGCATTCGACCGGCAGTCGAAAGGATCTGGGCTCGATACCCAGCGGAGTGGAAGCGTTCCCTTTTTCACAAAGAATTTCTTCAATTTATATTGAAAAATGCCATCTAGATTTAAATAACGTTCAAAATTAATTCTAAGTCACGGCTGGATAAGGCCGATATAGTAGAGTTCCGTTATCACGTACAGTGACACACTCTTCTAATGATCGACATAATCGACTGAAATGATTTGGAAAAATTGATTAAATAGTTCACGGTACATCCGTTGCCAAATTGGCGTTAACAAGATTCTGTGAGAAAAGTTGTGGAACCTCCGTATCTAAGATGACAGAGCATTCGACCGGCAGTCGAAAGGACCTGGGCTCGATACCCAGCGGAGTGGAAGCGTTCCTTTTTTTCACAGACAATTTCTTCAATTTATATTGAAAAATTCCACCTAGTTTTAAATAACGTTAAAAATTAATTCTAAGTCACAGACGGATAATGTCGATATATTAGAGTTCCGTTATCACGTAGAGTGACACACTCTTCTAATGATCGACATAATCGACTGAAATGATTTGGAAAAATTGATTAAATAGTTCACGGTACATCCGTTGCCAAATTGACATTAACAAGATTCTGTGAGAAAAGTTGTGGAACCTCCGTAGCTCAGATGACAGAGCATTGAACCGGCTATCGAAAGGACCTGGGCTCAATACCCAGCAGAGTGAAAGCGTTCCTTTTTTCACAAAGTATTTCTTCAATTTATATTAAAAAATTCCACCTAGTTTTAAATAACGTTAAAAATTAATTCTAAGTCACAGCTGGATAAAATCGATATATTAGAGTTCCGTTATCACGTAGAGTGATAAACTCTTCTAATGATCGACATAATCGACTGAAATGATTTCGAGAAATTGATTAAATAGTTCACGGTACATCCGTTGCCAAATTGACGTTAACAAGATTCTGTGAGAAAAGTTGTGGAACCTCCGTAGCTGAGATGACAGAGCATTCGACCGGCAGTCGAAAGGACCTGGGCTCGATACCCAGCCGAGTGGAAGCGTTCCTTTTTTACAAAGAATTTCTTCAATTTATATTGAAAAATTCCACCTAGTTTTAAATAACGTTAAAAATTAATTCTAAGTCACAGCTGGATAATGTCGATATATTAGAGTTCCTTTATCACGTAGAGTGATACACTCTTCTAATGATCGACATAATCGACTGAAATGATTTGGAAAAATTGATTAAATAGTTCACGGTACATCCGTTGCCAAATTGACGTTAACAAGATTCTGTGAGAAAAGTTGTGGAACCTCCGTAGCTCAGATGACAGAGCATTCGACCGGCAGTCGAAAGGACCTGGGCTCGATACCCAGCCGAGTGGAAGGGTTCCTTTTTTCAAAAAGTATTTCTTCAATTTATATTAAAAAATTCCACCTAGTTTTAAATAACGTTAAAAATTAATTCTAAGTCACAGCTGGATAAAATCGATATATTAGAGTTCCGTTATCACGTAGAGTGATACACTCTTCTAATGATCGACATAATCGACTGAAATGATTTGGAAAAATTGATTAAATAGTTCACGGTACATCCGTTGCCAAATTGACGTTAACAAGATTCTGTGAGAAAAGTTGTGGAACTTCCGTAGCTCAGATGACAGAGCATTCGACCGGCAGTCGAAAGGACCTGGGCTCGATACCCAGCCGAGTGGAAGCGTTCCTTTTTTACAAAGAATTTCTTCAATTTATATTGAAAAATTCCACCTAGTTTTAAATAACGTTAAAAATTAATTCTAAGTCACAGCTGGATAATGTCGATATATTAGAGTTCCGTTATCACGTAGAGTGACACACTCTTCTAATGATCGACATAATCGACTGAAATGATTTGGAAAAATTGATTAAATAGTTCACGGTACATCCGATGCCAAATTGACATTAACAAGATTCTGTGAGAAAAGTTGTGGAACTTCCGTAGCTCAGATGACAGAGCATTCGACCGGCAGTCGAAAGGACCTGGGCTCGATACCCAGCCGAGTGGAAGGGTTCCTTTTTTCAAAAAGTATTTCTTCAATTTATATTGAAAAATGCCATCTAGATTTAAATAACGTTCAAAATTAATTCTAAGTCACGGCTGGATAAGGCCGATATAGTAGAGTTCCGTTATCACGTACAGTGACACACTCTTCTAATGATCGACATAATCGACTGAAATGATTGGGTAAAATTGATTAAATAGTTCACGGTACATCCGTTGCCAAATTGACGTTAACAAGATTCTGTGAGAAAAGTTGTGGAACCTCCGTAGCTCAGATGACAGAGCATTCGACCGGCAGTCGATAGGACCTGGGCTCGATACCCAGCCGAGTGGAAGGGTTCTTTTTTTCACAAAGTATTTCTTCAATTTATATTGAAAAATTCCACCTAGTTTTAAATAACGTTAAAAATTAATTCTAAGTCACAGCTGGATAATGTCGATATATTAGAGTTCCGTTATCACGTAGAGTGACACACTCTTCTAATGATCGACATAATCGACTGAAATGATTTGGAAAAATTGATTAAATAGTTCACGGTACATCCGTTGCCAAATTGACATTAACAAGATTCTGTGAGAAAAGTTGTGGAACCTCCGTAGCTCAGATGACAGAGCATTCGACCGGCAGTCGAAAGGACCTGGGCTCGATACCCAGCGGAGTGGAAGCGTTCCTTTTTTTCACAGACAATTTCTTCAATTTATATTGAAAAATTCCACCTAGTTTTAAATAACGTTAAAAATTAATTCTAAGTCACAGACGGATAATGTCGATATATTAGAGTTCCGTTATCACGTAGAGTGACACACTCTTCTAATGATCGACATAATCGACTGAAATGATTTGGAAAAATTGATTAAATAGTTCACGGTACATCCGTTGCCAAATTGACATTAACAAGATTCTGTGAGAAAAGTTGTGGAACCTCCGTAGCTCAGATGACAGAGCATTCGACCGGCAGTCGAAAGGACCTGGGCTCGATACCCAGCGGAGTGAAAGCGTTCCTTTTTTTCACAGACAATTTCTTCAATTTATATTGAAAAATTCCACCTAGTTTTAAATAACGTTAAAAATTAATTCTAAGTCACAGCTGGATAATGTCGATATATTAGAGTTCCGTTATCACGTAGAGTGACACACTCTTCTAATGATCGACATAATCGACTGAAATGATTTGGAAAAATTGATTAAATAGTTCACGGTACATCCGTTGCCAAATTGACATTAACAAGATTCTGTGAGAAAAGTTGTGGAACCTCCGTAGCTCAGATGACAGAGCATTCGACCGGCAGTCGAAAGGACCTGGGCTCGATACCCAGCGGAGTGGAAGCGTTCCTTTTTTTCACAGACAATTTCTTCAATTTATATTGAAAAATTCCACCTAGTTTTAAATAACGTTAAAAATTAATTCTAAGTCACAGCTGGATAATGTCGATATATTAGAGTTCCGTTATCACGTAGAGTGATACACTCTTCTAATGATCGAAATAATCGACTGAAAAGATTTGGAAAAATTGATTAAATAGTTCACGGTACATCCGATGCCAAATTGACATTAACAAGATTCTGTGAGAAAAGTTGTGGAACTTCCGTAGCTCAGATGACAGAGCATTCGACCGGCAGTCGAAAGGACCTGGGTTCGGTACCCAGCGGAGTGGAAGGGTTCCTTTTTTCACAAAGTATTTCTTCAATTTATATTAAAAAATTCCACCTAGTTTTAAATAACGTTAAAAATTAATTCTAAGTCACAGCTGGATAAGGTCGATATAGTAGAGTTCCGTTATCACGTAGAGTGATACACTCTTCTAATGATCGACATAATCCTTTGAAATGATTTGGAAAAATTGATTAAATAGTTCACGGTACATCCGTTGCCAAATTGACGTTAACAAGATTCTGTGAGAAAAGTTGTGGAACCTCCGTAGCTTAGATGACAGAGCATTCGACCGGCAGTCGATAGGACCTGGGCTCGATACCCAGCCGAGTGGAAGCGTTCCTTTTTTACAAAGAATTTCTTCAATTTATATTGAAAAATTCCACCTAGTTTTAAATAACGTTAAAAATTAATTCTAAGTCACAGCTGGATAATGTCGATATATTAGAGTTCCGTTATCACGTAGAGTGACACACTCTTCTAATGATCGACATAATCGACTGAAATGATTTGGAAAAATTGATTAAATAGTTCACGGTACATCCGTTGCCAAATTGACATTAACAAGATTCTGTGAGAAAAGTTGTGGAACCTCCGTAGCTCAGATGACAGAGCATTCGACCGGCAGTCGAAAGGACCTGGGCTCGATACCCAGCGGAGTGGAAGCGTTCCTTTTTTTCACAAAGAATTTCTTCAATTTATATTGAAAAATGCCATCTAGATTTAAATAACGTTTAAAATTAATTCTAAGTCACGGCTGGATAAGGCCGATATAGTAGAGTTCCGTTATCACGTACAGTGACACACTCTTCTAATGATCGACATAATCGACTGAAATGATTTCGAAAAATTGATTAAATTGTTCACGGTACATCCGTTGCCAAATTGACGTTAACAAGATTCTGTGAGAAAAGTTGTGGAACCTCTATAGCTTAGATGACAGAGCATTCGACCGGCAGTCGAAAGGACCTGGGCTCGATACCCAGCAGAGTGGAAGGGTTCCTTTTTTCAAAAAGTATTTCTTCAATTTATATTAAAAAATTCCACCTAGTTTTAAATAACGTTAAAAATTAATTCTAAGTCACAGCTGGATAAAATCGATATATTAGAGTTCCGTTATCACGTAGAGTGATACACTCTTCTAATGATCGACATAATCGACTGAAATGATTTGGAAAAATTGATTTAATAGTTCACGGTACATCCGTTGCCAAATTGACATTAACAAGATTCTGTGAGAAAAGTTGTGGAACTTCCGTAGCTCAGATGACAGAGCATTCGACCGGCAGTCGAAAGGACCTGGGCTCGATACCCAGCCGAGTGGAAGCGTTCCTTTTTTACAAAGAATTTCTTCAATTTATATTGAAAAATTCCACCTAGTTTTAAATAACGTTAAAAATTAATTCTAAGTCACAGCTGGATAAGGTCGATATAGTAGAGTTCCGTTATCACGTATAGTGATACACTCTTCTAATGATCGACATAATCGACTGAAATGATTTGGAAAAATTGATTAAATAGTTCACGGTACATCCGTTGCCAAATTGACGTTAACAAGATTCTGTGAGAAAAGTTGTGGAACCTCCGTAGCTCAGATGACAGAGCATTCGACCGGCAGTCGAAAGGACCTGGGTTCGGTACCCTGCGGAGTGAAAGCGTTACTTTTTTCACAAAGTATTTCTTCAATTTATATTTAAAAATTCCACCTAGTTTTAAATATCGTTAAAAATTAATTCTAAGTCACAGCTGGATAAGGTCGATATATTAGAGTTCCTTTATCACGTAGAGTGACACACTCTTCTAATGATCGACATAATCGACTGAAATGATTTGGAAAAATTGATTAAATAGTTCACGGTACATCCGTTGCCAAATTGACGTTAACAAGATTCTGTGAGAAAAGTTGTGGAACCTCCGTAGCTCAGATGACAGAGCATTCGACCGGCAGTCGAAAGGACCTGGGCTCGATACCCAGCGGAGTGGAAGCGTTCCTTTTTTCACAAAGTATTTCTTCAATTTATATTAAAAAATTCCACCTAGTTTTAAATAACGTTAAAAATTAATTCAAAGTCACAGCTGGATAAGGTCGATATAGTAGAGTTCCGTTATCACGTATAGTGATACACTCTTCCAATGATCGACATAATCGACTGAAATGATTTGGAAAAATTGATTAAATAGTTCACGGTACATCCGTTGCCAAATTGACGTTAACAAGATTCTGTGAGAAAAGTTGTGGAACCTCCGTAGCTCAGATGACAGAGCATTCGACCGGCAGTCGAAAGGACCTGGGCTCGATACCCAGCCGAGTGGAAGGGTTCCTTTTTTCAAAAAGTATTTCTTCAATTTATATTAAAAAATTCCACCTAGTTTTAAATAACGTTAAAAATTAATTCTAAGTCACAGCTGGATAAAATCGATATATTAGAGTTCCGTTATCACGTAGAGTGATACACTCTTCTAATGATCGACATAATCGACTGAAATGATTTGGAAAAATTGATTAAATAGTTCACGGTACATCCGTTGCCAAATTGACGTTAACAAGATTCTGTGAGAAAAGTTGTGGAACCTCCGTAGCTTAGATGACAGAGCATTCGACCGGCAGTCGATAGGACCTGGGCTCGATACCCAGCCGAGTGGAAGGGTTCCTTTTTTCAAAAAGTATTTCTTCAATTTATATTAAAAAATTCCACCTAGTTTTAAATAACGTTAAAAATTAATTCTAAGTCACAGCTGGATAAAATCGATATATTAGAGTTCCGTTATCACGTAGAGTGATACACTCTTCTAATGATCGACATAATCTTTTGAAATGATTTAGAAGAATTGATTTAATAGTTCACGGTACATCCGTTGCCAAATTGACGTTAACAAGATTCTGTGAGAAAAGTTGTGGAACCTCCGTAGCTCAGATGACAGAGCATTCGACCGGCAGTCGAAAGGACCTGGGCTCGATACCCAGCCGAGTGGAAGCGTTCCTTTTTTACAAAGAATTTCTTCAATTTATATTGAAAAATTCCACCTAGTTTTAAATAACGTTAAAAATTAATTCTAAGTCACAGCTGGATAATGTCGATATATTAGAGTTCCGTTATCACGTAGAGTGATACACTCTTCTAATGATCGAAATAATCGACTGAAAAGATTTGGAAAAATTGATTAAATAGTTCACGGTACATCCGATGCCAAATTGACATTAACAAGATTCTGTGAGAAAAGTTGTGGAACTTCCGTAGCTCAGATGACAGAGCATTCGACCGGCAGTCGAAAGGACCTGGGCTCGATACCCAGCCGAGTGGAAGGGTTCCTTTTTTCAAAAAGTATTTCTTCAATTTATATTAAAAAATTCCACCTAGTTTTAAATAACGTTAAAAATTAATTCTAAGTCACAGCTGGATAAAATCGATATATTAGAGTTCCGTTATCACGTAGAGTGATACACTCTTCTAATGATCGACATAATCGACTGAAATGATTTGGAAAAATTGATTTAATAGTTCACGGTACATCCGTTGCCAAATTGACATTAACAAGATTCTGTGAGAAAAGTTGTGGAACCTCCGTAGCTCAGATGACAGAGCATTCGACCGGCAGTCGAAAGGACCTGGGCTCGATACCCAGCCGAGTGGAAGCGTTCCTTTTTTACAAAGAATTTCTTCAATTTATATTGAAAAATTCCACCTAGTTTTAAATAACGTTAAAAATTAATTCTAAGTCACAGCTGGATAACCCCGATATATTAGAGTTCCGTTATCACGTAGAGTGATACACTCTTCTAATGATCGACATAATCTTTTGAAATGATTTGGAAAAATTGATTAAATAGTTCACGGTACATCCGTTGCCAATTTGGCGTTAACAAGATCCTGTGAGAAAAGTTGTGGAACCTCTGTAGCTCAGATGACAGAGCATTGAACCGGCTATCGAAAGGACCTGGGCTCAATACCCAGCAGAGTGGAAGCGTTCCTTTTTTTCACAGACAATTTCTTCAATTTATATTGAAAAATTCCACCTAGTTTTAAATAACGTTAAAAATTAATTCTAAGTCACAGCTGGATAAAATCGATATATTAGAGTTCCGTTATCACGTAGAGTGACACACTCTTCTAATGATCGACATAATCGACTGAAATGATTTGGAAAAATTGATTAAATAGTTCACGGTACATCCGTTGCCAAATTGACATTAACAAGATTCTGTGAGAAAAGTTGTGGAACCTCCGTAGCTCAGATGACAGAGCATTCGACCGGCAGTCGAAAGGACCTGGGCTCGATACCCAGCAGAGTGGAAGCGTTCTTTTTTTCACAAACAATTTCTTCAATTTATATTGAAAAATTCCACCTAGTTTTAAATAACGTTAAAAATTAATTCTAAGTCACAGCTGGATAATGTCGATATATTAGAGTTCCGTTATCACGTAGAGTGACACACTCTTCTAATGATCGACATAATCGACTGAAATGATTTGGAAAAATTGATTAAATAGTTCACGGTACATCCGTTGCCAAATTGACATTAACAAGATTCTGTGAGAAAAGTTGTGGAACTTCCGTAGCTCAGATGACAGAGCATTCGACCGGCAGTCGAAAGGATCTGGGCTCGATACCCAGCGGAGTGGAAGCGTTCTTTTTTTGACAGACAATTTCTTCAATTTATATAGAAAAATTCCACCTAGTTTTAAATAACGTTGAAAATTAATTCTAAGTCACGGCTGGATAAGTCCGATATAGTAGAGTTCCGTTATCACGTACAGTGACACACTCTTCTAATGATCGACATAATCGACTGAAATGATTGGGTAAAATTGATTAAATAGTTCACGGTACATCCGTTGCCAAATTGGCGTTAACAAGATTCTGTGAGAAATGTTGTGGAACTTCCGTAGCTCAGATGACAGAGCATTCGACCGGCAATCGAAAGGACCTGGGCTCGATACCCAGCGGAGTGGAAGCGTTCCTTTTTTCACAAAGAATTTCTTCAATTTATATTGAAAAATTCCACCTAGTTTTAAATAACGTTAAAAATTCATTCTAAGTCACAGACGGATAATGTCGATATATTAGAGTTCCGTTATCACGTAGAGTGACACACTCTTCTAATGATCGACATAATCGACTGAAATGATTTGGAAAAATTGATTAAATAGTTCACGGTACATCCGTTGCCAAATTGACATTAACAAGATTCTGTGAGAAAAGTTGTGGAACCTCCGTAGCTCAGATGACAGAGCATTGAACCGGCAATCGAAAGGACCTGGGCTCGATACCCAGCCGAGTGGAAGCGTTCCTTTTTTACAAAGAATTTCTTCAATTTATATTGAAAAATTCCACCTAGTTTTACATAAAGTTAAAAATTAATTCTAAGTCACAGCTCGATAAGGTGGATATAATAGAGTTCCATTATCACGGTGAGTGATACACTCTTCTAATGATCGACATAATCGACTGAAATGATTTCGAAAAATTGATTAAATGGTTCACGGTACATCCGTTGCCAAATTGACGTTAACAAGATTCTGTGAGAAAAGTTGTGGAACCTCTATAGCTCAGATGACAGAGAATTCGACCGGCAGTCGATAGGACCTGGGCTCGATACCCAGCCGAGTGGAAGGGTTCCTTTTTTCAAAAAGTATTTCTTCAATTTATATTGAAAAGTATTTCTTCAATTTATATTAAAAAATTCCACCTAGTTTTAAATAACGTTAAAAATTAATTCTAAGTCACAGCTGGATAAAATCGATATATTAGAGTTCCGTTATCACGTAGAGTGATACACTCTTCTAATGATCGACATAATCTTTTGAAATGATTTGGAAGAATTGATTTAATAGTTCACGGTACATCCGTTGCCAATTTGGCGTTAACAAGATCCTGTGAGAAAAGTTGTGGAACCTCTGTAGCTCAGATGACAGAGAATTCGACCGGCAGTCGATAGGACCTGGGCTCGATACCCAGCCGAGTGGAAGCGTTCCTTTTTTACAAAGAATTTCTTCAATTTATATTGAAAAATTCCACCTAGTTTTACATAAAGTTAAAAATTAATTCTAAGTCACAGCTCGATAAGGTGGATATAATAGAGTTCCATTATCACGGTGAGTGATACACTCTTCTAATGATCGACATAATCGACTGAAATGATTTCGAAAAATTGATTAAATAGTTCACGGTACATCCGTTGCCAAATTGACGTTAACAAGATTCTGTGAGAAAAGTTGTGGAACCTCTGTAGCTCAGATGACAAAGCATTCGACCGGCAGTCGAAAGGACCTGGGCTCGGTACCCAGCGGAGTGGAAGGGTTCCTTTTTTCACAAAGAATTTCTTCAATTTATATTGAAAAATTCCACCTAGTTTTAAATAACGTTAAAAATTAATACTAAGTCACAGCTGGATAATGTCGATATATTAGAGTTCCGTTATCACGTAGAGTGACACACTCTTCTAATGATCGACATAATCGACTGAAATGATTTGGAAAAATTGATTAAATAGTTCACGGTACATCCGTTGCCAAATTGGCGTTAACAAGATTGTGTGAGAAAAGTTGTGGAACTTCCGTAGCTTAGATGACAGAGCATTCGACCGGCAGTCGAAAGGATCTGGGCTCGATACCCAGCGGAGTGGAAGCGTTCTTTTTTTGACAGAAAATTTGTTCAATTTATATAGAAAAATGCCGTCTAGATTTAAATAACATTAAAAATTAATTCTAAGTCACAACTCGATAAGGTGGACATAATAGAGTTCCATTATCACGGTGAGTGATACACTCTTCTAATGATCGACATAATCGACTGAAATGATTTCGAGAAATCGATTAAATAGTTCACGGTACATCCGTTGCCAAATTGACGTTAACAAGATTCTGTGAGAAAAGTTGTGGAACCTCCGTAGCTTAGATGACAGAGCATTCAACCGGCAATCGAAAGGACCTGGGCTCGATACCCAGCCGAGTGGAAGCGTTCCTTTTTTACAAAGAATTTCTTCAATTTATATTGAAAAATTCCACCTAGTTTTAAATAACGTTAAAAATTAATTCTAAGTCACAGCTGGATAATGTCGATATATTAGAGTTCCGTTATCACGTAGAGTGATACACTCTTCTAATGATCGAAATAATCGACTGAAAAGATTTGGAAAAATTGATTAAATAGTTCACGGTACATCCGATGCCAAATTGACATTAACAAGATTCTGTGAGAAAAGTTGTGGAACCTCCGTAGCTCAGATGACAGAGCATTGAACCGGCTATCGAAAGGACCTGGGCTCAATACCCAGCAGAGTGGAAGCGTTCTTTTTTTCACAGACAATTTCTTCAATTTATATTGAAAAATTCCACCTAGTTTTAAATAACGTTGAAAATTAATTCTAAGTCACAGCTGGATAATGTCGATATATTAGAGTTCCTTTATCACGTAGAGTGATACACACTTCTAATGATCGAAATAATCGACTGAAAAGATTTGGAAAAATTGATTAAATAGTTCACGGTACATCCGATGCCAAATTGACATTAACAAGATTCTGTGAGAAAAGTTGTGGAACTTCCGTAGCTCAGATGACAGAGCATTCGACCGGCAGTCGAAAGGACCTGGGCTCGATACCCAGCGGAGTGGAAGGGTTCCTTTTTTCACAAAGTATTTCTTCAATTTATATTAAAAAATTCCACCTAGTTTTAAATAACGTTAAAAATTAATTCAAAGTCACAGCTGGATAAGGTCGATATAGTAGAGTTCCGTTATCACGTATAGTGATACACTCTTCCAATGATCGACATAATCCTTTGAAATGATTTGGAAAAATTGATTAAATAGTTCACGGTACATCCGTTGCCAAATTGACGTTAACAAGATTCTGTGAGAAAAGTTGTGGAACCTCCGTAGCTTAGATGACAGAGCATTCGACCGGCAGTCGAAAGGACCTGGGCTCTATACCCAGCGGAGTGGAAGCGTTCCTTTTTTTACATTCAATTTATATTGTAAAATTCCACCTAGTTTTAAATAACGTTGTTCCATTATCACGGCGAGTGATACACTCTTCTAATGATCGACATAATCTTTTGAAATGATTTAGAAGAATTGATTTAATAGTTCACGGTACATCCGTTGCCAATTTGGCGTTAACAAGATCCTGTGAGAAAAGTTGTGGAACCTCTATAGCTCAGATGACAGAGCATTCGACCGGCAGTCGAAAGGACCTGGGCTCGATACCCAGCGGAGTGGAAGGGTTCCTTTTTTCACAAAGTATTTCTTCAATTTATATTAAAAAATTCCACCTAGTTTTAAATAACGTTAAAAATTAATTCAAAGTCACAGCTGGATAAGGTCGATATAGTAGAGTTCCGTTATCACGTATAGTGATACACTCTTCCAATGATCGACATAATCCTTTGAAATGATTTGGAAAAATTGATTAAATAGTTCACGGTACATCCGTTGCCAAATTGGCGTTAACAAGATTCTGTGAGAAAAGTTGTGGAACTTCCGTAGCTTAGATGACAGAGCATTCGACCGGCAATCGAAAGGACCTGGGCTCGATACCCAGCCGAGTGGAAGCGTTCCTTTTTTACAAAGAATTTCTTCAATTTATATTGAAAAATTCCACCTAGTTTTAAATAACGTTAAAAATTAATTCTAAGTCACAGCTGGATAAGGCCGATATAGTAGAGTTCCGTTATCACGTAGAGTGATACACTCTTCTAATGATCGACATAATCGACTGAAATGATTTGGTAAAATTGATTAAGTAGTTCACGGTACATCCGTTGTCAAATTGGCGTTAACATGATTCTGTGAGGAAAGTTGTGGATTTTCCGTAGCTCAGATGACAGAGCATTTGAGCGGCAATCGAAAGGACCAGGGCTGGATACCCAGCGGAGTGGAAGCGTTCCTTTTTTTCACAGACAATTTCTTCAATTTATATTGAAAAATTCCACCTAGTTTTAAATAACGTTAAAAATTAATTCTAAGTCACAGCTGGATAATGTCGATATATTAGAGTTCCTTTATCACGTAGAGTGATACACACTTCTAATGATCGAAATAATCGACTGAAAAGATTTGGAAAAATTGATTAAATAGTTCACGGTACATCCGATGCCAAATTGACATTAACAAGATTCTGTGAGAAAAGTTGTGGAACTTCCGTAGCTGAAATGACAGAGCGTTCGAACGGCAATCGAAAGGATCTGGGCTCGATACACAGCGGAGTGGAAGCGTTCTTTTTTTCACAGAAAATTTCTTCAATTTATATTGAAAAATTCCACCTAGTTTTAAATAACGTTGAAAATTAATTCTAAGTCACAGCTGGATAATGTCGATATATTAGAGTTCCTTTATCACGGTGAGTGATACACTCTTCTAATGTTCGACATAATCGACTGAAATGATTTCGAAAAATTGATTAAATGGTTCACGGTACATCCGTTGCCAAATTGACGTTAACAAGATTCTGTGAGAAAAGTTGTGGAACCTCTATAGCTCAGATGACAGAGAATTCGACCGGCAGTCGATAGGACCTGGGCTCGATACCCAGCGGAGTGGAAGCGTTCCTTTTTTCACAAAGAATTTCTTCAATTTATATTAAAAAATTCCACCTAGTTTTAAATAACGTTAAAAATTAATTCTAAGTCACAGCTGGATAAAATCGATATATTAGAGTTCCGTTATCACGTAGAGTGATACACTCTTCTAATGATCGACATAATCTTTTGAAATGATTTGGAAAAATTGATTAAATAGTTCACGGTACATCCGTTGCCAAATTGGCGTTAACAAGATTCTGTGAGAAATGTTGTGGAACTTCCGTAGCTCAGATGACAGAGCATTCGACCGGCAATCGAAAGTACCTGGGCTCGATACCCAGCGGAGTGGAAGCGTTACATTTTTTCAAAGAAAATTTCTTCAATTTATATTGAAAAATTCCACCTAGTTTTAAATAACGTTAAAAATTAATTCTAAGTCACAGCTGGATAATGTCGATATATTAGAGTTCCTTTATCACGTAGAGTGATACACACTTCTAATGATCGAAATAATCGACTGAAAAGATTTGGAAAAATTGATTAAATAGTTCACGGTACATCCGATGCCAAATTGACATTAACAAGATTCTGTGAGAAAAGTTGTGGAACTTCCGTAGCTCAGATGACAGAGCATTCGACCGGCAGTCGAAAGGACCTGGGCTCGATACCCAGCGGAGTGGAAGCGTTCCTTTTTTTCACAGACAATTTCTTCAATTTATATTGAAAAATTCCACCTAGTTTTAAATAACGTTAAAAATTAATTCTAAGTCACAGACGGATAATGTCGATATATTAGAGTTCCGTTATCACGTAGAGTGACACACTCTTCTAATGATCGACATAATCGACTGAAATGATTTGGAAAAATTGATTAAATAGTTCACGGTACATCCGTTGCCAAATTGACATTAACAAGATTCTGTGAGAAAAGTTGTGGAACCTCCGTAGCTCAGATGACAGAGCATTGAACCGGCTATCGAAAGGACCTGGGCTCAATACCCAGCAGAGTGGAAGCGTTCTTTTTTTCACAAACAATTTCTTCAATTTATATTGAAAAATTCCACCTAGTTTTAAATAACGTTGAAAATTAATTCTAAGTCACAGCTGGATAATGTCGATATATTAGAGTTCCTTTATCACGTAGAGTGATACACACTTCTAATGATCGAAATAATCGACTGAAAAGATTTGGAAAAATTGATTAAATAGTTCACGGTACATCCGATGCCAAATTGACATTAACAAGATTCTGTGAGAAAAGTTGTGTAAAATTGATTAAATAGTTCACGGTACATCCGTTGCCAAATTGGCGTTAACAAGATTCTGTGAGAAATGTTGTGGAACTTCCGTAGCTCAGATGACAGAGCATTCGACCGGCAATCGAAAGGACCTGGGCTCAATACCCAGCATCACGTAGAGTGACACACTCTTCTAATGATCGACATAATCGACTGAAATGATTTGGAAAAATTGATTAAATAGTTCACGGTACATCCGTTGCCAAATTGACATTAACAAGATTCTGTGAGAAAAGTTGTGGAACTTCCGTAGCTCAGATGACAGAGCATTCGACCGGCAGTCGAAAGGACCTGGGTTCGGTACCCAGCGGAGTGGAAGGGTTCCTTTTTTCACAAAGTATTTCTTCAATTTATATTAAAAAATTCCACCTAGTTTTAAATAACGTTAAAAATTAATTCAAAGTCACAGCTGGATAAGGTCGATATAGTAGAGTTCCGTTATCACGTATAGTGATACACTCTTCCAATGATCGACATAATCCTTTGAAATGATTTGGAAAAATTGATTAAATAGTTCACGGTACATCCGTTGCCAAATTGACGTTAACAAGATTCTGTGAGAAAAGTTGTGGAACCTCCGTAGCTTAGATGACAGAGCATTCGACCGGCAGTCGATAGGACCTGGGCTCGATACCCAGCCGAGTGGAAGGGTTCCTTTTTTCAAAAAGTATTTCTTCAATTTATATTAAAAAATTCCACCTAGTTTTAAATAACGTTAAAAATTAATTCTAAGTCACAGCTGGATAAAATCGATATATTAGAGTTCCGTTATCACGTAGAGTGATACACTCTTCTAATGATCGACATAATCTTTTGAAATGATTTAGAAGAATTGATTTAATAGTTCACGGTACATCCGTTGCCAATTTGGCGTTAACAAGATCCTGTGAGAAAAGTTGTGGAACCTCTGTAGCTCAGATGACAGAGAATTCGACCGGCAGTCGATAGGACCTGGGCTCGATACCCAGCCGAGTGGAAGCGTTCCTTTTTTACAAAGAATTTCTTCAATTTATATTGAAAAATTCCACCTAGTTTTAAATAACGTTAAAAATTAATTCTAAGTCACAGCTGGATAATGTCGATATATTAGAGTTCCTTTATCACGTAGAGTGATACACACTTCTAATGATCGAAATAATCGACTGAAAAGATTTGGAAAAATTGATTAAATAGTTCACGGTACATCCGATGCCAAATTGACATTAACAAGATTCTGTGAGAAAAGTTGTGGAACTTCCGTAGCTCAGATGACAGAGCATTCGACCGGCAGTCGAAAGGACCTGGGCTCGATACCCAGCCGAGTGGAAGGGTTCCTTTTTTCAAAAAGTATTTCTTCAATTTATATTAAAAAATTCCACCTAGTTTTAAATAACGTTAAAAATTAATTCTAAGTCACAGCTGGATAAAATCGATATATTAGAGTTCCGTTATCACGTAGAGTGACACACTCTTCTAATGATCGACATAATCGACTGAAATGATTTGGAAAAATTGATTAAATAGTTCACGGTACATCCGTTGCCAAATTGGCGTTAACAAGATTCTGTGAGAAATGTTGTGGAACTTCCGTAGCTCAGATGACAGAGCATTCGACCGGCAGTCGATAGGACCTGGGCTCGATACCCAGCCGAGTGGAAGGGTTCCTTTTTTCAAAAAGTATTTCTTCAATTTATATTAAAAAATTCCACCTAGTTTTAAATAACGTTAAAAATTAATTCAAAGTCACAGCTGGATAAGGTCGATATAGTAGAGTTCCGTTATCACGTAGAGTGATACACTCTTCTAATGATCGACATAATCGACTGAAATGATTTGGAATAATTGATTAAATAGTTCACGGTACATCCGTTGCCAAATTGTATTTCTTCAATTTATATTGAAAAATTCCACCTAGTTTTAAATAACGTTAAAAATTAATACTAAGTCACAGCTGGATAATGTCGATATATTAGAGTTCCGTTATCACGTAGAGTGACACACTCTTCTAATGATCGACATAATCGACTGAAATGATTTGGAAAAATTGATTAAATAGTTCACGGTACATCCGTTGCCAAATTGACATTAACAAGATTCTGTGAGAAAAGTTGTGGAACTTCCGTAGCTCAGATGACAGAGCATTCGACCGGCAGTCGAAAGGATCTGGGCTCGATACCCAGCGGAGTGGAAGCGTTCTTTTTTTGACAGAAAATTTGTTCAATTTATATAGAAAAATTCCACCTAGTTTTAAATAACGTTGAAAATTAATTCTAAGTCACGGCTGGATAAGGCCGATATAGTAGAGTTCCGTTATCACGTAGAGTGACACACTCTTCTAATGATCGACATAATCGACTGAAATGATTGGGTAAAATTGATAAATAGTTCACGGTACATCCATTGCCAAATTGACGTTAACAAGATTCTGTGAGAAAAGTTGTGGAACCTCTATAGCTTAGATGACAAAGCATTCGACCGGCAGTCGAAAGGACCTGGGCTCGATACCCAGCGGAGTGGAAGCGTTCCTTTTTTACAAAGAATTTCTTCAATTTATATTGAAAAATTCCACCTAGTTTTAAATAACGTTAAAAATTAATTCTAAGTCACAGCTGGATAATGTCGATATATTAGAGTTCCGTTATCACGTAGAGTGACACACTCTTCTAATGATCGACATAATCGACTGAAATGATTTGGAAAAATTGATTAAATAGTTCACGGTACATCCGTTGCCAAATTGGCGTTAACAAGATTCTGTGAGAAAAGTTGTGGAACCTCCGTAGCTCAGATGACAGAGCATTCGACCGGCAGTCGAAAGGACCTGGGCTCGATACCCAGCGGAGTGGAAGCGTTCCTTTTTTTCACAGACAATTTCTTCAATTTATATTGAAAAATTCCACCTAGTTTTAAATAACGTTAAAAATTAATTCTAAGTCACAGCTGGATAAGGTCGATATATTAGAGTTCCGTTATCACGTAGAGTGATACACTCTTCTAATGATCGACATAATCGACTGAAATGATTTGGAAAAATTGATTAAATAGTTCACGGTACATCCGTTGCCAAATTGACGTTAACAAGATTCTGTGAGAAAAGTTGTGGAACCTCCGTAGCTCAGATGACAGAGCATTCGACCGGCAGTCGAAAGGACCTGGGCTCGATACCCAGCGGAGTGGAAGCGTTCCCTTTTTCACAAAGAATTTCTTCAATTTATATTGAAAAATTCCACCTAGTTTTAAATAACGTTAAAAATTAATTCTAAGTCACAGCTGGATAATGTCGATATATTAGAGTTCCGTTATCACGTAGAGTGATACACTCTTCTAATGATCGAAATAATCGACTGAAATGATTTGGAAAAATTGATTAAATAGTTCACGGTACATCCGTTGCCAAATTGACATTAACAAGATTCTGTGAGAAAAGTTGTGGAACCTCCGTAGCTCAGATGACAGAGCATTCGACCGGCAGTCGAAAGGACCTGGGCTCGATACCCAGCGGAGTGGAAGCGTTCCTTTTTTTCACAAAGTATTTCTTCAATTTATATTGAAAAATTCCACCTAGTTTTAAATAACGTTAAAAATTAATTCTAAGTCACAGCTGGAGAAGGCCGATATAGTAGAGTTCCGTTATCACGTAGAGTGATACACTCTTCTAATGATCGACATAATCGACTGAAAAGATTTGGAAAAATTGATTAAATAGTTCACGGTACATCCGATGCCAAATTGACATTAACAAGATTCTGTGAGAAAAGTTGTGGAACTTCCGTAGCTCAGATGACAGAGCATTCGACCGGCAGTCGAAAGGACCTGGGCTCGATACCCAGCCGAGTGGAAGCGTTCCTTTTTTACAAAGAATTTCTTCAATTTATATTGAAAAATTCCACCTAGTTTTAAATAACGTTAAAAATTAATTCTAAGTCACAGCTGGATAATGTCGATATATTAGAGTTCCGTTATCACGTAGAGTGACACACTCTTCTAATGATCGACATAATCGACTGAAATGATTTGGAAAAATTGATTAAATAGTTCACGGTACATCCGTTGCCAAATTGACATTAACAAGATTCTGTGAGAAAAGTTGTGGAACCTCCGTAGCTCAGATGACAGAGCATTGAACCGGCAATCGAAAGGACCTGGGCTCGATACCCAGCCGAGTGGAAGCGTTCCTTTTTTACAAAGAATTTCTTCAATTTATATTGAAAAATTCCACCTAGTTTTAAATAACGTTAAAAATTAATTCTAAGTCACAGCTCGATAAGGTGGATATAATAGAGTTCCATTATCACGGTGAGTGATACACTCTTCTAATGATCGACATAATCGACTGAAATGATTTCGAAAAATTGATTAAATGGTTCACGGTACATCCGTTGCCAAATTGACGTTAACAAGATTCTGTGAGAAAAGTTGTGGAACCTCTATAGCTCAGATGACAGAGAATTCGACCGGCAGTCGATAGGACCTGGGCTCGATACCCAGCCGAGTGGAAGGGTTCCTTTTTTCAAAAAGTATTTCTTCAATTTATATTGAAAAATTCCACCTAGTTTTAAATAACGTTAAAAATTAATTCTAAGTCACAGCTGGATAAGGTCCATATAGTAGAGTTCCATTATCACGTAGAGTGATACACTCTTCTAATGATCGACATAATCGACTAAAATGATTTGGAATAATTGATTAAATAGTTCACGGTACTTCCGTTGCCAAATTGGCGTTAACAAGATTCTGTGAGAAAAGGTGTGGAACTTCCGTAGCTCAGATGACAGAGCATTCGACCGGCAGTCGAAAGGACCTGGGCTCGATACCCAGCGGAGTGGAAGCGTTCATTTTTTCACTGACAATTTCTTCAAATTATATTGAAAAATTCCAACTAGTTTTAAATAACGTAAAAAATTAATTCTAAGTCACAGCTGGATAATGTCGATATATTAGAGTTCCTTTATCACGGTGAGTGACACACTCTTCTAATGATCGACATAATCGACTGAAATGATTTGGAAAAATTGATTAAATAGTTCACGGTACATCCGTTGCCAAATTGACATTAACAAGATTCTGTGAGAAAAGTTGTGGAACCTCCGTAGCTCAGATGACAGAGCATTCGACCGGCAGTCGATAGGACCTGGGCTCGATACCCAGCCGAGTGGAAGCGTTCCTTTTTTCACAGAAAATTTCTTCAATTTATATTGAAAAATTCCACCTAGTTTTACATAAAGTTAAAAATTAATTCTAAGTCACAGCTCGATAAGGTGGATATAATAGAGTTCCATTATCACGGTGAGTGATACACTCTTCTAATGATCGACATAATCGACTGAAATGATTTCGAAAAATTGATTAAATGGTTCACGGTACATCCGTTGCCAAATTGACGTTAACAAGATTCTGTGAGAAAAGTTGTGGAACCTCTATAGCTCAGATGACAGAGAATTCGACCGGCAGTCGATAGGACCTGGGCTCAATACCCAGCGGAGTGGAAGCGTTCTTTTTTGAACAGACAATTTCTTCAATTTATATTGAAAAATTCCACCTAGTTTTAAATAACGTTAAAAATTAATTCTAAGTCACAGCTGGATAATGTCGATATATTAGAGTTCCGTTATCACGTAGAGTGACACACTCTTCTAATGATCGACATAATCGACTGAAATGATTTGGAAAAATTGATTAAATAGTTCACGGTACATCCGATGCCAAATTGACATTAACAAGATTCTGTGAGAAAAGTTGTGGAACTTCCGTAGCTCAGATGACAGAGCATTCGACCGGCAGTCGAAAGGACCTGGGCTCGATACCCAGCGGAGTGGAAGCGTTCCTTTTTTTCACAGACAATTTCTTCAATTTATATTGAAAAATTCCACCTAGTTTTAAATAACGTTGAAAATTAATTCTAAGTCACAGCTGGATAATGTCGATATATTAGAGTTCCTTTATCACGGTGAGTGATACACTCTTCTAATGATCGACATAATCGACTGAAATGATTTGGAAAAATTGATTAAATAGTTCACGGTACATCCGTTGCCAAATTGACATTAACAAGATTCTGTGAGAAAAGTTGTGGAACTTCCGTAGCTCAGATGACAGAGCATTCGACCGGCAATCGAAAGGACCTGGGCTCGATACCCAGCCGAGTGGAAGCGTTTCTGTTTTCACAGAAAAATTTCTTCAATTTATATTGAAAAATTCCACCTAGTTTTAAATAACGTTGAAAATTAATTCTAAGTCACAGCTGGATAATGTCGATATATTAGAGTTCCTTTATCACGGTGAGTGATACACTCTTCTAATGTTCGACATAATCGACTGAAATGATTTCGAAAAATTGATTAAATGGTTCACGGTACATCCGTTGCCAAATTGACGTTAACAAGATTCTGTGAGAAAAGTTGTGGAACCTCCGTAGCTCTTATGACAGAGCATTGAACCGGCTATCGATAGGACCTGGGCTCAATACCCAGCAGAGTGGAAGCGTTCTATTTTTCACAGACAATTTCTTCAATTTATATTGAAAAATTGCACCTAGTTTCACATAAAGTTAAAAATTAATTCTAAGTCACAGCTCGATAAGGTGGATATAATAGAGTTCCATTATCACGTAGAGTGACACACTCTTATAATGATGGACATAATCGAATGAAATGATTTGGAAAAATTGATTAAATAGTTCACGGTACATCCGTTGCCAAATTGACGTTAACAAGATTCTGTGAGAAAAGTTGTGGAACCTCCGTAGCTTAGATGACAGAGCATTCGACCGGCAGTCGATAGGACCTGGGGTCGGTACCCCGCGGGGTGGAGGGGTTCCTTTTTTCACAAAAAATTTCTTCAATTTATTTTGAGAAATTTTACCTAGTTTTACATAACGTTAAAAATTAATTCAAAGTCACAGCTGGATTGGGTCCATATAGTAGAGTTCCATTATCACGTAGCGTGATACACTCTTCTAATTATCGACATAATCGACTAAAATGATTTGGAATAATTGATTAAATAGTTCACGGTACTTCCGTTGCCAAATTGGCGTTAACAAGATTTTGTGAGAAAAGGTGTGGAACTTCCGTAGCTCAGATGACAGAGCATTCGACCGGGATTCGAAAGGACCTGGGCTCGATACCCAGCGGAGTGGAAGCATTTCTTTTTCCTAAAGAATTTCTTCAATTTATATTGAAAAATTCCACCTAGTTTTAAATAACGTTAAAAATTAATTCTAAGTCACAGCTGGATAAGGTCGATATAGTAGAGTTCCGTTATCACGTAGAGTGATACACTCTTCTAATGATCGACATAATCCTTTGAAATGATTTGGAAGAATTGATTTAATAGTTCACGGTACATCCGTTGCCAATTTGGCGTTAACAAGATCCTGTGAGAAAAGTTGTGGAACCTCTGTAGCTCAGATGACAGAGAATTCGACCGGCAGTCGAAAGGATCTGGGCTCGATACCCAGCGGAGTGGAAGCGTTCTTTTTTTGACAGAAAATTTGTTCAATTTATATAGAAAAATGCCGTCTAGATTTAAATAACATTAAAAATTAATTCTAAGTCACAACTCGATAAGGTGGACATAATAGAGTTCCATTATCACGGTGAGTGATACACTCTTCTAATGATCGACATAATCGACTGAAATGATTTCGAGAAATTGATTAAATAGTTCACGGTACATCCGTTGCCAAATTGACGTTAACAAGATTCTGTGAGAAAAGTTGTGGAACCTCTGTAGCTCAGATGACAAAGCATTCGACCGGCAGTCGAAAGGACCTGGGCTCGGTACCCAGCGGAGTGGAAGGGTTCCCTTTTTCACAAAGAATTTCTTCAATTTATATTGAAAAATTCCACCTAGTTTTAAATAACGTTCAAAATTAATTCTAAGTCACGGCTGGATAAGGCCGATATAGTAGAGTTCCGTTATCACGTACAGTGACACACTCTTCTAATGATCGACATAATCGACTGAAATGATTGGGTAAAATTGATTAAATAGTTCACGGTACATCCGTTGCCAAATTGGCGTTAACAAGATTCTGTGAGAAATGTTGTGGAACTTCCGTAGCTCAGATGACAGAGCATTCGACCGGCAATCGAAAGTACCTGGGCTCGATACCCAGCGGAGTGGAAGCGTTCCTTTTTTTCACAGACTATTTCTTCAATTTATATTGAAAAATTCCACCTAGTTTTAAATAACGTTAAAAATTAATTCTAAGTCACAGCTGGATAATGTCGATATATTAGAGTTCCTTTTTCACGTAGAGTGATACACACTTCTAATGATCGAAATAATCGACTGAAAAGATTTGGAAAAATTGATTAAATAGTTCACGGTACATCCGATGCCAAATTGACATTAACAAGATTCTGTGAGAAAAGTTGTGGAACTTCCGTAGCTCAGATGACAGAGCATTCGAACGGCAATCGAAAGGACCTGGGCTCGATACCCAGCGGAGTGGAAGCGTTCCTTTTTTTCACAGACAATTTCTTCAATTTATATTGAAAAATTCCACCTAGTTTTAAATAACGTTAAAAATTAATTCTAAGTCACAGCTGGATAATGTCGATATATTAGAGTTCCTTTATCACGTAGAGTGATACACACTTCTAATGATCGAAATAATCGACTGAAAAGATTTGGAAAAATTGATTAAATAGTTCACGGTACATCCGTTGCCAAATTGACATTAACAAGATTCTGTGAGAAAAGTTGTGGAACCTCCGTAGCTCAGATGACAGAGCGTTCGAACGGCATTCGAAAGGATCCGGGCTCGATACACAGCGGAGTGGAAGCGTTCCTTTTTTCACAAAAAAGTTCTTCATATTATTTTGAAAAATTCGACCTAGTTTTAAATAACGTTAAAAATTAATTCAAAGTCACAGCTGGATAAGGTCAAAATAGTAGAGTTCCATTATCACGTAGAGTGATACATTCTTCTAATGATCGACATAATCCTTTGATATGATTTGGAAAAATTGATTAAATAGTTCACGGTACATCCATTGCCAAAATTGCGCTAACAAGATTCTGTGAGAAAAGTTGTGGAACGTCCGTAGCTCAGATGACAGAGCATTCGTCCGGCAATCGAAAGTACCTGGGCTCAATACCCAGCGGAGTGGAAGCGTTCCTTTTTTTACATAAAATTTCTTCAATTTATATTGAAAAATTCCACCTAGTTTTAAATAACGTTAAAAATTAATTCTAAGTCACAGCTGGATAAGATCGATATAGTAAAGTTCCATTATCACGGCGAGTGATACACTCGTCTAACGATCGACATAATCGACGGAAATGATTTGGAAAAATTGATTAAATAGTTCACGGTACATCCGTTGCCAAATTGGCGTTAACAAGATCCTGTGAGAAAAGTTCTGGAACCTCTGTAGCTCAGGTGACAAAGCATTCGACCGGCAGTCGAAAGGACCTGGGTTCGGTACCCAGCGGAGTGGAAGGGTTCCTTTTTTCACAAAGTATTTCTTCAATTTATATTAAAAAATTCCACCTAGTTTTAAATAACGTTAAAAATTAATTCTAAGTCACAGCTGGATAATGTCGATATATTAGAGTTCCTTTATCACGTAGAGTGATACACACTTCTAATGATCGAAATAATCGACTGAAAAGATTTGGAAAAATTGATTAAATAGTTCACGGTACATCCGATGCCAAATTGACATTAACAAGATTCTGTGAGAAAAGTTGTGGAACTTCCGTAGCTCAGATGACAGAGCATTCGACCGGCAATCGAAAGGATCTGGGCTCGATACCCAGCGGAGTGGAAGCGTTCCTTTTTTCACAGAAAATTTCTTCAATTTATAGTGAAAAATGCCATCTAGTTTTAAATAACGTTAAAAATTAATTCTAAGTCACAGCTCGATAAGGTGGATATAATAGAGTTCCATTATCACGGTGAGTGATACACTCTTCTAATGATCGACATAATCCTTTGAAATGATTTGGAAAAATTGATTAAATAGTTCACGGTACATCCGTTGCCAAATTGGCGTTAACAAGATTCTGTGAGAAAAGTTGTGGAACTTCCGTAGCTTAGATGACAGAGCATTCGACCGGCAATCGAAAGGACCTGGGCTCGATACCCAGCCGAGTGGAAGCGTTCCTTTTTTACAAAGAATTTCTTCAATTTATATTGAAAAATTCCACCTAGTTTTACATAAAGTTAAAAATTAATTCTAAGTCACAGCTGGATAAGGTCGATATAATAGAGTTCCATTATCACGGTGAGTGATACACTCTTCTAATGATCGACATAATCGACTGAAATGATTTCGAAAAATTGATTAAATGGTTCACGGTACATCCGTTGCCAAATTGACGTTAACAAGATTCTGTGAGAAAAGTTGTGGAACTTCCGTAGCTCAGATGACAGAGCATTCGAACGGCAATCGAAAGGACCTGGGCTCGATACACAGCGGAGTGGAAGCGTTTCTGTTTTCACAGAAAAAATCTTCAATTTATATTGAAAAATTCCACCTAGTTTTAAATAACGTTAAAAATTAATTCTAAGTCACAGCTGGATAATGTCGATATATTAGAGTTCCGTTATCACGTAGAGTGACACACTCTTCTAATGATCGACATAATCGACTGAAATGATTTGGAAAAATTGATTAAATAGTTCACGGTACATCCGTTGCCAAATTGGCGTTAACAAGATTGTGTGAGAAAAGTTGTGGAACCTCTTTAGCTCAGATGACAGAGAATTCGACCGGCATTCGATAGGACCTGGGCTCAATACCCAGCAGAGTGGAAGCGTTCTTTTTTTCACAGACAATTTCTTCAATTTGTATTGAAAAATTCCACCTAGTTTTAAATAACATTAAAAATTAATTCTAAGTCACAACTCGATAAGGTGGATATAATAGAGTTCCATTATCACGGTGAGTGATACACTCTTCTAATGATCGACATAATCGACTGAAATGATTTCGAGAAATTGATTAAATAGTTCACGGTACATCCGTTGCCAAATTGACGTTAACAAGATTCTGTGAGAAAAGTTGTGGAACCTCTGTAGCTCAGATGACAAAGCATTCGACCGGCAGTCGAAAGGACCTGGGCTCGGTACCCAGCGGAGTGGAAGGGTTCCCTTTTTCACAAAGAATTTCTTCAATTTATATTGAAAAATTCCACCTAGTTTTAAATAACGTTAAAAATTAATTCTAAGTCACAGCTGGATAAAATCGATATATTAGAGTTCCGTTATCACGTAGAGTGATACACTCTTCTAATGAACGACATAATCTTTTGAAAAGATTTGGAAAAATTGATTAAATAGTTCACGGTACATCCGATGCCAAATTGACATAAACAAGATTCTGTGAGAAAAGTTGTGGAACTTCCGTAGCTCAGATGACAGAGCATTCGACCGGCAGTCGAAAGGACCTGGGTTCGATAACCAGCGGAGTTGAAGCGTTCTTTTTTTCACGGACAATTTCTTCAATTTATATTAAAAAATTCCACCTAGTTTTAAATAACGTTAAAAATTGATTCTAAGTCACAGCTGAATAAGGTCGATATATTAGAATTCCATTATCACGGTGAGTGATACACCCTTCTAGGTATCGACATAATCGACTGAAACGCTTTGGAAACATTCCTTAAATAGTACACGGTACATCCGTTGCCAAATTGACATTAACAAGATTCTGTGAGAAAAGTTGTGGAACTTCCGTAGCTCAGATGACAGAGCATTCGAACGGCAATCGAAAGGATCTGGGCTCGATACACAGCGGAGTGGAAGCTTTTCTGTTTTCACAGAAGAATTTCTTCAATTTATATTGAAAAATTCCACCTAGTTTTAAATAACGTTGAAAATTAATTCTAAGTCACAGCTGGATAATGTCGATATATTAGAGTTCCTTTATCACGGTGAGTGACACACTCTTCTAATGATCGACATAATCGACTGAAATGATTTGGAAAAATTGATTAAATAGTTCACGGTACATCCGTTGCCAAATTGGCGTTAACAAGATTCTGTGAGAAAAGTTGTGGAACCTCTATAGCTTAGATGACAAAGCATTCGACCGGCAGTCGAAAGGATCTGGGCTCGATACCCAGCGGAGTGGAAGCGTTCTTTTTTTGACAAAGAATTTCTTCAATTTATATTGAAAAATTCCACCTAGTTTTAAATAACGTTAAAAATTAATTCAAAGTCACAGCTGGATAAGGTCGATATAGTAGAGTTCCGTTATCACGTAGAGTGATACACTCTTCTCATGATCGACATAATGCTTTGAAATGATTTGGAAAAATTGATTAAATAGTTCACGGTACATCCGTTGCCAAATTGACGTTAACAAGATTCTGTGAGAAATGTTGTGAAACCTCCATAGCTCTTATGACAGAGCATTGAACCGGCTATCGAAAGGACCTGGGCTCAATACCCATTAGAGTGGAAGCGTTCTATTTTTCACAGACAATTTCTTCAATTTATATTGAAAAATTGCACCTAGTTTCACATAAAGTTAAAAATTAATTCTAAGTCACAGCTCGATAAGGTGGATATAATAGAGTTCCATTATCACGGTGAGTGATACACTCTTCTAATGATCGACATAATCGACTGAAATGATTTCGAGAAATTGATTAAATAGTTCACGGTACATCCGTTGCCAAATTGACGTTAACAAGATTCTGTGAGAAAAGTTGTGGAACCTCTGTAGCTCAGATGACAAAGCATTCGACCGGCAGTCGAAAGGACCTCGTCTCGATACCCAGCGGAGTGAAAGGGTTCCTTTTTTACAAAGAATTTCTTCAATTTATATTGAAAAATTCCACCTAGTTTTAAATAACGTTATAAATTAATTCAAAGTCACAGCTGGATAAGGTCGATATAGTAGAGTTCCTTTATCACGTAGAGTGATACACACTTCTAATGATCGAAATAATCGACTGAAAAGATTTGGAAAAATTGATTAAATAGTTCACGGTACATCCGTTGCCAAATTGGCGTTAACAAGATTCTGTGAGAAATGTTGTGGAACTTCCGTAGCTCAGATGACAGAGCATTCGACCGGCAATCGAAAGTACCTGGGCTCGATACCCAGCGGAGTGGAAGCGTTCCTTTTTTTCACAGACTATTTCTTCAATTTATATTGAAAAATTCCACCTAGTTTTAAATAACGTTAAAAATTAATTCTAAGTCACAGCTGGATAATGTCGATATATTAGAGTTCCGTTATCACGTAGAGTGACACACTCTTCTAATGATCGACATAATCGACTGAAATGATTTGGAAAAATTGATTAAATAGTTCACGGTACATCCGTTGCCAAATTGACATTAACAAGATTCTGTGAGAAAAGTTGTGGAACCTCCGTAGCTCAGATGACAGAGCGTTCGACCGGCAATCGAAAGGACCTGGGCTCGATACCCAGCCGAGTGGAAGCGTTCCTTTTTTACAAAGAATTTCTTCAATTTATATTGAAAAATTCCACCTAGTTTTAAATAACGTTAAAAATTAATTCTAAGTCACAGCTGGATAATGTCGATATATTAGAGTTCCTTTATCACGTAGAGTGATACACACTTCTAATGATCGAAATAATCGACTGAAAAGATTTGGAAAAATTGATTAAATAGTTCACGGTACATCCGATGCCAAATTGACATTAACAAGATTCTGTGAGAAAAGTTGTGGAACCTCCGTAGCTCAGATGACAGAGCATTGAACGGCAATCGAAATGATCTGGGCTCGATACACAGCGGAGTGGAAGCGTTTCTGTTTTAACAGAAAAAATCTTCAATTTATATTGAAAAATTCCACCTAGTTTTAGATAACGTTAAAAATGAATCCTATGTCACAGCTGGATAAGGCCGATATAGTAGAGTTCCGTTATCACGTAGAGTGATACACTCTTCTAATGATCGACATAATCGACTGAAATGATTTGGTAAAATTGATTAAGTAGTTCACGGTACATCCGTTGTCAAATTGGCGTTAACATGATTCTGTGAGGAAAGTTGTGGAATTTCCGTAGCTCAGATGACGCAGCATTTGAGCGGCAATCGAAAGGACCTGGGCTCGATACCCAGCGGAGTGGAAGCGTTCCTTTTTTTCACAGACAATTTCTTCAATTTATATTGAAAAATTCCACCTAGTTTTAAATAACGTTAAAAATTAATTCTAAGTCACAGCTGGATAATGTCGATATATTAGAGTTCCTTTATCACGTAGAGTGATACACACTTCTAATGATCGAAATAATCGACTGAAAAGATTTGGAAAAATTGATTAAATAGTTCACGGTACATCCGTTGCCAATTTGGCGTTAACAAGATCCTGTGAGAAAAGTTGTGGAACCTCCGTAGCTCAGATGACAGAGCGTTCGAACGGCAATCGAAATGATCTGGGCTCGATACACAGCGGAGTGGAAGCGTTTCTGTTTTAACAGAAAAAATCTTCAATTTATATTGAAAAATTCCACCTAGTTTTAGATAACGTTAAAAATGAATCCTATGTCACAGCTGGATAAGGTCGATATATTAGAATTCCATTATCACGGTGAGTGATACACTCTTCTAATGATCGACATGATCCTTTGAAATGATTTGGAAAAATTGATTAAATAGTTCACGGTACATCCGTTGCCAAATTGGCGTTAACAAGATTCTGAAAGAAATGTTGTGGTACTTCCGTAGCTCAGATGACAGAGCATTCGACCGGCAATCGAAAGGACCTGGGCTCGATACCCAGCGGAGTGGAAGCATTCCTTTTTTCACAAAGAATTTCTTCAATTTATATTGAAAAATTCCACCTAGTTTTAAATAACGTTAAAAATTAATTCAAAGTCACAGCTGGATAAGGTCCATATAGTAGAGTTCCATTCACACGTAGAGTGATACACTCTTCTAATGATCGACATAATCGACTAAAATGATTTGGAATAATTGATTAAATAGTTCACGGTACTTCCGTTGCCAAATTGACGTTAACTAGATTCTGTGAGAAAAGTTGTGAAACCTCCGTAGCTCTTATGACAGAGCGTTCGACCGGCTATCGAAAGGACCTGGTCTCGATAACCAGCGGAGTTGAAGCGTTCTTTTTATCACGGACAATTTCTTGAATTTATATTAAAAAATTCCACCTAGTTTTAAATAACGTTAAAAATTGATTCTAAGTCACAGCTGAATAAGGTCGATATATTAGAATTCCATTATCACGGTGAGTGATACACCCTTCTAAGTATCGACATAATCGACTGGAATGATTTGGAAAAATTGATTAAATATTTCACGGTACATCCGTTGCCAAATTGACCTTAACAAGATTCTGTGAGAAAAGTTGTGCAACTTCCGTAGCTCAGATGACAGAGCATTCGAACGGCAATCGAAAGGATCTGGGCTCGATACACAGCGGAGTGGAAGCGTTTCTGTTTTCACAGAAAAAATCTTCAATTTATATTGAAAAATTCCACCTAGTTTTAAATAACGTTAAAAATGAATTCTATGTCACAGCTGGATAAGGTCGATATATTAGAGTTCCATTATCACGGTAGAGTGACACACTCTTCTAATGATCGACATAATCGACTGAAATGATTTGGAAAAATTGATTAAATAGTTCACGGTACATCCGTTGCCAAATTGGCGTTAACAAGATTCTGTGAGAAAAGTTGTGGAACCTCTATAGCTCAGATGACAGAGCATTTGACCGGCAGTCGATAGGACCTGGGCTCGATACCCAGCCGAGTGGAAGCGTTTCTTTTTTCACAGACAATTTCTTCAATTTGTATTGAAAAATTCCACCTAGTTTTAAATAACATTAAAAATTAATTCTAAGTCACAACTCGATAAGGTGGATATAATAGAGTTCCATTATCACGGTGAGTGATACACTCTTCTAATGATCGACATAATCGACTGAAATGATTTCGAAAAATTGATTAAATGGTTCACGGTACATCCGTTGCCAAATTGACGTTAACAAGATTCTGTGAGAAAAGTTGTGGAACCTCTATAGCTCAGATGACAAAGCATTCGACCGGCAGTCGAAAGGACCTGGGCTCGGTACCCAGCGGAGTGGAAGGGTTCCTTTTTTCACAAAGAATTTCTTCAATTTATATTGAAAAATTCCACCTAGTTTTAAATAAAGTTAAAAATTAATTCTAAAACACAGCTCGATAAGGTGGATATAATAGAGTTCCATTATCACGGTGAGTGATACACTCTTCTAATGATCGACATAATCGACTAAAATGATTTGGAATAATTGATTAAATAGTTCACGGTACATCCGTTGCCAAATTGGCGTTAACAAGATTCTGTGAGAAATGTTGTGGAACTTCCGTAGCTCAGATGACAGAGCATTCGACCGGCAATCGAAAGTACCTGGGCTCGATACCCAGCGGAGTGGAAGCGTTCCTTTTTTGACAGAAAATTTGTTCAATTTATATTGAAAAATGCCGTCTAGATTTAAATAACGTTAAAAATTAATTCTAAGTCACAGCTGGATAATGTCGATATATTAGAGTTCCGTTATCACGTAGAGTGATACACTCTTCTAATGATCGACATAATCTTTTGAAATGATTTGGAAGAATTGATTTAATAGTTAACGGTACATCCGTTGCCAATTTGGCGTTAACAAGATTCTGTGAGAAAAGTTGTGGAACTTCCGTAGCTTAGATGACAGAGCATTCGACCGGCAATCGAAAGGACCTGGGCTCGATAACCAGCGGAGTTGAAGCGTTCTTTTTTTCACGGACAATTTCTTCAATTTATATTAAAAAATTCCACCTAGCTTTAAATAACGTTAAAAATTGATTCTAAGTCACAGCTGAATAAGGTCGATATATTAGAATTCCATTATCACGGTGAGTGATACACCCTTCTAAGTATCGACATAATCGACTGAAATGATTTGGAAAAATTGATTAAATAGTTCACGGTACATCCGTTGCCAAATTGACCTTAACAAGATTCTGTGAGAAAAGTTGTGGAACTTCCGTAGCTCAGATGACAGAGCATTCGAACGGCAATCGAAAGGACCTGGGCTCGATACCCAGCGGAGTGGAAGCTTTTCTGTTTTCACAGAAAATTTCTTCAATTTATATTGAAAAATTCCACCTAGTTTTAAATAACGTTAATAATTAAGTCTATGTCACAGCTGGATAAGGTCGATATATTAGAGTTCCATTATCACGTAGAGTGACACACTCTTCTAATGATCGACATAATCGACTGAAATGATTTGGAAAAATTGATTAAATAGTTCACGGTACATCCGTTGCCAAATTGGCGTTAACAAGATTGTGTGAGAAAAGTTGTGGAACCTCTATAGCTTAGATGACAAAGCATTCGACCGGCAGTCGAAAGGACCTCGTCTCGATACCCAGAGGAGTGAAAGGGTATCCTTTTTTCACAAAGAATTTCTTCAATTTATATTGAAAAATTCCACCTAGTTTTAAATAACGTTAAAAATTAATTCAAAGTCACAGCTGGATAAGGTCGATATGGTAGAGTTCCGTTATCACGTAGAGTGATACACTCTTCTAATGATCGACATAATGCTTTGAAATGATTTGGAAAAATTGATTAAATATTTCACGGTACATCCGTTGGCAAATTGACGTTAACAACATTCTGTGAGAAATGTTGTGAAACCTCCATAGCTCTTATGACAGAGCATTCGACAGGCAGTCGATAGGACCTGGGCTCGATACCCAGCAGAGTGGAAGCGTTCTATTTTTCACAGACAATTTCTTCAATTTATATTGAAAAATTGCACCTAGTTTCACATAAAGTTAAAAATTAATTCTAAGTCACAGCTCGATAAGGTGGATATAATAGAGTTCCATTATCACGGTGAGTGATACACTCTTCTAATGATCTACATAATCGACTGGAATGATTTCGAGAAATTGATTAAATAGTTCACGGTACATCCGTTGCCAAATTGACGTTAACAAGATACTGTGAGAAAAGTTGTGGAACCTCTGTAGCTCAGATGACAAAGCATTCGACCGGCAGTCGAAAGGACCTCGTCTCGATACCCAGCGGAGTGGAAGGGTTCCTTTTTTCACAAAGAATTTCTTCAATTTATATTGAAAAATTCCACCTAGTTTTAAATAACGTTAAAAATTAATTCAAAGTCACAGCTGGATAAGGTCGATATATTAGAGTTCCGTTATCACGTAGAGTGATACACTCTTCTAATGATCGACATAATCTACTAAAATGATTTGGAATATTTGATTAAATAGTTCACGGTACATCCGTTGCCAAATTGGCGTTAACAAGATTCTGTGAGAAATGTTGTGGAACTTCCGTAGCTCAGATGACAGAGCATTCGACCGGCAGTCGAAAGGACCTGGGCTCGATACCCAGCGGAGTGGAAGCGTTCCTTTTTTCACAGTAAATTTCTTCAATTTATATTGAAAAATTCCACCTAGTTTTAAATAACGTTGAAAATTAATTCTAAGTCACAGCTGGATAATGTCGATATATTAGAGTTCCTTTATCACGTAGAGTGATACACACTTCTAATGATCGAAATAATCGACTGAAAAGATTTGGAAAAATTGATTAAATAGTTCACGGTACATCCGATGCCAAATTGACATTAACAAGATTCTGTGAGAAAAGTTGTGGAACCTCCGTAGCTCAGATGACAGAGCGTTCGAACGGCATTCGAAAGGACCTGGGCTCGATACCCAGCGGAGTGGAAGCGTTCCTTTTTTTCACAGACAATTTCTTTAATTTATATTGAAAAATTCCACCTAGTTTTAAATAACGTTAAAAATTAATTCTAAGTCACAGCTGGATAATGTCGATATATTAGAGTTCCTTTATCACGTAGAGTGATACACACTTCTAATGATCGAAATAATCGACTGAAAAGATTTGGAAAAATTGATTAAATAGTTCACGGTACATCCGTTGCCAAATTGACGTTAACAAGATTCTGTGAGAAAAGTTGTGGAACTTCCGTAGCTTAGATGACAGAGCATTCGACCGGCAATCGAAAGGATCTGGGCTCGATACCCAGCGGAGTGGAAGCGTTTCTGTTTTCACAGAAAAATTTCTTCAATTTATATTGAAAAATTCCACCTAGTTTTAAATAACGTTAAAAATGAATCCTATGTCACAGCTGGATAAGGTCGATATATTAGAATTCCGTTATCACGGTGAGTGATACACTCTTCTAATGATCGACACAATCGACTGAAATGATTTGGAAAAATTGATTAAATGGTTCACGGTACATCCGTTGCCAAATTGACGTTAACAAGATTCTGTGAGAAAAGTTGTGAAACCTCCGTAGCTCTTATGACAGAGCATTCGACCGGCTATCGAAAGGACCTGGGCTCGATACCCAGCGGAGTGGAAGCGTTCTTTTTTTCACGGACAATTTCTTCAATTTATATTAAAAAATTCCACCTAGTTTTAAATAACGTTAAAAATTAATTCTAAGTCACAGCTGAATAAGGTCGATATATTAGAGTTCCATTATCACGGTGAGTGATACACCCTTCTAATGATCGACATAATCGACTGAAATGATTTGGAAAAATTGATTTAATTGTTCACGGTACATCCGTTGCCAAATTGACCTTAACAAGATTCTGTGAGAAAAGTTGTGGAACTTCCGTAGCTCAGATGACAGAGCATTCGACCAGCAATCGAAAGGACCTGGGCTCGATACCCAGCCGAGTGGAAGCGTTCCTTTTTTGACAGAAAATTTCTTCATTTTATTTTGAAAAATTTTACCTAGTCTTACATAACGTTAAAAATTTATTCAGAGTCACAGCTGGATAAGGTCGATATTGTAGAGTTCCGTTATCACGTAGAGTGATACACTCTTCTAATAATCGACATAATCTACTAAAATGATTTGGAATAATTGATTAAATAGTTCACGGTACATCCGTTGCCAAATTGGCGTTAACAAGATTCTGTGAGAAATGTTGTGGATACTTCCGTAGCTCAGATGACAGAGCATTCGACCGGCAATCGAAAGCACCTGGGCTCGATACCCAGCGGAGTGGAAGCATTCATTTTTTCACAAAGAATTTCTTCAATTTATATTGAAAAATTCCACCTAGTTTTAAATAACGTTAAAAATTAATTCAAAGTCACAGCTGGATAAGGTCCATATAGTAGAGTTCCATTATCACGTAGAGTGATACACTCTTCTAATGATCGACATAATGCTTTGAAATGATTTGGAAAAATTGATTATATAGTTCACGGTACATCCGTTGCCAAATTGGCGTTAACAAGATTCCGTGAGAAAAGTTGTGGAACCTCTGTAGCTCAGATGACAGAGCATTCGACCGGCAATCGATAGGACCTGGGCTCGATACCCAGCCGAGTGGAAGCGTTCCTTTTTTGACAGAAAATTTCTTCATTTTATTTTGAAAAATTTTACCTAGTCTTACATAACGTTAAAAATTTATTCAGAGTCACAGCTGGATAAGGTCGATATCGTAGAGTTCCGTTATCACGTAGAGTGTTACACTCTTCTAATGATCGACATAATCTACTAAAATGATTTGGAATAATTGATTAAATAGTTCACGGTACATCCGTTGCCAAATTGGCGTTAACAAGATTCTGTGAGAAATGTTGTGGTAGACTTCCGTAGCTCAGATGACAGAGCATTCGACCGGCAATCGAAAGGACCTGGGCTCGATACCCAGCGGAGTGGAAGCATTCATTTTTTCACAAATAATTTCTTCAATTTATATTGAAAAATTCCACCTAGTTTTAAATAACGTTAAAAATTAATTCAAAGTCACAGCTGGATAAGGTCCATATAGTAGAGTTCCATTATCACGTAGAGTGATACACTCTTCTAATGATCGACATAATCGACTAAAATGATTTGGAATAATTGATTAAATAGTTCACGGTACATCCGTTGCCAAATTGGCGTTAACAAGATTCTGTGAGAAAAGTTGTGGAACTTCCGTAGCTCAGATGACAGAGAATTCGACCGGCAATCGAAAGGACCTGGGCTCTATACCCAGCCGAGTGGAAGCGTTTCTTTTTTCACAGACAATTTCTTCAATTTATATTGAAAAATTCCACCTAGTTTTAAATAACGTTAAAAATTAATTCTAAGTCACAGCTCGATAAGGTCGATATAGTAGAGTTCCATTATCACGTAGAGTGATACACTCTTCTAATGATCGACATAATCCTTTAAAATGATTTGGAAAAATTGATTAAATAGTTCACGGTACATCCGTTGCCAAATTGGCGTTAACAAGATTCTGTGAGAAATGTTGTGGAACTTCCGTAGCTCAGATGACAGAGCATTCGACCGGCAATCGAAAGGACCTGGGCTCGATACCCAGCGGAGTGGAAGCATTCCTTTTTTCACAAAGAATTTCTTCAATTTATATTGAAAAATTCCACCTAGTTTTAAATAACGTTAAAAATTAATTCAAAGTCACAGCTGGATAAGGTCCATATAGTAGAGTTCCATTATCACGTAGAGTGATACACTCTTCTAATGATCGACATAATCGACTAAAATGATTTGGAAAAATTGATTAAATAGTTCACGGTACATCCGATGCCAAATTGGCGTTAACAAGATTCTGTGAGAAAAGTTGTGGAACTTCCGTAGCTCAGATGACAGAGCATTCGACCGGCAGTCGAAAGGACCTGGGCTCGATACCCAGCGGAGTGGAAGCATTCCTTTTTTCACAAAGAATTTCTTCAATTTATATTGAAAAATTCCACCTAGTTTTAAATAACGTTAAAAATTAATTCTAAGTCACAGCTGGATAATGTCGATATATTAGAGTTCCATTATGACGTACAGTGACACACTCTTCTAATGATCGACATAATCGACTGAAATGATTTGGAAAAATTGATTAAATAGTTCACGGTACATCCGTTGCCAAATTGACATTAACAAGATTCTGTGAGAAAAGTTGTGGAACCTCCGTAGCTCAGATGACAGAGCGTTCGAACGGCATTCGAAAGGACCTGGGCTCGATACCCAGCGGAGTGGAAGCGTTCCTTTTTTTCACAGACAATTTCTTTAATTTATATTGAAAAATTCCACCTAGTTTTAAATAACGTTAAAAATTAATTCTAAGTCACAGACGGATAATGTCGATATATTAGAGTTCCGTTATCACGTAGAGTGATACACTCTTCTAATGCTCTACATAATCGACTGAAATGATTTGGAAAAATTGATTAAATAGTTCACGGTACATCCGTTGCCAAATTGACATTAACAAGATTCTGTGAGAAAAGTTGTGGAACCTCCGTAGCTCAGATGACGGAGCATTGAACCGGCTATCGAAAGGACCTGGGCTCGATACCCAGCGGAGTGGAAGCGTTCTTTTTTTCACGGTCAATTTCTTCAATTTATATTAAAAAATTCCACCTAGTTTTAAATAACGTTAAAAATTAATTCTAAGTCACAGCTGGATAAGGTCGATATATTAGAGTTCCATTATCACGTAGAGTGATACACCCTTCTAATGATCGACATAATCGACTGAAATGATTTGGAAAAATTGATTAAATAGTTCACGGTACATCCGTTGCCAAATTGACCTTAACAAGATTCTGTGAGAAAAGTTGTGGTACTTCCGTAGCTCAGATGACAGAGCATTCGACCGGCAATCGAAAGGACCTGGGCTCGATACCCAGCGGAGTGGAAGCATTCCTTTTTTCACAAAGAATTTCTTCAATTTATATTGAAAAATTCCACCTAGTTTTAAATAACGTTAAAAATTAATTCAAAGTCACAGCTGGATAAGGTCCATATAGTAGAGTTCCATTATCACGTAGAGTGATACACTCTTCTAATGATCGACATAATCGACTAAAATGATTTGGAATAATTGATTAAATAGTTCACGGTACATCCGATGCCAAATTGACATTAACAAGATTCTGTGAGAAAGGTGTGGAACTTCCGTAGCTCAGATGACAGAGCATTCGACCGGCAGTCGAAAGGACCTGGGCTCGATACCCAGCGGAGTGGAAGCATTTCTTTTTTCAAAAAGTATTTCTTCAATTTATATTGAAAAATTCCACCTAGTTTTAAATAACGTTAAAAATTAATTCTAAGTCACAGCTGGATAAAATCGATATATTAGAGTTCCGTTATCACATAGAGTGATACACTCTTCTAATGATCGACATAATCTTTTGAAATGATTTGGAAGAATTGATTTAATAGTTCACGGTACATCCGTTGCCAATTTGGCGTTAACAAGATCCTGTGAGAAAAGTTGTGGAACCTCTGTAGCTCAGATGACAGAGAATTCGACCGGCAGTCGATAGGACCTGGGCTCGATACCCAGCCGAGTGGAAGCGTTCCTTTGTTACAAAGAATTTCTTCAATTTATATTGAAAAATTCCACCTAGCTTTAAATAACGTTAAAAATTAATTCTAAGTCACAGCTGGATAAGGTCGATATAGTAGAGTTCCGTTATCACGTATAGTGATACACTCTTCCAATGATCGACATAATCCTTTGAAATGATTTGGAAAAATTGATTAAATAGTTCACGGTACATCCGTTGCCAAATTGGCGTTAACAAGATTCTGTGAGAAAAGTTGTGGAACTTCCGTAGCTCAGATGACGCAGCATTTGAGCGGCAATCGAAAGGAAGTGGGCTCAATACCCAGCGGAGTGGAAGCGTTCCTTTTTTCACAGAAAATTTCTTCAATTTATATTGAAAAATTCCACCTAGTTTTAAATAACGTTAAAAATTAATTCAAAGTCACAGCTGGATAAGGTCCATATAGTAGAGTTCCATTATCACGTAGAGTGATACACTCTTCTAATGATCGACATAATCCTTTAAAATGATTTGGAAAAATTGATTAAATAGTTCACTGTACATCCGTTGCCAAATTGACGTTAACAAGATTCTGTGAGAAAAGTTGTGGAACCTCCGTAGCTCAGATGACAGAGCATTCGACCGGCAATCGAAAGGACCTGGGCTCGATACCCAGCGGGGTGGAAGCATTCCTTTTTTCACAAAGAATTTCTTCAATTTATATTGAAAAATTCCACCTAGTTTTAAATAACGTTAAAAATTAATTCAAAGTCACAGCTGGATAAGGTCGAAATAGTAGAGTTCCATTATCACGTAGAGTGATACACTCTTCTAATGATCGACATAATCGACTAAAATGATTTGGAATAATTGATTAAATAGTTCACGGTACATCCGTTGCCAAATTGACATTAACAAGATTCTGTGAGAAAAGGTGTGGCACTTCCGTAGCTCAGATGACAGATCATTCGACCGGGATTCGAAAGGACCTGGGCTCGATACGGAGCGGAGTGGAAGCATTTCTTTTTTCACAAAGAATTTCTTCAATTTATATTGAAAAATTCCACCTAGTTTTAAATAACGTTAAAAATTAATTCTAAGTCACAGCTGGATAAGGTCGATATAGTAGAGTTCCGTTATCACGTAGAGTGATACACTCTTCTAATGATCGACATAATGCTTTGAAATGATTTGGAAAAATTGATTAAATAGTTCACGGTACATCCGTTGCCAAATTGGCGTTAAAAAGATTCCGTGAGAAAAGTTGTGGAACCTCTGTAGCTCAGATGACAGAGCATTCGACAGGCAGTCGATAGGACCTGGGCTCGATACCCAGCCGAGTAGAAGCGTTTCTTTTTTCACAGAAAAAATCTTCAATTTATACTGAAAAATTCCACCTGGTTTTAATGAACGTTAAAAATGAATCCTATGTCACAGCTGGATAAGGTCGATATAGTAGAGTTCCGTTATCACGTATAGTGATACACTCTTCCAATGATCGACATAATCCTTTGAAATGATTTGGAAAAATTGATTAAATAGTTCAAGGTACATCCGTTGCCAAATTGGCGTTAACAGGATTCTGTGAGAAAAGTTGTGGAACTTCCGTAGCTCAGATGACACAGCATTTAAGCGGCAATCGAAAGAACGTGGGCTCGATACCCAGCGGAGTGGAAGCGTTCCTTTTTTCACAGAAAATTTCTTCAATTTATATTGAAAAATTCCACCTAGTTTTAAATAACGTTAAAAATTAATTCAAAGTCACAGCTGGATAAGGTCCATATAGTAGAGTTCCATTATCACGTAGAGTGATACACTCTTCTAATGATCGACATAATCCTTTAAAATGATTTGGAAAAATTGATTAAATAGTTCACTGTACATCCGTTGGCAAATTGACGTTAACAAGATTCTGTGAGAAAAGTTGTGGAACCTCCGTAGCTCAGATGACAGAGCGTTCGAACGGCAATCGAAAGGACCTGGGTTCGATACCCAGCGGGGTGGAAGCATTCCTTTTTTCACAAAGAATTTCTTCAATTTACATTGAAAAATTCCACCTAGTTTTAAATAACGTTAAAAATTAATTCAAAGTCACAGCCGGATAAGGTCCATATAGTAGAGTTCCATTATCACGTAGAGTGATACACTCTTCTAATGATCGACATAATCCTTTAAAATGATTTGGAAAAATTGATTAAATAGTTCACGGTACATCCGTTGCCAAATTGGCGTTAACAAGATTCTGTGAGAAATGTTGTGGTACTTCCGTAGCTCAGATGACAGAGCATTCGACCGGCAATCGAAAGGACCTGGGCTCGATACCCAGCGGGGTGGAAGCATTCCTTTTTTCACAAAGAATTTCTTCAATTTATATTGAAAAATTCCACCTAGTTTTAAATAACGTTAAAAATTAATTCAAAGTCACAGCTGGATAAGGTCCATATAGTAGAGTTCCATTATCATGTAGAGTGATACACTCTTCTAATGATCGACATAATCGACTAAAATGATTTGGAATAATTGATTAAATAGTTCACGGTACTTCCGTTGCCAAATTGGCGTTAACAAGATTCTGTGAGAAAAGGTGTGGAACTTCCGTAGCTCAGATGACAGAGCGTTCGACCGGGATTCGAAAGGACCTGGGCTCGATACCCAGCGGAGTGGAAGCATTTCTTTTTTCACACAGAATTTCTTCAATTTATATTGAAAAATTCCACCTAGTTTTAAATAACGTCAAAAATTAATTCTAAGTCACAGCTGGATAAGGTCGATATAGTAGAGTTCCGTTATTACGTAGAGTAATACACTCTTCTAATGATCGACATAATGCTTTGAAATGATTTGGAAAAATTGATTAAATAGTTCACGGTACATCCATTGCCAAATTGACGTTAACAAGATTCTGTGAGAAAAGTTGTGGAACCTCTATAGCTCAGATGACAGAGAATTCGACCGGCAGTCGATAGGACCTGGGCTCGATACCCAGCCGAGTGGAAGGGTTCCTTTTTTCAAAAAGTATTTCTTCAATTTATATTAAAAAATTCCACCTAGTTTTAAATAACGTTAAAAATTAATTCTAAGTCACAGCTGGATAAAATCGATATATTAGAGTTCCGTTATCACGTAGAGTGATACACTCTTCTAATGATCGACATAATCTTTTGAAATGATTTGGAAGAATTGATTTAATAGTTCACGGTACATCCGTTGCCAATTTGGCGTTAACAAGATCCTGTGAGAAAAGTTGTGGAACCTCTGTAGCTCAGATGACAGAGAATTCGACCGGCAGTCGATAGGACCTGGGCTCGATACCCAGCCGAGTGGAAGGGTTCTTTTTTTCACAAAGTATTTCTTCAATTTATATTAAAAAATTCCACCTAGTTTTAAATAACGTTAAAAATTAATTCTAAGTCACAGCTGGATAAAATCGATATATTAGAGTTCCGTTATCACGTAGAGTGATACACTCTTCTAATGATCGACATAATCTTTTGAAATGATTTGGAAGAATTGATTTAATAGTTCACGGTACATCCGTTGCCAATTTGGCGTTAACAAGATCCTGTGAGAAAAGTTGTGGAACCTCTGTAGCTCAGATGACAGAGAATTCGACCGGCAGTCGATAGGACCTGGGCTCGATACCCAGCCGAGTGGAAGGGTTCTTTTTTTCACAAAGTATTTCTTCAATTTATATTGAAAAATTCCACCTAGTTTTAAATAACGTTAAAAATTAATTCTAAGTCACAGCTGGAGAAGGCCGATATAGTAGAGTTCCGTTATCACGTAGAGTGATACACTCTTCTAATGATCGACATAATCCTTTGAAATGATTTGGAAAAATTGATTAAATAGTTCACGGTACATCCGTTGCCAAATTGACGTTAACAAGATTCTGTGAGAAAAGTTGTGGAACCTCTATAGCTCAGATGACAGAGAATTCGACCGGCAGTCGATAGGACCTGGGCTCGATACCCAGCCGAGTGGAAGGGTTCCTTTTTTCAAAAAGTATTTCTTCAATTTATATTAAAAAATTCCACCTAGTTTTAAATAACGTTAAAAATTAATTCTAAGTCACAGCTGGATAAAATCGATATATTAGAGTTCCGTTATCACGTAGAGTGATACACTCTTCTAATGATCGACATAATCTTTTGAAATGATTTGGAAGAATTGATTTAATAGTTCACGGTACATCCGTTGCCAATTTGGCGTTAACAAGATCCTGTGAGAAAAGTTGTGGAACCTCTGTAGCTCAGATGACAGAGCATTGAACCGGCAGTCGAAAGGACCTGGGTTCGGTACCCAGCGGAGTGGAAGGGTTCCTTTTTTCACAAAGTATTTCTTCAATTTATATTAAAAAATTCCACCTAGTTTTAAATAACGTTAAAAATTAATTCAAAGTCACAGCTGGATAAGGTCGATATAGTAGAGTTCCGTTATCACGTATAGTGATACACTCTTCTAATGATCGACATAATCGACTAAAATGATTTGGAATAATTGATTAAATAGTTCACGGTACATCCGTTGCCACTTTGGCTTTAACTTCAGTCTGTGAGAAATGTTGTGGAACTTCCGTAGCTTAGATGACAGAGCATTCGACCGGCAATCGAAAGGACCTGGGCTCGATACCCAGCGGAGTGGAAGCATTTCTTTTTTCACAAAGAATTTCTTCAATTTATATTGAAAAATTCCACCTAGTTTTAAATAACGTTAAAAATTAATTCAAAGTCACAGCTGGATAAGGTCCATATAGTAGAGTTCCATTATCACGTAGAGTGATACACTCTTCTAATGATCGACATAATGCTTTGAAATGATTTGGAAAAATTGATTAAATAGTTCACGGTACATCCGTTGCCAAATTGGCGTTAACAAGATTCCGTGAGAAAAGTTGTGGAACCTCTGTAGCTCAGATGACAGAGCATTCGACAGGCAGTCGATAGGACCTGGGCTCGATACCCAGCCGAGTAGAAGCGTTTCTTTTTTCACAGAAAAAATCTTCAATTTATACTGAAAAATTCCACCTAGTTTTAAAGAACGTTAAAAATGAATCCTATGTCACAGCTGGATAAGGTCGATATAGTAGAGTTCCGTTATCACGTATAGTGATACACTCTTCCAATGATCGACATAATCCTTTGAAATGATTTGGAAAAATTGATTAAATAGTTCAAGGTACATCCGTTGCCAAATTGGCGTTAACAGGATTCTGTGAGAAAAGTTGTGGAACTTCCGTAGCTCAGATGACACAGCATTTAAGCGGCAATCGAAAGAACGTGGGCTCGATACCCAGCGGAGTGGAAGCGTTCCGTTTTTCACAGAAAATTTCTTCAATTTATATTGAAAAATTCCACCTAGTTTTAAATAACGTTAAAAATTAATTCAAAGTCACAGCTGGATAAGGTCCATATAGTAGAGTTCCATTATCACGTAGAGTGATACACTCTTCTAATGATCGACATAATCCTTTAAAATGATTTGGAAAAATTGATTAAATAGTTCACGGTACATCCGTTGCCAAATTGACGTTAACAAGATTCTGTGAGAAAAGTTGTGGAACCTCCGTAGCTCAGATGACAGAGCGTTCGAACGGCAATCGAAAGGACCTGGGCTCGATACCCAGCGGGGTGGAAGCATTCCTTTTTTCACAAAGAATTTCTTCAATTTATATTGAAAAATTCCACCTAGTTTTAAATAACGTTAAAAATTAATTCAAAGTCACAGCTGGATAAGGTCCATATAGTAGAGTTCCATTATCACGTAGAGTGATACACTCTTCTAATGATCGACATAATCCTTTAAAATGATTTGGAAAAATTGATTAAATAGTTCACGGTACATCCGTTGCCAAATTGGCGTTAACAAGATTCTGTGAGAAATGTTGTGGTACTTCCGTAGCTCAGATGACAGAGCATTCGACCGGCAATCGAAAGGACCTGGGCTCGATACCCAGCGGGGTGGAAGGATTCCTTTTTTCACAAAGAATTTCTTCAATTTATATTGAAAAATTCCACCTAGTTTTAAATAACGTTAAAAATTAATTCAAAGTCACAGCTGGATAAGATCCATATAGTAGAGTTCCATTATCACGTAGAGTGATACACTCTTCTAATGATCGACATAATCGACTAAAATGATTTGGAATAATTGATTAAATAGTTCACGGTACATCCGTTGCCAAATTGGCGTTAACAAGATTCTGTGAGAAAAGGTGTGGAACTTCCGTAGCTCAGATGACAGAGCATTCGACCGGCAATCGAAAGGACCTGGGCTCGATACCCAGCGGAGTGGAAGCATTTCTTTTTTCACAAAGAATTTCTTCAATTTATATTGAAAAATTCCACCTAGTTTTAAATAACGTTAAAAATTAATTCTAAGTCACAGCTGGATAATGTCGAAATATTAGAGTTACGTTATCACGTATAGTGAAACACTCTTCTAATGAACGACATAATATTATGAAATGATTTGTAAAAATTGATTAAATAGTTCACGGTACATCCGTTGCCAAATTGACTTTAACAAGATTCCGTGAGAAAAGTTGTGGAACCTCTGTAGCTCAGATGACAGAGAATTCGACCGGCAGTCGATAGGACCTGGGCTCGATACCCAGCCGAGTGGAAGGGTTCTTTTTTTCACAAAGTATTTCTTCAATTTATATTGAAAAATTCCACCTAGTTTTAAATAACGTTAAAAATTAATTCTAAGTCACAGCTGGAGAAGGCCGATATAGTAGAGTTCCGTTATCACGTAGAGTGATACACTCTTCTAATGATCGACATAATCCTTTGAAATGATTTGGAAAAATTGATTAAATAGTTCACGGTACATCCGTTGCCAAATTGGCGTTAACAAGATTGTGTGAGAAAAGTTGTGGAACCTCTATAGCTTAGATGACAAAGCATTCGACCGGCAGTCGAAAGGATCTGGGCTCGATACCCAGCGGAGTGGAAGGGTTCCCTTTTTCACAAAGAATTTCTTCAATTTATATATAAAAATGCCGTCTAGATTTAAATAACATTAAAAATTAATTCTAAGTCACAACTCGATAAGGTGGACATAATAGAGTTCCATTATCACGGTGAGTGATACACTCTTCTAATGATCGACATAATCGACTGAAATGATTTGGAAAAATTGATTAAATAGTTCACGGTACATCCGTTGCCAAATTGGCGTTAACAAGATTCTGTGAGAAATGTTGTGGAACTTCCGTAGCTCAGATGACAGAGCATTCGACCGGCAATCGAAAGTACCTGGGCTCGATACCCAGCGGAGTGGAAGCGTTCCTTTTTTTCACAGACAATTTCTTCAATTTATATTGAAAAATTCCACCTAGTTTTAAATAACGTTAAAAATTAATTCTAAGTCACAGCTGGATAATGTCGATATAGTAGAGTTCCGTTATCACGTACAGTGACACACTCTTCTAATGATCGACATAATCCTTTAAAATGATTTGGAAAAATTGATTAAATAGTTCACGGTACATCCGTTGACAAATTGGCGTTAACAAGATTCTGTGAGAAATGTTGTGGTACTTCCGTAGCTCAGATGACAGAGCATTCGACCGGCAATCGAAAGGACCTGGGCTCGATACCCAGCGGAGTGGAAGCATTCCTTTTTTCACAAAGAATTTCTTCAATTTATATTGAAAAATTCCACCTAGTTTTAAATAACGTTAAAAATTAATTCAAAGTCACAGCTGGATAAGGTCCATATAGTAGAGTTCCATTATCACGTAGAGTGATACACTCTTCTAACGATCGACATAATCGACTAAAATGATTTGGAATAATTGATTAAATAGTTCAGGGTACTTCCGTTGCCAAATTGGCGTTAACAAGATTCTGTGAGAAAAGGTGTGGAACTTCCGTAGCTCAGATGACAGAGCATTCGACCGGCAATCGAAAGGACCTGGGCTCGATACCCAGCGGAGTGGAAGCATTTCTTTTTTCACAAAGAATTTCTTCAATTTATATTGAAAAATTCCACCTAGTTTTAAATAACGTTAAAAATTAATTCTAAGTCACAGCTGGATAAGGTCCATATAGTAGAGTTCCATTATCACGTAGAGTGATACACTCTTCTAATGATCGACATAATGCTTTGAAATGATTTGGAAAAATTGATTATATAGTTCACGGTACATCCGTTGCCAAATTGGCGTTAAAAAGATTCCGTGAGAAAAGTTGTGGAACCTCTGTAGCTCAGATGACAGAGCATTCGACAGGCAGTCGATAGGACCTGGGCTCGATACCCAGCCGAGTAGAAGCGTTTCTTTTTTCACAGAAAAAATCTTCAATTTATACTGAAAAATTCCACCTAGTTTTAAAGAACGTTAAAAATGAATCCTATGTCACAGCTGGATAAGGGCGATATAGTAGAGTTCCGTTATCACGTATAGTGATACACTCTTCCAATGATCGACATAATCCTTTGAAATGATTTGGAAAAATTGATTAAATAGTTCAAGGTACATCCGTTGCCAAATTGGCGTTAACAGGATTCTGTGAGAAAAGTTGTGGAACTTCCGTAGCTCAGATGACACAGCATTTAAGCGGCAATCGAAAGAACGTGGGCTCGATACCCAGCGGAGTGGAAGCGTTCCGTTTTTCACAGAAAATTTCTTCAATTTATATTGAAAAATTCCACCTAGTTTTAAATAACGTTAAAAATTAATTCAAAGTCACAGCTGGATAAGGTCCATATAGTAGAGTTCCATTATCACGTAGAGTGATACACTCTTCTAATGATCGACATAATCCTTTAAAATGATTTGGAAAAATTGATTAAATAGTTCACTGTACATCCGTTGCCAAATTGACGTTAACAAGATTCTGTGAGAAAAGTTGTGGAACCTCCGTAGCTCAGATGACAGAGCGTTCGAACGGCCATCGAAAGGATCTGGACTCGATACACAGCGGAGTGGAAGCGTTCTTTTTTTCACGGACAATTTCTTCAATTTATATTAAAAAATTCCACCTAGTTTTAAATAACGTTAAAAATTGATTCTAAGTCACAGCTGAATAAGGTCGATGTATTAGAATTCCATTATCACGGTGAGTGATGCACCCTTGTAAGTTTCGACATAATGCTTTGAAATGATTTGGAAAAATTGATTAAATAGTTCACGGAACATCCGTTGCCAAATTGACCTTAACAAGATTCTGTGAGAAAAGTTGTGCAACTTCCGTAGCTCAGATGACAGAGCATTCGACCAGCAATCGAAAGGACCTGAGCTCGATACCCAGCTGAGTGGAAGCGTTAATTTTTTTAAATAAAATTTCTTCAATTTATATTGAAAAATTACACCAAGTTTTAAATAAAGTTAAAAAATAATTCAAAGTCACAGCTGGATAAGGTCCATATAGTAGAGTTCCATTATCACGTAGAGTGATACACTCTTCTAATGATCGACATAATCCTTTAAAATGATTTGGAAAAATTGATTAAATAGTTCATGGTTCATCCGTTGCCAAATTGACGTTAACAAGATTCTGTGAGAAAAGTTGTGGAACCTCCGTAGCTCAGATGACAGAGCGTTCGAACGGCCATCGAAAGGACCTGGGCTCGATACCCAGCTGAGTGGAAGCGTTCTTTTTTTCACGGACAATTTCTTCAATTTATATTTAAAAATTCCACCTAGTTTTAAATAACGTTAAAAACTAATTCAAAGTCACAGCTGGATAAGGTCCATATAGTAGAGTTCCATTATCACGTAGAGTGATACACTCTTCTAATGATCGACATAATCATTTAAAATGATTTGGAAAAATTGATTAAATAGTTCACGGTACATCCGTTGCCAAATTGGCGTTAACAAGATTCTGTGAGAAATGTTGTGGTACTTCCGTAGCTCAGATGACAGAGCATTCGACCGGCAATCGAAAGGACCTGGGCTCGATACCCAGCGGAGTGGAAGCATTCCTTTTTTCACAAAGAATTTCTTCAATTTATATTGAAAAATTCCACCTAGTTTTAAATAACGTTAAAAATTAATTCAAAGTCACAGCTGGATAAGGTCCATATAGTAGAGTTCCATTATCACGTAGAGTGATACACTCTTCTAATGATCGACATAATCGACTAAAATGATTTGGAATAATTGATTAAATAGATCACGGTACATCCGTTGCCAAATTGACATTAACAAGATTCTGTGAGAAAAGGTGTGGCACTTCCGTAGCTCAGATGACAGATCATTCGACCGGGATTCGAAAGGACCTGGGCTCGATACCCAGCGGAGTGGAAGCATTTCTTTTTTCACAAAGAATTTCTTCAATTTATATTGAAAAATTCCACCTAGTTTTAAATAACGTTAAAAATTAATTCTAAGTCACAGCTGGATAAGGTCGATATAGTAGAGTTCCGTTATCACGTAGAGTGATACACTCTTCTAATGATCGACATAATCTTTTGAAATGATTTAGAAGAATTGATTTAATAGTTCACGGTACATCCGTTGCCAATTTGGCGTTAACAAGATCCTGTGAGAAAAGTTGTGGAACCTCTGTAGCTCAGATGACAGAGAATTCGACCGGCAGTCGATAGGACCTGGGCTCGATACCCAGCCGAGTGGAAGGGTTCCTTTTTTCAAAAAGTATTTCTTCAATTTATATTAAAAAATTCCACCTAGTTTTAAATAACGTTAAAAATTAATTCTAAGTCACAGCTGGATAAGGTGGATATAGTAGAGTTCCATTATCACGTAGAGTGATACACTCTTCTAATGATCGAAATAATCTACTGAAATGATTTTGAATAATTCATTAAATAGTTCACGGTACATCCGATGCCAATTTGTCCTTAACAAGATTCTGTGAGAAAAGTTGTGGAACTTCCGTAGCTCAGATGACAGAGCATTCGACCGGGATTCGAAAGGACCTGGGCTCGATACCCAGCGGAGTGGAAGCATTTCTTTTTTCACACAGAATTTCTTCAATTTATATTGAAAAATTCCACCTAGTTTTAAATAACGTTAAAAATTAATTCTAAGTCACAGCTGGATAAGGTCGATATAGTAGAGTTCCGTTATCACGTAGAGTAATACACTCTTCTAATGATCGACATAATGCTTTGAAATGATTTGGAAAAATTGATTAAATAGTTCACGGTACATCCGTTGCCAAATTGGCGTTAACAAGATTCTGTGAGAAATGTTGAGGAACGTCCGTAGCGCAGATGACAGAGCATTCGACCGGCAGTCGATAGGACCTGGGCTCGATACCCAGCCGAGTGGAAGCGTTCCTTTTTTCACAGACAATTTCTTCAATTTATATTGAAAAATTCCACCTAGTTTTAAATAACGTTAAAAATTAATTCTAAGTCACAGCTGGATAAGGTCGATATAGTAGAGTTCCGTTATCACGTATAGTGATACACTCTTCCAATGATCGACATAATCCTTTGAAATGATTTGGAAAAATTGATTAAATAGTTCACGGTACATCCGTTGCCAAATTGGCGTTAACAAGATTCTGTGAGAAAAGTTGTGGAACTTCCGTAGCTTAGATGACAGAGCATTCGACCGGCAATCGAAAGGACCTGGGCTCGATACCCAGCCGAGTGGAAGCGTTCCTTTTTTACAAAGAATTTCTTCAATTTATATTGAAAAATTCCACCTAGTTTTAAATAAAGTTAAAAATTAATTCAAAGTCACAGCTGGATAAGGTCCATATAGTAGAGTTCCATTATCACGTAGAGTGATACACTCTTCTAATGATCGACATAATCCTTTAAAATGATTTGGAAAAATTGATTAAATGGTTCACGGTAAATCCGTTGCCAAATTGACGTTAACAAGATTCTGTGAGAAAAGTTGTGGAACCTCTGTAGCTCAGATGACAGAGAATTCGACCGGCAGTCGATAGGACCTGGGCTCGATACCCAGCCGAGTGGAAGGGTTCTTTTTTTCACAAAGTATTTCTTCAATTTATATTGAAAAATTCCACCTAGTTTTAAATAACGTTAAAAATTAATACTAAGTCACAGCTGGATAATGTCGATATATTAGAGTTCCGTTATCACGTAGAGTGATACACTCTTCTAATGATCGACATAATCTTTTGAAATGATTTGGAAGAATTGATTAAATAGTTCACGGTACATCCGTTGCCAAATTGGCGTTAACAAGATTGTGTGAGAAAAGTTGTGGAACCTCTATAGCTTAGATGACAAAGCATTCGACCGGCAGTCGAAAGGATCTGGGCTCGATACCCAGCGGAGTGGAAGGGTTCGCTTTTTCACAAAGAATTTCTTCAATTTATATTGAAAAATGCCGTCTAGATTTAAATAACATTAAAAATTAATTCTAAGTCACAACTCGATAAGGTGGACATAATAGAGTTCCATTATCACGGTGAGTGATACACTCTTCTAATGATCGACATAATCGACTGAAATGATTTCGAGAAATTGATTAAATAGTTCACGGTACATCCGTTGCCAAATTGGCGTTAACAAGATTCTGTGAGAAATGTTGTGGAACTTCCGTAGCTCAGATGACAGAGCATTCGACCGGCAATCGAAAGTACCTGGGCTCGATACCCAGCGGAGTGGAAGCGTTCCTTTTTTTCACAGACAATTTCTTCAATTTATATTGAAAAATTCCACCTAGTTTTAAATAACGTTAAAAATTAATTCTAAGTCACAGACGGATAATGTCGATATATTAGAGTTCCGTTATCACGTAGAGTGACACACTCTTCTAATGATTGACATAATCTACTGAAAAGATTTGGAAAAATTGATTAAATAGTTCACGGTGCATCCGATGCCAAATTGACATTAAATCGATTCTGTGAGAAATGTTGTGGTACTTCCGTAGCTCAGATGGCAGAGCATTCGACCGGCAATCGAAAGGACCTGGGCTCGATACCCAGCGGAGTGGAAGCATTCATTTTTTCACAAAGAATTTCTTCAATTTATATTGAAAAATTCCACCTAGTTTTAAATAACGTTAAAAATTAATTCAAAGTCACAGCTGGATAAGGTCCATATAGTAGAGTTCCATTATCACGTAGAGTGATACACTCTTCTAATGATCGACATAATCCTTTAAAATGATTTGGAAAAATTGATTAAATAGTTCACGGTACATCCGTTGACAAATTGGCGTTAACAAGATTCTGTGAGAAATGTTGTGGTACTTCCGTAGCTCAGATGACAGAGCATTCGACCGGCAATCGAAAGGACCTGGGCTCGATACCCAGCGGAGTGGAAGCATTCCTTTTTTCACAAAGAATTTCTTCAATTTATATTGAAAAATTCCACCTAGTTTTAAATAACGTTAAAAATTAATTCAAAGTCACAGCTGGATAAGGTCCATATAGTAGAGTTCCATTATCACGTAGAGTGATACACTCTTCTAATGATCGACATAATCGACTAAAATGATTTGGAATAATTGATTAAATAGTTCACGGTACATCCGTTGCCAAATTGGCGTTAACAAGATTCTGTGAGAAAAGTTGTGGAACTTCCGTAGCTCAGATGACAGAGCATTCGACCGGCAATCGAAAGGACCTGGGCTCGATACCCAGCGGAGTGGAAGCGTTCCGTTTTTCACATAAAATTTCTTCAATTTATAGTGAAAAATTCCACCTAGTTTTAAATAACGTTTAAAATTAATTCTAAGTCACAGCTGGATAAGGCCGATATAGTAGAGTTCCGTTATCACGTAGAGTGATACACTCTTCTAATGATCGACATAATCCTTTGAAATGATTTGGAAAAATTGATTAAATAGTTCACGGTACATCCGTTGCCAAATTGACATTAACAAGATTCTGTGAGAAAAGTTGTGGAACCTCCGTAGCTCAGATGACAGAGCGTTCGAACGGCCATCGAAAGGATCTGGGCTCGATACACAGCGGAGTGGAAGCGTTCTTTTTTTCACGGACAATTTCTTCAATTTATATTAAAAAATTCCACCTAGTTTTAAATAACGTTAAAAATTGATTCTAAGTCACAGCTGAATAAGGTCGATGTATTAGAATTCCATTATCACGGTGAGTGATACACCCTTCTAATGATCGACATAATGCTTTGAAATGATTTGGAAAAATTGATTAAATAGTTCACGGTACATCCGTTGCCAAATTGACGTTAACAAGATTCTGTGAGAAAAGTTGTGGAACTTCCGTAGCTCATATGACAGAGCATTCGACCGGCAATCGAAAGGACCTGGGCTCGATACCCAGCCGAGTGGAAGCGTTCCTTTTTTCACAGAAAATTTCTTCAATTTATATTGAAAAATTCCACCTAGTCTTACATAACGTTAAAAATTTATTCAGAGTCACAGCTGGATAAGGTCGATATAGTAGAGTTCCGTTATCACGTAGAGTGATACACTCTTCTAATGATCGACATAATCTACTGAAATGATTTGGAAAAATTGATTAAATAGTTCACGGTACATCCGTTGCCAAATTGGCGTTAACAAGATTCTGTGAGAAAAGTTGTGGAACTTCCGTAGCTTAGATGACAGAGCATTCGACCGGCAGTCGAAAGGACCTGGGCTCGATACCCAGCGGAGTGGAAGCGTTCTTTTTTTCACAAAGTATTTCTTCAATTTATATTGAAAAATTCCACCTAGTTTTAAATAACGTTAAAAATTAATTCTAAGTCACAGCTGGATAAGGCCGATATAGTAGAGTTCCGTTATCACGTAGAGTGATACACTCTTCTAATGATCGACATAATCCTTTGAAATGATTTGGAAAAATTGATTAAATAGTTCACGGTACATCCGTTGCCAAATTGGCGTTAACAAGATTCTGTGAGAAATGTTGTGGAACTTCCGTAGCTCAGATGACAGAGCATTCGACCGGCAATCGAAAGTACCTGGGCTCGATACCCAGCGGAGTGGAAGCGTTCCTTTTTTACAAAGAATTTCTTCAATTTATATTGAAAAATGCCGTCTAGATTTAAATATCATTAAAAATTAATTCTAAGTCACAGCTGGATAATGTCGATATAGTAGAGTTCCGTTATCACGTAGAGTGATAAACTCTTTTTATGATCGACATAATCGACTAAAGTGATTTGGATAAATTGATTAAATAGTTCACGGTACATCCGTTGCCAAATTGGCGTTAACAAGATTCTGTGAGGAAAGTTGTGGATTTTCCGTAGCTCAGATGACAGAGCATTTGAGCGGCAATCGAAAGGACCTGGGCTCGATACCCAGCGGAGTGGAAGCGTTCTTTTTTTGACAGAAAATTTCTTCAATTTATATTGAAAAATTCCACCTAGTTTTAAATAACGTTAAAAATTAATTCTCAGTCACAGCTGGTTAAGGCCGATATAGTAGAGTTCCGTTATCACGTAGAGTGATACACTCTTCTAATGATCGACATAATCCTTTGAAATGATTTGGAAAAATTGATTAAATAGTTCACGGTACATCCGTTGCCAAATTGACGTTAACAAGATTCTGTGAGAAAAGTTGTGGAACCTCCGTAGCTCAGATGACAGAGCGTTCGAACGGCCATCGAAAGGATCTGGGCTCGATACACAGCGGAGTGGAAGCGTTCTTTTTTTCACGGACAATTTCTTCAATTTATATTAAAAAATTCCACCTAGTTTTAAATAACGTTAAAAATTGATTCTAAGTCACAGCTGAATAAGGTCGATGTATTAGAATTCCATTATCACGATGAGTGATACACCCTTCTAAGTTTCGACATAATGCTTTGAAATGATTTGGAAAAATTGATTAAATAGTTCACGGTACATCCGTTGCCAAATTGACCTTAACAAGATTCTGTGAGAAAAGTTGTGCAACTTCCGTAGCTCAGATGACAGAGCATTCGACCAGCAATCGAAAGGACCTGGGCTCGATACCCAGCCGAGTGGAAGCGTTCCTTTCTTGACAGAAAATTTCTTCAATTTATTTTGAAAAATTTTACCTAGTCTTACATAACGTTAAAAATTTATTCAGAGTCACAGCTGGATAAGGTCGATATCGTAGAGTTCCGTTATCACGTAGAGTGATACACTCTTCTAATAATCGACATAATCTACTAAAATGATTTGGAATAATTGATTAAATAGTTCACGGTACATCCGTTGCCAAATTGGCGTTAACAAGATTCTGTGAGAAATGTTGTGGTACTTCCGTAGCTCAGATGACAGAGCATTCGACCGGCAATCGAAAGGACCTGGGCTCGATACCCAGCGGAGTGGAAGCATTCATTTTTTCACAAAGAATTTCTTCAATTTATATTGAAAAATTCCACCTAGTTTTAAATAACGTTAAAAATTAATTCAAAGTCACAGCTGGATAAGGTCCATATAGTAGAGTTCCATTATCACGTAGAGTGATACACTCTTCTAATGATCGACATAATCGACTAAAATGATTTGGAATAATTGATTAAATAGTTCACGGTACTTCCGTTGCCAAATTGGCGTTAACAAGATTCTGTGAGAAAAGTTGTGGAACTTCCGTAGCTCAGATGACAGAGCATTCGACCAGCAATCGAAAGGACCTGGGCTCGATACCCAGCGGAGTGGAAGCATTTCTTTTTTCACAAAGAATTTCTTCAATTTATATTGAAAAATTCCACCTAGTTTTAAATATCGTTAAAAATTAATTCAAAGTCACAGCTGGATAAGGTCCATATAGTAGAGTTCCATTATCACGTAGAGTGATACACTCTTCTAATGATCGACATAATCATTTAAAATGATTTGGAAAAATTGATTAAATAGTTCACGGTACATCCGTTGCCAAATTGGCGTTAACAAGATTCTGTGAGAAATGTTGTGGTACTTCCGTAGCTCAGATGACAGAGCATTCGACCGGCAATCGAAAGGACCTGGGCTCGATACCCAGCGGAGTGGAAGCATTCCTTTTTTCACAAAGAATTTCTTCAATTTATATTGAAAAATTCCACCTAGTTTTAAATAACGTTAAAAATTAATTCAAAGTCACAGCTGGATAAGGTCCATATAGTAGAGTTCCATTATCACGTAGAGTAGTACACTCTTCTAATGATCGACATAATCGACTAAAATGATTTGGAATAATTGATTAAATAGTTCACGGTACATCCGTTGCCAAATTGACATTAACAAGATTCTGTGAGAAAAGGTGTGGCACTTCCGTAGCTCAGATGACAGATCATTCGACCGGGATTCGAAAGGACCTGGGCTCGATACGGAGCGGAGTGGAAGCATTTCTTTTTTCACAAAGAATTTCTTCAATTTATATTGAAAAATTCCACCTAGTTTTAAATAACGTTAAAAATTAATTCTAAGTCACAGCTGGATAAGGTCGATATAGTAGAGTTCCGTTATCACGTAGAGTGATACACTCTTCTAATGATCGACATAATCCTTTGAAATGATTTGGAAGAATTGATTTAATAGTTCACGGTACATCCGTTGCCAAATTGGCGTTAACAAGATTCCGTGAGAAAAGTTGTGGAACCTCTGTAGCTCAGATGACAGAGCATTCGACAGGCAGTCGATAGGACCTGGGCTCGATACCCAGCCGAGTAGAAGCGTTTCTTTTTTCACAGAAAAAATCTTCAATTTATACTGAAAAATTCCACCTAGTTTTAAAGAACGTTAAAAATGAATCCTATGTCACAGCTTGATAAGGTCGATATAGTAGAGTTCCGTTATCACGTATAGTGATACACTCTTCCAATGATCGACATAATCCTTTGAAATGATTTGGAAAAATTGATTAAATAGTTCAAGGTACATCCGTTGTCAAATTGGCGTTAACATGATTCTGTGAGGAAAGTTGTGGAATTTCCGTAGCTCAGATGACGCAGCATTTGAGCGGCAATCGAAAGGAAGTGGGCTCAATACCCAGCGGAGTGGAAGCGTTCCTTTTTTGACAGAAAATTTGTTCAATTTATATTGAAAAATGCCGTCTAGATTTAAATATCATTAAAAATTAATTCTAAGTCACAGCTGGATAATGTCGATATAGTAGAGTTCCATTATCACGTAGAGTGATACACTCTTCTAATGATCGACATAATCCTTTAAAATGATTTGGAAAAATTGATTAAATAGTTCACGGTACATCCGTTGCCAAATTGGCGTTAACAAGATTCTGTGAGAAAAGTTGTGGAACTTCGGTAGCTCAGATGACAGAGCATTCGACCGGCACTCGAAAGGACCTGGGCTCGATACCCAGCGGGGTGGAAGCATTCCTTTTTTCACAAAGAATTTCTTCAATTTATATTGAAAAATTCCACCTAGTTTTAAATAACGTTAAAAATTAATTCAAAGTCACAGCTGGATAAGGTCCATATAGTAGAGTTCCATTATCACGTAGAGTGATACACTCTTCTAATGATCGACATAATCCTTTAAAATGATTTGGAAAAATTGATTAAATAGTTCACGGTACATCCGTTGCCAAATTGGCGTTAACAAGATTCTGTGAGAAATGTTGTGGTACTTCCGTAGCTCAGATGACAGAGCATTCGACCGGCAATCGAAAGGACCTGGGCTCGATACCCAGCGGGGTGGAAGCATTCCTTTTTTCACAAAGAATTTCTTCAATTTATATTGAAAAATTCCACCTAGTTTTAAATAACGTTAAAAATTAATTCAAAGTCACAGCTGGATAAGGTCCATATAGTAGAGTTCCATTATCACGTAGAGTGATACACTCTTCTAATGATCGACATAATCGACTAAAATGATTTGGAATAATTGATTAAATAGTTCACGGTACTTCCGTTGCCAAATTGGCGTTAACAAGATTCTGTGAGAAAAGGTGTGGAACTTCCGTAGCTCAGATGACAGAGCATTCGACCGGGATTCGAAAGGACCTGGGCTCGATACCCAGCGGAGTGGAAGCATTTCTTTTTTCACACAGAATTTCTTCAATTTATATTAAAAAATTCCACCTAGTTTTAAATAACGTCAAAAATTAATTCTAAGTCACAGCTGGATAGAATCGATATATTAGAGTTCCGTTATCACGTAGAGTGATACACTCTTCTAATGATCGACATAATCCTTTGAAATGATTTGGAAAAATTGATTAAATAGTTCACGGTACATCCGTTGCCAAATTGGCGTTAACAAGATTGTGTGAGAAAAGTTGTGGAACCTCTGTAGCTCAGATGACAGACAATTCGACCGGCAGTCGATAGGACCTGGGCTCGATACCCAGCCGAGTGGAAGGGTTCTTTTTTTCACAAAGTATTTCTTCAATTTATATTGAAAAATTCCACCTAGTTTTAAATAACGTTAAAAATTAATTCTAAGTCACAGCTGGATAAAATCGATATATTAGAGTTCCGTTATCACGTAGAGTGATACACTCTTCTAATGATCGACATAATCTTTTGAAATGATTTGGAAGAATTGATTTAATAGTTCACGGTACATCCGTTGCCAAATTGGCGTTAACAAGATTCTGTGAGAAAAGTTGTGGAACCTCTATAGCTTAGATGACAAAGCATTCGACCGGCAGTCGAAAGGATCTGGGCTCGATACCCAGCGGAGTGGAAGCGTTCTTTTTTTGACAGAAAATTTGTTCAATTTATATAGAAAAATGCCGTCTAGATTTAAATAACATTAAAAATTAATTCTAAGTCACAACTCGATAAGGTGGACATAATAGAGTTCCATTATCACGGTGAGTGATACACTCTTCTAATGATCGACATAATCGACTGAAATGATTTCGAGAAATTGATTAAATAGTTCACGGTACATCCGTTGCCAAATTGACGTTAACAAGATTCTGTGAGAAAAGTTGTGGAACTTCCGTAGCTCAGATGACAGAGCATTCGACCGGCAATCGAAAGTACCTGGGCTCGATACCCAGCGGAGTGGAAGCGTTCCTTTTTTTCACAGACAATTTCTTCAATTTATATTGAAAAATTCCACCTAGTTTTAAATAACGTTAAAAATTAATTCTAAGTCACAGCTGGATAATGTCGATATAATAGCGTTCCGTTATCACGTAGAGTGATACACTCTTCTAATGATCGACATAATCCTTTAAAATGATTTGGAAAAATTGATTAAATAGTTCACGGTACATCCGTTGACAAATTGGCGTTAACAAGATTCTGTGAGAAATGTTGTGGTACTTCCGTAGCTCAGATGACAGAGCATTCGACCGGCAATCGAAAGGACGTGGGCTCGATACCCAGCGGAGTGGAAGCGTTCCGTTTTTCACAGAAAATTTCTTCAATTTATATTGAAAAATTCCACCTAGTTTTAAATAACGTTAAAAATTAATTCAAAGTCACAGCTGGATAAGGTCCATATAGTAGAGTTCCATTATCACGTAGAGTGATACACTCTTCTAATGATCGACATAATCCTTTAAAATGATTTGGAAAAATTGATTAAATAGTTCACGGTACATCCGTTGCCCAATTGACGTTAACAAGATTCTGTGAGAAAAGTTGTGGAACCTCCGTAGCTCAGATGACAGAGCGTTCGAACGGCCATCGAAAGGATCTGGGCTCGATACACAGCGGAGTGGAAGCGTTCTTTTTTTCACGGACAATTTCTTCAATTTATATTAAAAAATTCCACCTAGTTTTAAATAACGTTAAAAATTGATTCTAAGTCACAGCTGAATAAGGTCGATGTATTAGAATTCCATTATCACGGTGAGTGATACACCCTTCTAAGTTTCGACATAATGCTTTGAAATGATTTGGAAAAATTGATTAAATAGTTCACGGTACCTCCGTTGCCAAATTGACCTTAACCAGATTCTGTGAGAAAAGTTGTGCAACTTCCGTAGCTCAGATGACAGAGCATTCGACCAGCAATCGAAAGGACCTGGGCTCGATACCCAGCCGAGTGGAAGCGTTCCTTTCTTGACAGAAAATTTCTTCATTTTATTTTGAAAAATTTTACCTAGTCTTACATAACGTCTAAAATTTATTCAGAGTCACAGCTGGATAAGGTCGATATCGTAGAGTTCCGTTATCACGTAGAGTGATACACTCTTCTAATAATCGACATAATCTACTAAAATGATTTGGAATAATTGATTAAATAGTTCACGGTACATCCGTTGCCAAATTGGCGTTAACAAGATTCTGTGAGAAATGTTGTGGTACTTCCGTAGCTCAGATGACAGAGCATTCGACCGGCAATCGAAAGGACCTGGGCTCGATACCCAGCGGAGTGGAAGCATTCATTTTTTCACAAAGAATTTCTTCAATTTATATTGAAAAATTCCACCTAGTTTTAAATAACGTTAAAAATTAATTCAGAGTCACAGCTGGATAAGGTCGATATAGTAGAGTTCCGTTATCACGTAGAGTGATACACTCTTCTAATGATCGACATAATCCTTTAAAATGATTTGGAAAAATTGATTAAATAGTTCACGGCACATCCGTTGCCAAATTGACGTTAACAAGATTCCGTGAGAAAAGTTGTGGAACCTCTGTAGCTCAGATGACAGAGCATTCGACAGGCAGTCGATAGGACCTGGGCTCGATACCCAGCCGAGTAGAAGCGTTTCTTTTTTCACAGAAAAAATCTTCAATTTATACTGAAAAATTCCACCTAGTTTTAAAGAACGTTAAAAATTAATTCAAAGTCACAGCTGGATAAGGTCCATATAGTAGAGTTCCATTATCACGTAGAGTGATACACTCTTCTAATGATCGACATAATCGACTAAAATGATTTGGAATAATTGATTAAATAGTTCACGGTACTTCCGTTGCCAAATTGGCGTTAACAAGATTCTGTGAGAAAAGGTGTGGAACTTCCGTAGCTCAGATGACAGAGCATTCGACCGGCAATCGAAAGGACCTGGGCTCGATACCCAGCGGAGTGGAAGCATTGCTTTTTTCACAAAGAATTTCTTCAATTTATATTGAAAAATTCCACCTAGTTTTAAATAACGTTAAAAATTAATTCTAAGTCACAGCTGGATAAGGTCCATATAGTAGAGTTCCATTATCACGTAGAGTGATACACTCTTCTAATGATCGACATAATGCTTTGAAATGATTTGGAAAAATTGATTATATAGTTCACGGTACATCCGTTGCCAAATTGGCGTTAAAAAGATTCCGTGAGAAAAGTTGTGGAACCTCTGTAGCTCAGATGACAGAGCATTCGACAGGCAGTCGATAGGACCTGGGCTCGATACCCAGCCGAGTAGAAGCGTTTCTTTTTTCACAGAAAAAATCTTCAATTTATACTGAAAAATTCCACCTAGTTTTAAAGAACGTTAAAAATGAATCCTATGTCACAGCTGGATAAGGTCGATATAGTAGAGTTCCGTTATCACGTATAGTGATACACTCTTCCAATGATCGACATAATCCTTTGAAATGATTTGGAAAAATTGATTAAATAGTTCAAGGTACATCCGTTGCCAAATTGGCGTTAACAGGATTCTGTGAGAAAAGTTGTGGAACTTCCGTAGCTCAGATGACACAGCATTTAAGCGGCAATCGAAAGAACGTGGGCTCGATACCCAGCGGAGTGGAAGCGTTCCGTTTTTCACAGAAAATTTCTTCAATTTATATTGAAAAATTCCACCTAGTTTTAAATAACGTTAAAAATTAATTCAAAGTCACAGCTGGATAAGGTCCATATAGTAGAGTTCCATTATCACGTAGAGTGATACACTCTTCTAATGATCGACATAATCCTTTAAAATGATTTGGAAAAATTGATTAAATAGTTCACGGTACATCCGTTGCCAAATTGACGTTAACAAGATTCTGTGAGAAAAGTTGTGGAACCTCCGTAGCTCAGATGACAGAGCGTTCGAACGGCCATCGAAAGGATCTGGGCTCGATACACAGCGGAGTGGAAGCGTTCTTTTTTTCACGGACAATTTCTTCAATTTATATTAAAAAATTCCACCTAGTTTTAAATAACGTTAAAAATTGATTCTAAGTCACAGCTGAATAAGGTCGATGTATTAGAATTCCATTATCACGATGAGTGATACACCCTTCTAAGTTTCGACATAATGCTTTGAAATGATTTGGAAAAATTGATTAAATAGTTCACGGTACATCCGTTGCCAAATTGACCTTAACAAGATTCTGTGAGAAAAGTTGTGCAACTTCCGTAGCTCAGATGACAGAGCATTCGACCAGCAATCGAAAGGACCTGGGCTCGATACCCAGCCGAGTGGAAGCGTTCCTTTCTTGACAGAAAATTTCTTCATTTTATTTTGAAAAATTTTACCTAGTCTTACATAACGTTAAAAATTTATTCAGAGTCACAGCT
>JAPYXD010000069.1:0-10594 GCA_030998225.1 Diplolepis rosae
AGTCTGAGAACAAATTGAAATAAAATGGAAAATGAACTTCTTGGAATAAAAACTTGGTTGGGAAATATCAAGAAATTAAAACACAATTGGATTTTATTTTACTTACTTTTAGATCTTCTTTATTTTGAACAGTTGGCACACTGCAATTTCACTTGGTACAATGTTTGTTAGAAGATGGAACTAGTCAAGGGACAACCCTGGAACTAGTCCTGACTCGAAGTGTGTCAAAATCAAATTCGACTCGGTATTTATATGCTTCCCACCCCGGCGAGGTATTATGTAAGACGGAGAGAGCATGAGACCAGATACATTTTATACACGGGTGTCCCTACATATTCTTTTGGTCTTTTACAAAAGTTCTCGTTCAATTTCATCAATTTCTGTCCTTCTAGCTCATATTTTGTTTTAAATTATTGGAATTATTAGTTAAAGCATTTACGTTGCTTTACAAGTTATAACCTTCTGTATGTAAGAAGTTTTTCAAATTCCCTATATCTTGTATATAAAAATGTAATGTCTAGACTATGAGTATAAATTGTAAGTTAGATTCATTCAGAATTGTGCTGAACCTTAAAAACATTAATCTTAAATTTTAACGAAACTCCCTTTTTCTAAAATGTGTATGTATATTAGAAGTGTATATTTTTTTCACACGGTTAAAGTAATAGTGCAATTTATGTATTGACTGTAATTTAACTAATTCAATAATCGCCTATTTCTGTTACTTAGTACACACATCATTTATATCCTATTTGTACGTGGCTTCATGTCTACATATTAATTATTGAAACCTCTGATGAAAAAAAAACAAATTTGAAATATGTGAGGTGTGAACTTCTATTAGGGCTTCAACGGTTTTTCAATTGAGATAATACTTGTTTGTTCGATCATTTAACTGAGAAAAAGAAATAATTTTAAACGAAAATATTACAGAATAAAATCTTACAGAAAATAATATTTCTGAAAACGAAAGAAAAGTGGAGTCAACCAAGAAATGCACCGGATGCTGCATCTTCAGAGTAACATCTGCACTCTTATCTCAAGTACTTAGGTACTTTATTGGGGACAAAGATCATTTTCATAGGGCGTTTTCCTACATCTACCGGGTGATACAAATTTTTCTAGTCCAAATCTATTTGATAATTACTAAAATTATTAAATTATGAATTCTATTTGTTGGGAACGTAACACCCCCACCCTAAAACGCTTACTAGTAATTTTAATTCTAGGAAGCGGACGCTGCGTAACTTTCCTTGGATTGTTGATGTGTCCTCTTGGGTTGCCTTTCATATAACTTGCTATAGGCTACGCATCGACCGTTCGAGTTTCGATTTTTAGGGTATATACGTGAAGAATTTTCGTTCAGCCTTATCTTCTGAATCTTGTATGCTCGTAGACTCAACACACTGTTCTGTCCTTGAAGTTGTGCTGGGCAATGGTCGAGTTTGATGCTCTGTTGGCACCAATTCTACTTCTTGTAAATTATATGATTTAGTTGATTCTGGGTCTGTAGATTTCTTGCTAATTACAATGAGACATTGTGTTAGGGAGCCCAAGATGGCTCCAAACATGTGGATAGACCATCCATAAATACGGTGTAGTAAGAAACCGTTGATGATAACTTCAATCGCCATTTTTATCACTTGGAGTATCAACAGGATTGCTATTAATCCGGCACTGGCTGTACCGAACGTCATGAATTTTTCCCACATTCTTTCCCAGTTTGATTGCACGATTTTCTCCATAGTATCTTCGTTCATCAACTTCATTAGTGTTCCATCATGGTCACCTATAGTGTGCCCATGTATTTCTCGTGCCACATCGTTTAGCAAAGATGCTCTCTCGACTGGAAACATAATTCTATCTCTCAGTTCTTCTAGGTCCTTCTCTGTGTAAATTCCACTAGTAGCTAAAGATGCCGGGTTGATATATTCCCAAGTTGGCTGGACTGAAGGTTGAATTGTGATGGGTTCAACTCCTTCAGTTGGTTTCGGTATTAGTTTATACCAGCTACCTTCGACCAAGTAGTACGAAGGGAGAACTGCGTTGCAAGAGACCTTCGTTCCTCTTGCTTTGATTATGTGCGTTCTAGGTGTTAAGAAATAGGTTGAATTTCCCTTCTTAATCTTAAGTTCTGCGTAGCATTCATCTCCGTGTTCAATCATTACTTCAACTGGTATACACTTTATTACGTGTACCACTTCTGCAGTTACTGCCATATACCCAGGTCCCTTCATCAAGTTGTAAACGAATTCGTCCGGTGCCTGTGTAGCTATTGCAAGTGCATTCTTCAGAGTTTCTCGTTCCAGATTACATCGCTGCAGTAGGACGTCTCTATACAAATTACTTACTTGAGTCTTAATATGCTTCTCTACATATACAAACTTAGAATTAACGTATGCAAATATATCGAGGTTGTCTTTATCGAGTTTATAATTTTCTGCGAAAGATTCGCCCTTAACGGTCTCAAAAATAACTAACTTAGGATGTTCGGTTCGTAATACAGTGTATCCACAAACATTTACTGAAGACTTAATCATTAACGCAAATGTTATTTCTTCCGTAACTAAAGAATATACAGTTTGAACCCGATGACTAACTAAGTCATCGATTTTATTTGCGTAACCTTCATAAAGAATACTATACTGATGAAACTTGCAATTACTTGCAGGAATTGTGTTCCAAAACGTATGACCTCCTTCAACATCTACACAAGTTGCGTCTGACAAGGTGCAATGTGTAGCGGACCGCAAGTATATCAAATTATTATTTAGATTTATTCTTGCTTTCTGCTCTTGCAAGGTTATTTTTAGTATTCCCTGTACGACTACGGACTCCCAATCCCCATAAGGATCTGAATATGCAGCTCCGTTACACGTCCCTTCATTATTTACGTAACCTGCATAAAGCATAGGGTGTGACGTTGTACTATTTATTTTAATCCCACTTATTATGTGGTTATTGAATTCAAGTATTCCGGTTTTGTAAAGTTTTTTGCAAGCTTCACTACTTATATCATATATATATTCGCGTTCACCGTGTTTCACAATTGAAATGTCTGAATACATTCCACAATAATAAACTGTTCTGTGTATCTCGAGTTTACATTGGATTGCTTGCGTTTCTGTGAATTCATTAACCTGTAATAACTGAACGTATCTTCTAGTGACATTGAGTGAACTTGAAGGTGGTTGACACTGCCCTACATCTAGTAGCGATATTGTAGTAATATTTAGCGAGCGTGATCCACAATCGTACCCTACTAAAGCTGTAGCGGTATGGACCAGCAAGGCAAATGCTAAAGTCACGAACATCTGTAATCAGAACATGAATATGGTTATTCATCTTCTGAGTGTTTTTTTCTTACATTGGTTTTAATCTCTCGATTAATGTGTGATACCTTCAATCTATTAGCATGTACCACCTTACTGTTCCCCTTAAACTGAATTTTGATATTATTCTTATTTATTACTTCTAAAATTTTATGCGGACCCGTATAATGGTCCCCAAATTTGCCAGGTTTCGGACCCTTTAACAAAAAGACATAGTCACCTACCTTAAAATTCTGACTATTCAATTTCTTATCGTAATAATTTTTAGATAGTTGTTTAGCATTCATGAGGTTATTATAAACCATTGTTTTTATTCCCGTTAGGCGGGTGGCTAAATCTTTAATGTATCCTTGATAAGTTGGTAGTAGGTCATCCTCTCTAAGTGGTTCACATGATGGCGACCTAGCTAAACGTCCAAAAACCACTTCGAAAGGTGTATGTTTTGTGCCTTCATGTACACATGTGTTATAATTAAAGGTGACGATTTCGACCCATTGATCCCACTCACAATCTTTTTCGGAGTATTGTTTTAAAAATTCACCTAATGCATGGTGAGAACGTTCTAAAGAACCATTAGATTGTGGGTGAAAAGCAGTGGTTTTCATTCTTTTGATCTTGAATCTTTTTGCTATTTTCTGAATGAGGCTACTAAGAAAATTTTGACCTTAATCGGTTAGAATAACCTTAGGAGCTCCAAAAATGCAAATAAATTTTTTTATAAATGCGTCGACTATAGTAGTAGCCAAAGCATTTTGCAGAGGTACTGCTATACTGAATTTTGATAGCTGATCCTGCAGTGTCAATATAAATTCATTATTATCCTTAGTTTTGGGCCGAGGGCCCACTATATCTAAAGCAATTTTTTCAAAAACTGTCCCTGGTGTGTCTGTTATTACCATAGGTTCTTTTCTTTTCAATCTAACCAACTTCTTTAATTGACAGCGTATACATTGTTGTATTCGTCTCTGTATGTCTTGTTTCATGTTTTCCCAATAAAAATTTTGACGGATCCTATTATAGGTTTTTGATACCCCGCTATGACCCCCTATTTGTGAAGCATGGAGTTCCTTAAAAATTTCGTCACGTCGGTTTTCTGTCACGTATTGTAACGTTCCCTCACAAATAATTATTTTTATAGAATTATTTCCGAATATGGTTTTGACTAGTTTTAATACGTCTATCCATGGAATATTTTCGATATAAGGGCTTTTGGCAATACTAAACTCCTTTATTTTTTTCGCTATTAAAAATTCGCGTAACTGTGTAAGTGTATCGCGTAAGTTGGCCCTAATTACTTCCTGTGATTCTGCGTTTTCCCCACGAATGCACAAACCCAATAGGTATTTGTTGTTATGTCTTGATTTCATTGATATTTCCTACTTGAAGTTTTTGTTTAATTGGAATTTTGTTTTCATGAATCAGTGCTCGGCTGCCTTCATCGCAAGGGCTCTCATCACTTGCTACGAGGTATACAATATTATCCCTGCGAAATTGTAGCAGTTCCTTAGTTTTAACTATGTTATAAGTACGCTCGATTCTTGGCGTTAGTTTGTTTTCTGATTTATAACTATCCTTATCAGTTACATTTTCTTCAAGTTCTTCTTGGTTGAAGGTATCTGGAGCTATTACTTCTTGTCCTAGCGTTATAGTCTTATCCAATTCAATATCAGTCGAAGATGAATCGATCTCTGAATCCTCCTTATCCTTGTTAAAATCCCTTAAGTCTATTTGATCATGCACAGGGTCATTGTTTATGTGGTTTGTTGAATAATTCTTAAATTTCAAATTCCCGTCAGGTACCCTAATTTCTGCCTCGAAATCACTTTCTGTACCACTTTCGGCGTAATTAACCTTTCCTTTACAGTTCCGTTTTAACTTGCGTTTTTGTGATTTTGTGGGTCTTTCTGCCCTTGGGATTGAATCCATATTATCATTATTTGTTTCTTTCGTTACATTTTTCTCCTGATTCTTCATTAAGGCTTGTTTTCGAGTTGTCACATAAATTTGTTTCGATACTACCGGGTTCCTAGATAAAGCGTCGGCATGTGCGTTCATTCTTCCCGGTTTCTATATGATTTCGTATTCGTATTCTGATAACTTAAATCGCCATTTCTGTACCCTGGTATTCAAATCGGCAGTTTTGAACCATATCAGAGGTTGATGATCGGTTACTATTGTAAATTTTCTACCAAATACATAAGGTCGGAATGTTTTAACTGCGTGAATGACAGCTAAAGCTTCCTTTTCATAAGTGTCATATTTCAATTCTGGTCCTCTAAGTACTCGCGACGTATAAGCAACAGGTAAATCACTTCCAATCTTCCCTTGTGACAATATTCCGCCAACAGCATAGCCGGATGCATCTGTAGTTATTAAAAATGGCTTAGTCATATCAGGAGGTTGTAATAATGGTGCTGTACATAATGCCTCCTTTAATTTTTCAAATGCTGCTTGTGCATCTTCTGACCAATGGAAGACCTCATTCTTTTGTAATAACTTCGTTAAAGGTTTAGCAATTTTCGCGAAATCCTTAATAAATCGCCTATAATAACCCGCTAATCCCAGGAATTGTCTAACACCCTTAACGTTCTTGAGTCTGGGAAATTCCTTAACTGCTTCGATTTTCTTAGGGTCTGGGTTTAGCCCTTTTTCGCTGATAATGTGTCCGAGATAAGTAACTTCGCGTCGTAGCAGTTCACATTTCTTTGGTTCCAGTTTCCAACTGGCCTTTCGTAGCCGATTCATAACTTCATCAAATAGTTTCTCATGTTCCTCGAGAGTTTTCGCGTAGATAACTATATCATCTATATATACAATTACCCCCTTTTCTATCATTCCGTCAAGTGTAATATTCATTGCTCGTTGATATTCCGGAGCTGCATTTCGAAGCCCAAACGGCATTCTAACAAATTCAAAATGTCCACTAGGAGTTGAAAAAGCAGTCTTATGGGCATCGGCATCATCTAAAGTGATTTGATGAAATCCTGAAACGCAGTCTATTACAGTATAGTATCGTGCTTCGCCAACTTGATCAAAAATGTCAGTTATGTTGGGGAGAGGGTAAGCCATTGGAATAGTTTTTTCATTAAGTGGTCTAAAATCTAACACGACACGCCACCTGGGTTTACCGCTTTGATCAGGTTTTTTTGGTACCACCCATAGGCTGGTATTATAAGGTGACCTTGAAGGTCTTATGATTCCCTTTTCTAATAATTCGCCTACTTGTTGCTCCACTTCCTCTCTCAACCTGTGAGGAAGTCTATATTGCTTAGTGTGGACTGGATGATCGTCAATTGTATGAATTCGATGTTTAGTCAGATTAGTTGCGGACAGTTCATCTCCTTCTAACTGAAATCTATCTGAGTGTCTTTCTAATAACCCATACATTTGTTCACGTTTTCCATCATTTAGATGATTTAAATCAAAAATTTTCTTTAGCTTGTCGAGACGAGTTTCATTAAGGTCGTCCTTATTTGAGACCTTATTTTTTCAGAATTGAGCACCGAGAATATCTATAAATGGCCCATATTAAATACACCTACTTCTTCTGAAATGTCAAGATCTTCCACGATAGCCTTATTTGCAAATTGAAGGTGTTGTCGTTCTCCGAGTCTGATTTTATCATCCCAAATCCCAGAAATATCATCGTCTAACTCTTCGGGTTGGTAATCACTTATATCCTTAACTGTAACTGAGGGGTTATCAATCTCATTTTCTGATGCGAATGTACTCTCCCTTTCTATATAGTCATTTCCTTGGTCATTTAGTTTTCTGTTCTTAAATAAAGAACATTTCTCGCCAACCCTTAAATATTTATGTTTAAAATTTAAAAGGGCATGCGAGTTTTCAAAATATTCGGAACCCAATAATCCTTTCTCATTACAGGGATATCAGGGAACTCATCTGGCACTATTTGAAACCTAGTTGGGTAATCAAAAATTGCAATTTCAGCCGAGCCCAAAGTAGGAACCAATTCGCCACTTATTCCCTTTAAATATACAGTATCATTGATATTAATTTCACAGTCATGTGGCAAGGAACTTATTTTTATTAGATTTCCTTCCGATCCTGTGTCCAACAAAAATTGTCCTATGTAAGTTAATTTTTGGTTCAGAACATCGATAAATGGTAGGGTATGCTCCCGATAGAGTTGTTCGACACTAAATATTCCGTTTATTTCTTTACCCTTGTTACTGTCTCCATTTTGTTTAAATCGCATTGTGTGATTTTTTGAATGTAAATCCTTGTCCTTGAAATCAATAATTACTTCATTTCCTTGAAGGAAATCTATTCCTAAAATACCGCTATAAGGTATCTGTATTGTATCTTGAATTACATGAAATCTTATTGTTTGATTAAACATTTTTAAATCAACACTTCCTGTTGTAATAAAAGGTTCGTTAGATATCCCCTTAATCCATATTTTTTCGCAATAATTCATTTTAACATTATGCGGTAATACCCCGATTTTTATTACGTTACCCTGCGAACCTGAGTCTATCATTAGATGTACTTGTCGTTCTAAAAACGGGTATTTGAAGGATACAAACGGGATGAAATCGCAAGATTTGTTTAGTCTAATGATAAGAGTTCGCAAACTTGATCCTCGGTTTGCAGAAAGTTTGTTGACCGCACCTGGCGTTGAGGGATCTCCGTACTTGCGCTCGTATTCGGGAGACCTTGTCCGTTTCCCGCCCTCATTCTTTCGTTATACTGGCGTTTGTGGCATTCCTCAATGGTGTGTCCCTTGTTTTTACAGTACGTACAAATTTTATCCACCCTAATTCTGCATGTGGCAGCAGTATGGCCATATCTTTCGCAAAGTTGACAATTTAAATGTGATCTTGCTTCTATTTTCGGGCTCAGATTGTCAGTATTCAATTTGAATTTAAAACATCGATCTGCAATGTGGCCAGCCTTATTACATAACTGGCACACATTCGTACCAGTGTCCTAAGATCTACATTGCTTAGCTAAATGTCCGCTTTTCTCGCAAATTTGACATTTCATTAAATTCCTACATTGATTCGCTGTATGACCCCCTTTACTGCATACTTGACATACTATCTGGTTATAGTTAATCTCGCTTACCCTGTTCCGGCATTTTTCTGCTGTATGTCCAGATTTATTGCAGTATTGACAAATAATGACTGGTTGAGGATTGACCGTGCGTTATTTCATTCCTACGTTCTCCTTCATTATAAATTTGGGATAGATATGCTCCTCTTCTGATTTCCCGAGTTAGAGGTGTAGCTTCGCCTTTAGGTTTGCCTTCTCTTCTTAAAGCCTTCCTAGCCTCTACTAATCTCCCTGCCTTAATGGCATTTTGGACTATGTGTTCCATATCTGCAGCGTTTTCTAATCTTTGCTCTACTTCAGGTTTTAAACCGCGCGTGGAGCATTCTACAGAGTTATTTTCTATTGATGCCCTGAACGCGGCATCTATGTTTCCTGTATCAACTCTTTGAGTCTCCATTACACGCCTACCTAAATCCCTAATACGATTCGCGAATGAGATAACTGACTCGTGATCCCTCTGAAATTCGCTACCCATTTCGCCGAGCAGCTGGTGAACTGTTTTAGCTGGTGCATAGATTGCCTTAATAAAATCCTTTAATTGCTCTATCGTAGCAAAAACCTGCCCATAGATGGCCTTTCGTGCCTCTCCTGTTAGCCTAGACCTAATTAATTTAATGAGATTTGCTTCATTTTCTATTGCAATCATTTCCTTAGCTTCGTCACAGCCTTCGAGGAAAACACTTAGAGGAATATTATTACCGTTAAATTCTGGAACTACTGTTAAAGCGTCCTTCAGTGGAATAGTTTGAGCTACAATAGCTGGTGCACTGCCGGATGGGGTGGCCATATTGGTTTCTTAGTAAACCTTTTGGCTTTTGGTTTAACACGTGCTTCTGATTCCAAATCCTCGCTTGATTCACCGCGTGGAATTGACCTAGTATGTGTAAAAAGGGTCGAACGCTTCTACCTCCCTCCTGAGTTCTTCGTCGTTTTTCGCTAAATTACGGGTTATCCTCGAGTTATTCATATACCTTGATTAAGATTACTCACAGTTTTCTAAAAGGAGTAAAATTAACCAAACAGTCTGTATTCTAATTAAACAGTGGAGAAAATAAACAAATGGGTATTTGTACAAAAATAAATGTAACTCAATTTAAGGTAAAATTGTGATATATTTTCCTTTTCCTTTATTTACAATAAAATTAGTCGGATATGTCCGACTCTCCGAAAAGGTCCCTTAATCTGTCCCTAAGACTTGGACTCGTATTTTCGCTACCAATACTACAATTATTATTAGCAACTGGAGGTGTGTAGTAATAATTTACTGAAAAACAATCAAAACACGCTCCAGATTTTGGTTTGAGTTGACAATTCTTACATTTAAATACTGGTCGCGAAATACAATTCTCGGTGGGAATAAACCTCTTTCCTTGAGAGGAATGTCGTTGAATGGATGTAGGCTCCTGGCCTATTCCTGGATGTGGTGGAGTCACCAGACAAATCGCAGGTGGCTCAGGTTTATAAGTATTATGTGGCGGAGTCACCAGACAAATCACGGGTGGCTCAGGTTTTGGGATGTACGGTTTAATAATTATTTTATTTCCTAGATCCCTGATCTTGTACTTATTTTCCAAAGCGACGTTGCTTAATATTTTGGGCCCCGCCCTCGATTTACGTTGTCTTTCCTTGAATGACGGACAACCCGTAACGTCCTTAAATGTGGCTACAAGGTTTAGCCCTTGACGGTCGAATTCGTCTTGTAGAAGTTGCCTCCTCTTACGGAGTCTTTGTCGGGTTGATTTGGAATATTTCACCCTTTTCGCCTTCTTCGTTGGAATTGAACCTTGGTTATCCACTGAAATTATTCGAAAAACGCAAAATTAATAAGTCAGTTAAATCTTCAAATTCTTCACCAAGTTTAAAATTTCCTTTTGAGTTTCAAGTAATTTAATATTTTGTTGGTCTAACTCTGATATTCGTTTAATTAATATTTTATTTCCTTCAATATTGTGCTTATTTTCCTTTTCGATTTTCCTATAATCCTTTTCCAATTTTTCAATTTTATTACATAGATAGGCCACAGTAGACCAACTGTCTTCGTCTAAAGATTCTAAATCAGCGATTCTTTCCGCTGTTCTTTTTAGATTTTCGAAAATTATAACTTCAGAGACCGATGCCTCTAAGTCATTGAGAATTATTGTGAAGTATGATCATGAATTTAAATTTGAAGACGCAAAATCTAA
>JAPYXD010000071.1:0-11763 GCA_030998225.1 Diplolepis rosae
CCCTACCTGGTTCCTGGCTTGGCATTTGGATCCAGGAATAAAAATGCAAAAAATATGTTTGGACCCGGATCCTTCATGGTTTCTTAACAGGCAGTTATTGATTTATAAATTGTAAAGGTGAAAGAAAATCTGCTACCCGGCCCTAACTGGTTCTTTTTGCATTTGGATCCAGGAAATACAATGCAAAAATATGTTTGGACCCGGATCCTACCTGGTTTAAGAAAGGCAGTTGTTGACTTATAAATTGTAAAGTTGAAAGAAAATCTGCTACCCGGGCGTACCTGGTTTCTATTTGGCATATGGATCCTGGAAATAAAATGCAAAAATATGTTTGGACCCGGAACCTTCATGGTTTAAGAAAGGCAGTTGTTGACTTATAAATTGTAAATGTGAAAGAAAATCGCTACCCGGCCCTAACTGGTTCCTTTTTGCATTTGGATCCAGGAATTACAATGCAAAAATATGTTTGGACCCGGATCCTACATGGTTTAAGAAAGGCAGTTGTTGACTTGATAAATTGTAAATGTGAAAGAAAATCTGCTGCCCGACCCTACCTGGTTCCTATTTGGCATGTGGATCCAGGAATTACAAATGCAAAAATATGTTTGGACCCGGATCCTACATTGTATCTGAAAGGCAGTTGTCGACTTGCAAATTGTAAAGGTGAAAGGAAATCTTCTGCCCGACCCTACCTGATTCCTATTCGGCATTTGGATCCAAGAATTAAAATACAATAAATATGTTTGGACCCGGATCCTACATGGTTTCTGAAAGGCAGTTGTCGACTTGCAAATTGTAAAGGTGAAAGTAAATCTGCTACCCGGCCCTAACTGGTTCCTTTTTGCATTTGGATCCAGGAATTACAATGCAAACATATGTTTGGACCCGGATCCTACCTGGTTTAAGAAAGGCAGTTGTTGACCCTATAAATTGTAAATGTGAAAGTAAATATGCTGCCCGACCCTACCTGGTTCCTAATTGGCATTTGGATCCAGGAATAAAAATGCAAAAATATGTTTGGACCCGGATCCTTTATGGTTTCTGAAAGGCAGTTCAACACTTGCAAATTGTAAAGGTGAAAGAAAATCTGCTACCCGGCCCTACCTGGTTCCTATTTGGCATGTGGATCCAAGAATTAAAATGCAAAAATATGTTTGGACCCGGATCCTACATGGTTTAAGAAAGGCAGTTGTTGACTTATAAATTGTAAAGTGTGAAAGGAAATCTTCTGCCCGACCCTACCTGATTCCTATTTGGCATTTGGATCCAGGAAATTAAAATGCAAAAATCTTTTTGGACCCGGATCCTTAATGGTTTCAGAAATGCAGTTGTTGACTTATAAATTGTAAAGGTGAAAGTAAATCTGCTACCCGGCCCTAACTGGTTCCTTTTTGCATTTGGATCCAGGAATTACGATGTAAAAATATGTTTGGACCCGGATCCTACATGGTTTCAGAAATGCAGTTGTTGACTTATAAATTGTAAAAGTGAAAGAAAATCTGCTACCCGGCCCTAACTGGTTCCTATTTTTCATTTGTATCCAGGAATTAACATGCAAAAATATGTTTGGACCCGGATCCTACATGGTTTCAGAAATGCAGTTGTTGACTTATAAATTGTAAAGGTGAAAGGAAATCTGCTGCCCGACCCTACCTGATTCCTATTTGGCATTTGGATCCAGGAATTAAAATGCAAAAATATGTTTGGACACGGATCCTACTTGGTTTCTGAAAGGCAGTTGTCGACTTGCAAATTGTAAAGGTGAAAGTAAATCTGCTACCCGGCCCTACCTGGTTCCTTCTTGGCATTTGGATCCAGGAATTACGATGTAAAAATATGTTTGGACCCGGATCCTACATGTTTTCAGAAATGCAGTTGTTGACTTATAAATTGTAAATGTGACAGAAAATCTGCTGCCCGACCCTACCTGGTTCCTATTTGGCATTTGGATCCAGGAATAAAAATGCAAAAATATGTTTGGACCCGGATCCTTTATGGTTCCTAAAAGGCAGTTGTTGACTTATAAATTGTAAAGTTGAAAGAAAATCTGCTACCCGACCCTACCTGGTTCCTATTTGGCATTTGGATCCAGGAATAAAAATGCAAAAATATGTTTGGACCCGGATCCTTCATGGTTTCTAAAAGGCAGTTATTGATTTATAAATTGTAAAGGTGAAAGAAAATCTGCTACCCGGCCCTAACTGGTTCCTTTTTGCATTTGGATCCAGGAAATACAATGCAAAAATATGTTTGGACCCGGATCCTACCTGGTTTAAGAAAGGCAGTTGTTGACTTATAAATTGTAAAGTTGAAAGAAAATCTGCTACCCGGGCCTACCTGGTTTCTATTTGGCATATGGATCCTGGAAATAAAATGCAAAAATATGTTTGGACCCGGAACCTTCATGGTTTAAGAAAGGCAGTTGTTGACTTATAATTTATAAAGGTGAAAGGAAATCTGCTGCCCGACCCTACCTGATTCCTATTTGGCATTTGGATCCAGGAATTAAAATGCAAAAATATGTTTGGACCCGGATCCTTTATGGTTTCTAAAAGGCAGTTATTGACTTATAAATTGTAAAGGTGAAAGAAAATCTGCTGACCGACCCTACCTGGTTCCTATTTGGCATTAGGATCCAGGAATAAAAATTCAAAAATATGTTTGGACCCGGATCCTTCATGGTTTCTAAAAGGCAGTTATTGATTTATAAATTGTAAAGGTGAAAGAAAATCTGCTACCCGGCCCTAACATGTTCCTTTTTGCATTTGGATCCAGGAATTACAATGCAAAAATATGTTTGGACCCGGATCCTACATGGTTTAAGAAAGGCAGTTGTTGACTTATAAATTGTAAATGTGAAAGGATATCTGCTGCCCGACCCTACCTGATTCCTATTTGGCATTTGGATCCAGGAATTCAAATGCAAAAATATGTTTGGACCTGGATCCTACATGGTTTCTGAAAGGCAGTTGTTGACTTATAAATTGTAAAGGTGAAAGAAAATCTGCTACCCGGGCCTACCTGGTTTCTATTTGGCATATGGATCCTGGAAATAAAATGCAAAAATATGTTTGGACCCGGAACCTTCATGGTTTAAGAAAGGCAGTTGTTGACTTATAAATTGTAAATGTGAAAGAAAATCTGCTGCGCGACCCTACCTGGTTCCTATTTGGCATTTGGATCCAGGAATTACAATGCAAAAATATGTTTGGACCCGGATCCTTTATGGTTCCTAAAAGGCAGTTGTTGACTTATAAATTGTAAAGTTGAAAGAAAATCTGCTACCCGACCCTACCTGGTTCCTATTTGGCATTTGGATCCAGGAAATCACAATGCAAAAATATGTTTGGACCCGGATCCTACCTGGTTTAAGAAAGGCAGTTGTTGACTTATAAATTGTAAAGTTGAAAGAAAATCTGCTACCCGGGCGTACCTGGTTTCTATTTGGCATATGGATCCTGGAAATAAAATGCAAAAATATGTTTGGACCCGGATCCTTCATGGTTTCTAAAAGGCAGTTATTGATTTATAAATTGTAAAGGTGAAAGAAAATCTGCTACCCTGCCCTAACTGGTTCCTTTTTGCATTTGGATCCAGGAAATACAATGCAAAAATATGTTTGGACCCGGATCCTACCTGGTTTAAGAAAGGCAGTTGTTGACTTATAAATTGTAAAGTTGAAAGAAAATCTGCTACCCGGGCGTACGTGGTTTCTATTTGGCATATGGATCCTGGAAATAAAATGCAAAAATATGTTTGGACCCGGAACCTTCATGGTTTAAGAAAGGCAGTTGTTGACTTATAAATTGTAAATGTGAAAGAAAATCTGCTACCCGGCCCTAACTGGTTCCTTTTTGCATTTGGATCCAGGAATTACAATGCAAAAATATGTTTGGACCCGGATCCTACATGGTTTAAGAAAGGCAGTTGTTGACTTATAAATTGTAAATGTGAAAGAAAATCTGCTGCCCGAACCTACCTGGTTCCTATTTGGCATGTGGATCCAAGAATTCAAATGCAAAAATATGTTTGGACCCGGATCCTACATTGTTATCTGAAAGGCAGTTGTCGACTTGCAAATTGTAAAGGTGAAAGGAAATCTTCTGCCCGACCCTACCTGATTCCTATTCGGCATTTGGATCCAAGAATTAAAATAAATAAATATGTTTGGACCCGGATCCTACATGGTTTCTGAAAGGCAGTTGTCGATTTACAAATTGTAAAGGTGAAAGTAAATCTGCTACCCGGCCCTAACTGGTTCCTTTTTGCATTTGGATCCAGGAATTACAATGCAAACATATGTTTGGACCCGGATCCTACCTGGTTTAAGAAAGGCAGTTGTTGACCCTATAAATTGTAAATGTGAAAGAAAATCTGCTGCCCGACCCTACCTGGTTCCTATTTGGCATTTGGATCCAGGAATTAAAAATGCAAAAATATGTTTGGACCCGGATCCTTCATGGTTTCTAAAAGGCAGTTATTGATTTATAAATTGTAAAGGTGAAAGAAAATCTGCTACCCGGCCCTAACTGGTTCCTTTTTGCATTTGGATCCAGGAATTACAATGCAAAAATATGTTTGGACCCGGATCCTACATGGTTTAAGAAAGGCAGTTGTTGACTTATAAATTGTAAAGTGTGAAAGAAAATCTGCTACCCGGCCGTACCTGGTTCCTATTTGGCATTTGGATCCAGGAATTAAAATGCAAAAATATGTTTGGACCCGGATCCTTCATGGTTTAAGAAAGGCAGTTGTTGACTTATAAATTGTAAATGTGAAAGAAAATCTGCTACCCGGCCCTAACTGGTTCCTTTTTGGCATTTGGATCCAGGAATTACAATGCAAAAATATGTTTGGACCCGGATCCTACATGGTTTAAGAAAGGCAGTTGTTGACTTATAAATTGTAAATGTGAAAGAAAATCTGCTGCCCGACCCTACCTGGTTCCTATTTGGCATGTGGATCCAAGAATTCAAATGCAAAAATATGTTTGGACCCGGATCCTACATGGTATCTGAAAGGCAGTTGTCGACTTGCAAATTGTAAAGGTGAAAGGAAATCTTCTGCCCGACCCTACCTGATTCCTATTCGGCATTTGGATCCAAGAATTAAAATAAATAAATATGTTTGGACCCGGATCCTACATGGTTTCTGAAAGGCAGTTGTCGACTTGCAAATTGTAAAGGTGAAAGTAAATCTGCTACCCGGCCCTAACTGGTTCCTTTTTGCATTTGGATCCAGGAATTACAATGCAAACATATGTTTGGACCCGGATCCTACCTGGTTTAAGAAAGGCAGTTGTTGACCCTATAAATTGTAAATGTGAAAGAAAATCTGCTGCCCGAACCTACCTGGTTCCTATTTTGCATTTGGATCCAGGAATAAAAATGCAAAAATATGTTTGGACCCGGATCCTTTATGGTTTCTAAAAGGCAGTTATTGACTTCTAAATTGTAAAGGTGAAAGAAAATCTGCTGACCGACCCTACCTGGTTCCTATTTGGCATGTGGATCCAAGAATTAAAATGCAAAAATATGTTTGGACCCGGATCCTACATGGTTTAAGAAAGGCAGTTGTTGACTTATAAATTGTAAATGTGAAAGGAAATCTTCTGCCCGACCCTATCTGATTCCTATTCGGCATTTGGATCCAGGAATTAAAATACATAAATATGTTTGGACCCGGATCCTACATGGTTTCTGAAAGGCAGTTGTCGACTTGCAAATTGTAAAGGTGAAAGTAAATCTGCTACCCGGCCCTAACTGGTTCCTTTTTGCATTTGGATCCAGGAATTACAATGCAAAAATATGTTTGGACCCGGATCCTACATGGTTTAATAAAGGCAGTTGTTGACTTATAAATTGTAAATGTGAAAGGAAATCTGCTGCCCGACCCTACCTGGTTCCTATTTTGCATTTGGATCCAGGAATTACGATGTAAAAATATGTTTGGACCCGGATCCTACATGGTTTCAGAAATGCAGTTGAAAACTTGCAAATTGTAAAGGTGAAAGTAAATATGCTACCCGGCCCTAACTGGTTCCTTTTTGCATTTGGATCCAGGAATTACAATTTAAAAATATGTTTGGTCCCGGATCCAACATGGTTTCAGAAATGCAGTTGTTGACTTATAAATTGTAAATGTGAAAGGAAATCTGCTGCCCGACCCTACCTATTTCCTATTTTGCATTTGGATCCAGGAATTAAAATGCAAAAATATGTTTGGACCCGGATCCTACATGGTTTAAGAAAGGCATTTGTTGACTTATAAATTTTAAATGTGAAAGGAAATCTGCTGCCCGACCCTATCTGATTCCTATTCGGCATTTGGATCCAAGAATTAAAATAAATAAATATGTTTGGACCCGGATCCTACATGGTTTCTGAAAGGCAGTTGTCGACTTGCAAATTGTAAAGGTGAAAGTAAATCTGCTACCCGGCCCTAACTGGTTCCTTTTTGCATTTGGATCCAGGAATTACAATGCAAAAATATGTTTGGACACTGATCCTCCATGGTTTAAGAAAGGCAGTTGTTGACTTATTAATTGTAAAGGTGAAAGAAAATCTGCTTCCCGACCCTACCTGATTCCTATTTGGCATTTGGATCCAGGAATTCAAATGCAAAAATAAGAATGGACCCGTATCCTACATGCTTTCTGAAAGGCAGTTGAAAACTTGCAAATTGTAAAGGTGAAAGTAAATATGCTACCCGGCCCTAACTGGTTCCTTTTTGCATTTGGATCCAGGAATTACGATGTAAAAATATGTTTGGACCCGGATCCTACATGGTTTCAGAAATGCAGTTGTTGACTTATAAATTGTAAAAGTGAAAGAAAATCTGCTACCCGGCCCTACCTGGTTCCTATTTTGCATTTGGATCCAGGAATTAAAATGCAAAAATATGTTTGGACACGGATCCTACTTGGTTTCTGAAAGGCAGTTGTCGACTTGCAAATTGTAAAGGTGAAAGTAAATCTGCTACCCGGCGCTACCTGGTTCCTATTTTGCATTTGGATGCAGGAATTAAAATGCAAAAATATGTTTGGACCCGGATCCTACATGGTTTAAGAAAGGCAGTTGTTGACATATAAATTGTAAAGGTGAAAGTAAATATGCTGCCCGACCCTACCTGGTTCCTATTTGGCATTTGGATCCAGGAATAAAAATGCAAAAATATGTTTGGACCCGGATCCTACATGGTTTCAGAAAGTCAGTTGTTGACTTATAAATTGTAAATGTGAAAGGAAATCTTCTGCCCGACCCTACCTGATTCCTATTTGGCATTTGGATCCAGGAATTAAAATACATAAATATGTTTGGACCCGGATCCTACATGGTTTCTGAAAGGCAGTTGTCGACTTGCAAATTGTAAAGGTGAAAGTAAATCTGCTACCCGGCCCTAACTGGTTCCTTTTTGCATTTGGATCCAGGAATTACAATGCAAAAATATGTTTGGACCCGGATCCAACATGGTTTAAGAAAGGCAGTTGTTGACTTATAAATTGTAAAGGTGAAAGGAAATCTGCTGCCCGACCCTACCTATTTCCTATTTTGCATTAGGATCCAGGAATTAGAATGCAAAAATATGTTTGGACCCGGATCCTACATGGTTTCTGAAAGGCAGTTGAAAACTTGCAAATTGTAAAGGTGAAAGTAAATCTGCTACCCGGCCCTAACTGGTTCCTTTTTGCATTTGGATCCAGGAATTACGATGTAAAAATATGTTTGGACCCGGATCCTACATGGTTTCAGAAATGCAGTTGTTGACTTATAAATTGTAAAAGTGAAAGAAAATCTGCTACCCGGCCCTACCTGGTTCCTATTTTGCATTTGGATCCAGGAATTAAAATGCAAAAATATGTTTGGACCCGGATCCTACATGGTTTAAGAAATGCAGTTGTTGACTTATAAATTGTAAAGGTGAAAGGAAATCTGCTGCCCGACCCTACCTATTTCCTATTTTGCATTTGGATCCAGGAATTAAAATACATAAATATGTTTGGACACGGATCCTACTTGGTTTCTGAAAGGCAGTTGTCGACTTGCAAATTGTAAAGGTGAAAGTAAATCTGCTACCCGGCCCTAACTGGTTCCTTTTTGCATTTGGATCCAGGAATTACAATGCAAAAATATGTTTGGACCCGGATCCTACATGGTTTAAGAAAGGCAGTTGTTGACTTATAAATTGTAAATGTGAAAGGAAATCTGCTGCCCGACCCTACCTGATTCCTATTTGGCATTTGGATCCAGGAATTCAAATGCAAAAATAAGTTTGGACCCAGATCCTACATGCTTTCTGAAAGGCAGTTGAAAACTTGCAAATTGTAAAGGTGAAAGTAAATATGCTACCCGGCCCTAACTGGTTCCTTTTTGCATTTGGATCCAGGAATTACGATGTAAAAATATGTTTGGACCCGGATCCTACATGGTTTCAGAAATGCAGTTGTTGACTTATAAATTGTAAAAGTGAAAGAAAATCTGCTACCCGGCCCTACCTGGTTCCTATTTTGCATTTGGATCCAGGAATTAAAATGCAAAAATATGTTTGGACACGGATCCTACTTGGTTTCTGAAAGGCAGTTGTCGACTTGCAAATTGTAAAGGTGAAAGTAAATCTGCTACCCGGCGCTACCTGGTTCCTATTTTGCATTTGGATGCAGGAATTAAAATGCAAAAATATGTTTGGACCCGGATCCTACATGGTTTCAGAAATGCAGTTGTTGACTTATAAATTGTAAAGGTGAAAGTAAATATGCTGCCCGACCCTACCTGGTTCCTATTTGGCATTTGGATCCAGGAATAAAAATGCAAAAATATGTTTGGACCCGGATCCTTTATGGTTTCTAAAAGGCAGTTGTTGACTTATAAATTGTAATGTTGAAAGAAAATCTGCTACCCGGCCCTACCTGGTTCCTATTTTGCATTTGGATCCAGGAATTAAAATGCAAAAATATGCTTTGGACACGGATCCTACTTGGTTTCTGAAAGGCAGTTGTCGACTTGCAAATTGTAAAGGTGAAAGTAAATATGCTACCCGGCGCTACCTGGTTCCTATTTTGCATTTGGATGCAGGAATTACAATGCAAAAATATGTTTGGACCCGGATCATACATGGTTTAAGAAAGGCAGTTGTTGACCTATAAATTGTAAATGTGAAAGGAAATCTACTGCTCGACCCTACCTGGTTCCTATTTGGCATTTTGATCCAGGAATAAAAATGCAAAAATATGTTTGGACCCGGATCCTTTATGGTTTCTAAAAGGCAGTTGTTGACTTATAAATTGTAAAGTTGAAAGAAAATCTGCTACCCGGGCCTACCTGGTTTCTATTTGGCATATGGATCCTGGAAATAAAATGCAAAAATATGTTTGGACCCGGAACCTTCATGGTTTAAGAAAGGCAGTTGTTGACTTATAAATTGTAAAGGTGAAAGAAAATCTGCTACCCGGCCCTACCTGGTTCCTATTTTGCATTTGGATCCAGGAATTAAAATGCAAAAATATGTTTGGACACGGATCCTACTTGGTTTCTGAAAGGCAGTTGTCGACTTGCAAATTGTAAAGGTGAAAGTAAATATGCTACCCGGCGCTACCTGGTTCCTATTTTGCATTTGGATGCAGGAATTAAAATGAAAAAATATGTTTGGACCCCGAATCCTACATGGTTTAAGAAAGGCAGTTGTTGACCTATAAATTGTAAAGGTGAAAGGAAATCTTCTGCCCGACCCTACCTGATTCCTATTTGGCATTTGGACCAGGAATTAAAATACAAAAATATGTTTTGACCCGGATCCTACATGGTTTCTAAAAGGCAGTTGTTGACTTATAAATTGTAAAGGTGAAAGTAAATCTGCTACCCGGCCCTAACTGGTTCTTTTTGCATTTGGATCCAGGAATTACGATGTAAAAATATGTTTGGACCCGGATCCTACATGGTTTCAGAAATGCATTTGTTGACTTATAAATTGTAAAAGTGAAAGAAAATCTGCTACCATGCCCTACCTAATCCCTATTTTGCATTTGGATCCAGGAATTAAAATGCAAAAAATATGTTTGGACACGGATCCTACTTGGTTTCTGAAAGGCAGTTGTCGACTTGCAAATTGTAAAGGTGAAAGTAAATATGATACCCGGCGCTACCTGGTTCCTATTTTGCATTTGGATGCAGGAATTACAATGCAAAAATATGTTTGGACCCGGATCCTACATGGTTTAAGAAAGGCAGTTGTTGACCTATAAATTGTAAAGGTGAAAGGAAATCTTCTGCCCGACCCTACCTGATTCCTATTTGGCATTTGGATCCAGGAATTAAAATATAAAAATATGTTTGGACCCGGATCCTTTATGGTTTCTAAAAGGCAGTTATTGACTTATAAATTGTAAAGGTGAAAGTAAATATGCTGCCCGACCCTACCTGGTTCCTATTTGGCATTTGGATCCAGGAATAAAAATGCAAAAATATGTTTGGACCCGGATCCTGGATGGTTTCTAAAAGGCAGTTGTTGACTTATAAATTGTGTTGAAAATCTGCTACGGGCCTACCTGTTTCTATTTGGCATATGGATCCTGAAATAAAATGCAAAAATATGTTTGGACCCGGAACCTTCATGGTTTAAGAAGGCAGTTGTTGACTTATAAATTGTAAATGTGAAAGGAAATCTGCTGCCCGACCCTACCTGATTCCTATTTGGCAATTGGATCCAGGAATTAGAATGCAAAAATATGTTTGGACACGGATCCTACCTGGTTTAAGAAAGGCAGTTGTTGACTTATAAATTGTAAAGTTGAAAGAAAATCTGCTACCCGGGCCTACCTGGTTTCTATTTGGCATATGGATCCTGGAAATAAAATGCAAAAAATATGTTTGGACCCGGAACCTTCATGGTTTAAGAAAGGCAGTTCTTGACTTATAATTTATAAAGGTGAAAGGAAATCTGCTGCCCGACCCTACCTGATTCCTATTTGGCATTTGGATCCAGGAATTAAAATGCAAAAATATGTTTGGACCCGGATCCTTGATGGTTTCTAAAAGGCAGTTATTAACTTATAAATTTTAAAGGTGAAAGAAAATCTGCTGCCCGACCCTACCTGGTTCCTATTTGGCATTTGGATCCAGGAATAAAAATGCAAAAATATGTTTGGACCCGGATCCTTCATGGTTTCTAAAAGGCAGTTATTGATTTATAAATTGTAAAGGTGAAAGAAAATCTGCTACCCGGCCCTAACATGTTCCTTTTTGCATTTGGATCCAGGAATTACAATGCAAAAATATGTTTGGACCCGGATCCTACATGGTTTAAGAAAGGCAGTTGTTGACTTATAAATTGTAAATGTGAAAGGATATCTGCTGCCCGACCCTACCTGATTCCTATTTGGCATTTGGATCCAGGAATTCAAATGCAAAAATATGTTTGGACCTGGATCCTACATGGTTTCTGAAAGGCAGTTGTTGACTTATAAATTGTAAAGGTGAAAGAAAATCTGCTACCCGGGCCTACCTGGTTTCTATTTGGCATATGGATCCTGGAAATAAAATGCAAAAATATGTTTGGACCCGGAACCTTCATGGTTTAAGAAAGGCAGTTGTTGACTTATAAATTGTAAATGTGAAAGAAAATCTGCTGCGCGACCCTACCTGGTTCCTATTTGGCATTTGGATCCAGGAATTACAATGCAAAAATATGTTTGGACCCGGATCCTTTATGGTTCCTAAAAGGCAGTTGTTGACTTATAAATTGTAAAGTTGAAAGAAAATCTGCTACCCG